>CM053026.1:347280756-347678085 GCA_028564925.1 Lithobates sylvaticus | reverse complement strand
TTCACCCTAACCTTATATAAAGGCAATTATCTTCCAGCCCTTGTAGACAATCATGTAACATCTTGAGATCTTTTCACGTCTACATACCAGTTTTCCATTTTTGATATTCATTTCAGTGAGATGCACCTAATCATTTTGTGTGTAGAAGATAGTAGTGCCTGTGTCAATTCGCTGCGTCATCCCAAATTTGCAGAGCTGTACAGGAAGGTGTAGTACTTTACTGTACTCTGACCGGGGCGGAGCAGAGTGTCCTCCCCGGCCAGAGTACAAAGGGATTCCACTCTACACACCGAGCAGTGTAACTGTAAAGGGGAATCTCCCAAAAATATTTAACCGCCTGGTCACACGGCCGGCTGGAGAAAATATTAAAGTGTAATGGAGGCCTAAGTGCTGACCAGTCACTACCACTAACTAATCTACCTCATCCAGACTGACTGTCGCAAATATGGAAGATCAGTTGCACTTGCAGAAAAACATATCAGCTATACCAGCTATTAATATTAAGTTACATTACACTCCCCAAAGAGAAGCCATTCAAGCCATTGCATTAGGGATGACCTAATAAAAAGTTGTTGAATAAAATATAGCAGGCTACTTTTTAAATTTGATAATTTTGTGTGGCCACTGATTGAATAAGCCCCACTTCTGTTCTAGGCTAGGTAGATTACTCACTCCTGGTCTAGGCTAGGAGGTATAATAGAGAATTTACAATTACTGAACCTTCGATATCCCGACAGCCGGTGCTTTATCTGCTCCCCTCTGCTACTGCAGTGGTCTGGTCTCTCCCTGAGCCATCAAGACCTATGCAGGTCATAATAACTGAGGGGTGCATGGACATGTGTCCGACCACTGGGGATCCAAGAATCAGTTTGTCTAAAACTTTTAAAACAAAAACCACTAGACAAAAATGAGCAGTTAAAGAAAAACTCCAGGGTACATGTAAAATATATCAGTAAACAAAACAAACAGCCTTGCCAATGTGCAACACAATACACTCTGGAGTCTGAACTATAGCCTAAAGACTACATTTTTATAGATATTTGCCTGCACAAAGATCTACGAGGTCATTTACAATTTTTTGCTTTAGATGATGCCAAAGAGGAGGCACCAGACATCATGAGGAAAGTGTTAATGCATGCATTAGGGGCATGCCAGAGATTGAACATGTCCAGGGACTGAAAGCCAATAGCTGGAGATTCTTGTCTGACACACCCCCTCCAGCCTGCTGTGTTATTCACGATGATTGATTATGATTAATAGTGATTGGCTCAGACTGGGAATCTGAACTGCAGCAAGAAGGTGGCGTGATCAGGGAAGTGACACTGAGGAAGTAACAAGCACAGGTCACGCTAACACTAATATAATTAATAATTCCAGCTAAACTGAAGCCTTGCAGAATAAATCACAACCATTTCTAGACAAGGTATGCCATCAGCATTTCATATTTAAAATACTATATTTGTCTGGAAAATACTAAAAAAGTTGTACTTACTCCCTGGATCTGCCACGTCTGGCTGTTCACCTTCTTCCGGTGCATCACCAGCAGCCTCTACAGGACAGGTCTCCTCCACCTCCTGCTCAGCCTCAGCAGCTGTTGATTATGATTAATATAGAAAAGAACATTAGAATCTGCAGTGTACAACAATCTCACACATATTAGTACAAAAACATTGAAACATGTATGATCACTCAGCAGCAGATACCAGCAAGATTATACTAACTTACATGTGGGCGTTGCCGCCTCAGCCTCTTCCTCCTCAGTCTCCCCCTCTGACTGGATGACACCTATTTAATATAAAGGAGAAATTATGAACGTTACAATGTTCAAGCTTCAAAGAAATTACTATAAATAAATACTGTATATAGATATATAGATAAAATTATTAATAATTATCCATTAGCATGGCAATACAAAAATAAAATAAAAAATCATTAAAAAAAACAAAAAAAACAAGGCACTTACCTGTCCTGGTTCCAGCGGCGAGTACTAGGTGCACCACCACTGATCAGGAGCCTCAGTTCAGAGAGGCGACGTTCTGTCAGATTATGTAAGTTACGCAAGCGATTGCGTTACCTAACAGAACGTCGCAGAGGCTCTACCTGTCACTGCTTGAGCGAGAAGCAATGACACTGGAATCGACAATGGAAGGCTGGACAAATGGAAAAGGACCCACTGTATTAGTGTCACTACTATTGTACTTACTGCACGTGGAGGACGTGGAGGACTCCTGCTCCTCCGCCCTCCGCTTCTGGCGGCGCTGGGCCTGGATACGATCTTTAAATAAAATCAAACACAACATGGTAAATGTCGGATGCTTGACAAAAAAAAAATGTTCTGCACAATGCAATGCTGACACCAACCTTGATGAGACAGGAGCTGGGTGATCTCATCCTCCCCTACAGCTGCTAACAGCTCCGCCTCATGGGGGAGGAGAGCCACCTTCTTCCCTCTGCAACCTGCCTGCCTGCGTCGTTTACGCGCTATGGAACTGCAAAACAAAAAGAGAAGAGAAACGGGTTCCATAATTAAACTACAATTGTGATCTGAAAATTACATCAACAATTTAAACAATTGTAGAATGAACCCGTAAAATGAAACTGGATTAGGCACATTTTTTTCACGTAGCACAAGATTTGCAGATTTTTTTATTAACCAAATTTATTTTAAGAAAAACGTATGCTTTTTTGGTGCACAATAAAATATAAAAAGACAGGATTGGGATTGTGCCGAGTAAATATAGATGTCCAGTCCACCTTTCTATTTTATTAGGCGCTTGTGTGAATTGTGTATGGTATAAATTTCCTTTCTTGTTTCTTTTGCAAAGCATTAACCACTTGTGGATGTGGACCCCTCCACATATGGCGGGTTCGCAAGCTGGTTAAGTCCAGCCACCGTAACAACAATTTTATTTTTATTTTTTTTTATATTATTTAACTCTTTTTTCAATAACAAAAAATGTAAAACACAGCGGTGATCTAATGCCACCAATAAAAGCTCTATATGTGGCGGGAAAAGGGCATACATTTCATTTGGGTAGTACATCGCAGGAGCGTGCAATTGTCAGTTAAAGCTGCAGCATGCTATGGCCTTGTTATAAAGGGGGCGTAACCTACAGCTGGTCAAGTGGAACTTAAAAGCACTTACTGCTCAGTTTAGTGATAACTAAGAACAAATAACGGCCATGGAAATATTCCTCTTACAACGATCATGGCGATAATATTTATGCGCAAACTATGCTTTCATGTGTAGGCTAGGCACACCTATGCGCAAATTAGGTTTTTCACAAGGGACGAGGGAGGATAAATTGAAAATTATTTATTCCTTTAAAAAAAAAAGTTTCACTTAACTTTACTGACATCCCATGTGATAGCAATAATATTTGTGTGTGTGTGTGTGTGGGGGGGGGACTTGTTTTTGGGCATAATATGTGATTTTATTTTTAACCATTTGCTGACCGGCTCACGCCAATACATCGGCAGAATGGCGTGGCTGCGCAAAGTAACATGACATCGGGACCCGCAGACTCGATGTCCGACAGGTGACGGCGATCGTGTCACGGAGCTGGAGAACAGGGAGATGCCAGTGTAAACACAGCATTTCCCTGTTCTGCCTAGTGACAAGACAGTGATCTTCTGCTCCCCGTCATCAGGAGCAGCGATCAGTGTTGTGTCACTGGTAGCCCATCCCCCCCAGTTAGAATCACTCCCTAGGACACACTTAATACCTTCAGCACCCCCTAGTGGTTAAACTCTTCCCTGCCAGTGTAATTTTTTTACACAGTAAAATAAGTGCATTTTTAGAGCTCGTTGTATAAATTACATAATGGTCCCAAAATGGCATCAAAAGTGTCCGATGTGTCCGCCATAATGTCGCAGTCACAATAAAAAAAATAAAAAATAAAAAATCGCTGATCTCCACCATTACTAGTAAAAAAAATTATCAATAAAAAATGCCATAAAACTATCCCCGATTTTGTAGACGCTATAACTTTTGCGCAAACCAATCAATAAACGCTTATTGCAAATTTTGTTACCAAAAATATGCAGAAGAATACGTATCGGCCTAAACTGAGGAAAACATTTTTTTTTTATATTTTTTTGGGGATACTTATATAGCAAAAAGTTAAAAATGCTTTTTTTTTTAAATTGATGCTTTTTCTTTGTTTATGTCGCAAAAAATAAAAACCGCAGATGTGATCAAATACCACCAAAAGAAAGCTCTATTTGTGGGGAAAAAAAGGACTTCAATTTTTGTTTGGGAGCCACGTCGCACGACCGCGCAATTGTCAGTTAAAGCGACGCAGTGCCGAATCGCAAAAAGTGGCCTGGTCATTTGGCAGCCAAATCCTCCGGGGTTGAAGTGGTTAAAATGTAAAAAAAAACGTTACTTACCGTTTTATGTCGCTGATTTTTTTGCGGCAGGCAGTCGGGTCACGCCCATGATGGTACATCTCCTCAACTTTTTGGGAAATCTCCTCCCACTTCTTACGTTTCCACTCCTGAGTGGTATCCCTGGAGCGGGGGCCACACAGCTGCATCCAGCAAGGAAGCGTTTCCCTTACAAGGACCTGGGACTCAACATGAGTCCACATAAGGTTACGCTTCCTGCTGGGTGCAGCTTGTGTCCCCCTTTTGCGCTGCTTTCTGGATGATGGTGGGGATGGGGAATTTGCTGCTGCTGCCTCCATACTAGATGGCCCAGGAACGTCCTCCATGTCGAAATGGGTTGCCGCCATATTCGTTGTTAGTTTCACTATCTCTGAAGTCTGCTGACTGACTGCTGACAGAATGACAACGTTCAACGTGAACGACGTAGATTCGACGAAGCAGCGGAAAAAAACGGCTTATGGTGTCTGTAGTTATAAGATTCGGCAGAGCATCGAAATTGTACGGCGCTGTAATCGTACATTTCCGGGGTCAAATGCTCCGCTTATAGGCTATAGAAAAATTTGAATGTTGATTGACTAGTAAAGATAATTAATAAATATAATTAATTATTACTAGTCATACAACATTAGAATCCTACTATACCTTGTAGTCGAAATATTCGACCGGGAATGTACGATTGTAGCATCATATTGAGTTTAGATTCTCCGTCGAATCTTCTTTAAACATTCGACAGACCATAAGCCTTCAATGACAAATTCGACCTTAGTTAATTTGGATTTTCGGACGAATGCAATTTTTTAACGAAAAACGAAATAAATAAAAACGAATTTCGGGGAGTAACTAAATAAATTTATTTTTCGGACGAAAACGAAATTCCGAAACGAAATATTCCAGTGTGCACATGTCTAGTACCCAGTTGTATTGTGTACATTTAGGAATGAATCCAGGCTTTTTTTTTAAGCAATCGACTAAGCTTGCCAGAACCACCTCTGTTTGTTTGATTGTTTAACACATACAGCACATAAGTCAAGGTGACGCATAGTTTGGAAGAGGGTTGGGAATCACTGAAGCACCAGCACTTTTTATTTGGATCCTATTGCTGTGGAGTCATTTAATGCAAACACTAGCACCTATTGTCTGGATCACTTTTTTGAGAAACACTAAATAAACTGCACTATATGGGTTTAAAAGGTTAAGGACTTTTTTTAAGTACTATACTTTATTTGTTTTGCACTGAAAATTTTGTTTAGAGGAAGTTATACATGCAAAAGCACTTTAATGAAACTTTATGCAAGTTATGGTATAACGTTGCTATGTTAATGGTTTAATACATACAGCACAGAGGGTATAGGCGCAGCAACATTTGCACTTTTTATCAGCTTTCCTGTGAGTAAGTCAGGGCAGACAGTGAGAGGTGATGTAATCTCTCTGCTGCCCACACCTGCACAGTGCGAGGCAGGAACTGCGGTGAGGGATGATGTAATCTCTCTGCTCCCTTGTCCACCCACCCGTTGTCTGTGTAATGCCACCCATCCACCCGTTTTATGCCACCCGCCCACCACACTCGTGGCCCGTCTGGAGAGAGGCCGCGGCCCAGTGGTTGGGGACCCCTGCACTAGTGCATTACCAACAAGCAATTCTCTATTAATAGAATTGACTTACCTTTGATAAAATGAAGTAGTGCCTGGCTACCAATATCTAAGAGATAACACACTTGTTTTCAGTGCCTCCCATGGCCTGTGAATAGTAGGGGATAGCAACTCTTCAGGTAATGGTGCAGGGTGTCAGGACCCAGATTTGATGCTTCAACCTCTGTTGTGTCTGGCAGTATCCATTTTTGCTGAGTTACCTGAGATGCTGGACAGTGCCCTGCCCGATTCCTTAGACAACCATGCATTGTGTCTTATTTCTCTTGAAACGTGAATCCTTTGCTTCTCCTATGAACTTCCCTTTTAAGCCATGTCTTTGAACTTTCTGTTTTGCCAGATTATTGTGCTCTCCAGCCAATATTTCGCTCTCGTCACTCCTGCTGCCATCCACATCTTTAATATTGCTCGTTACCAACCTTTGGCTTGTTCCTTAACTACACTTCCACTTGATCCCAACCTGCAACCACTTGTTACTGACCTTTGGCTTGATTACTGAATACGATTCTGCTTAATCGCTACTTGCTATATCGGCTCCTGGACCCTGGCTTGCTTACCTTCTGGTGGGGCGATCCTGAGGACCATGACTTGGTACTAACACTCAGCAAAACCCATCTCCACCATCAGGAGCTCTGGTGAATATCGGTTAGTGCTTAGACCCCGCACCTCAGGTGAGTCCGGGTCATCCATCAGGGTGACCTACTTGTATACCTATCCTGCTGGTCAGTGGAAGCCTCTACTACTATAGCTACTGGTCTTTGAGCTTGACCCCTGACCATGACACAGGGACTTACTCATGGCTAAAGCAGTTTCCCCCTTTTAGTTTTATAGCGATCTGGCCTGTGTGCACTTCCGGATATCATAACTTAACCAACGTGTTTCAGAGGCAATCCTCCTTTCTCAAGCCATACTACAGGGGATGTGTTATGCCGCGTACACACGAAGGGACTTTTCCCGGCGGACCTAAGTCCAGCGGACAATCCGCTGGACTTTCCAGCTGGGTCCGCTGGACTAAAAAGCGAACGGACTTGACCACACACGATCACGCAAAAAGTCAGACGGTTCACGCGATGACGTACAGCACGTACGACGGGACTAGAAAACGAAAAATACTAGAAAAATACTTGCTACTGAGCATGCGTCCTTTTTGGTCCGCCGGACCATACTACACACGGCCGGATTGTCCGCTGGACTGCCAAGTCCAGCGGATAATTTTAAAAACAAAACTTAAAACTTTAGTCCGCCGTACTTTGGCCAAAAAAAGTCCGCCGGCGCCCACACACGAGGGGATTATCCGCTCGACTTCGGTCCAGCGGATAATCCCGCGGGATAGTCCCTTCGTGTGTACGCGGCATTAGAGTATCCTGGACATGGCAGAGTAAGGAAGTGTGTCTACGGAGCTCTCGGCCCTTCTCAGCCTAACCCAGCTTAATCCAGCTTTTATCCTCCGGAATTCCCCGGCATGTACTCTGCTGGGAAGCCGCAAACGAGTTTAGAAATCTAGCGATATTTCTCAAATATACAGGGGGCCTCTCCAGCTACCAAAATGGCGGATCCCACGATGTTCATCCACCATGAGGGCTTGCCAGCTCAGGACACCTCTAATTCTCCAGTGGCCTTGAGTGCTACAAAGGCAAGCTTTGAAATGCCAGCAGTGTTCCAATCAGACCGCCAGGGTTCCCAACACCTGCTGCTCACCCTAAGAGCTGACAGTGAGGTGCACCGGACATGCTTACAAGCTTGACACACCCTTGGGGTGCTCGGGCCCCTCCTGCCATACACAAAGGTTATTTGTACCCTAATGTTTGAGGATATCTATCTAATCCATATATACTGTACATTCACATGCTTGATGGTTCACAATTTTTCTGCACAAATATTTTAGGCCCCCCCCCTGAAAGATGTCTATAATTAGTGGTTTAAACAGCAGTCGCAGGCCTACTGTGTCAGTGGGGGACGGGGGAAAGAGGAGTAGTGTGTCGACAGGAACTACTATTCACACCCAAGGAAGGTTTTAAAGCCTTAATTTTTTTCGATACTACCTAACCCTGGTACCTGGTGACACTACATACACTCGTATTAACCTTGACATTTATGCATGTGCCCACTAGCCCCTCCTTGGTGCTTTAGTCTGGATGAGGTTGACACTATGACAGCATTCACAGATCCGTCTGTGATTTTACAATGTTGTGCACACCCCTAGTGTGAATATGAGGGGGCTGTGGGGGCTCCTAGCCCTCGTCCCTGCCCCCCCGGGTGTTACTCAGGGAGGGGGGCAGAGGGTCTGCTCGGCTGAGAGGGGGAGTTTTTTTGCTTTTTGATGGTTGTCTTTCACTTTTATTGCCAGCGGTTTAGACATTAAAGGCTGTGTGTTGAGTTATTTCGAGGGGACAACAAATTGACACTGTAATGCCACGTACACACGATCGGACTTTTAGAAATAAAACATGTTTCAAATCTTTCCGACAGACTCGAGTCCGGTCAAAAAATCCAGTCGTCTGTGTGCTAGTCCGACGGACGAAAACCGACGCTAGGGCAGCTATTGGCTACTGGCTATGAACTTCCTTATTCTAATCCGGTCATACGTCATCACGTTCAAATCCGTCAGACTTTTGGAGTGATTGTGTGTGGGCAAGTCCGTTCATTTGAAAGTCCGGTGGACCTCCGCTGCAAAGTCCATCGGATAGTCCGCCGGACCAAGTCCGTCGAAAGGTCTGCTCGTGTGTACGCGGCATTATACAAGCTGTACACTCACTACTTTACATTGTAGAAAAGTGTAATTTCTTCAGTGTTTTCACATGAAAAGATATAATAAAATATTTACAAAAATGTTAGGAGTGTACATTTTTGTGAGACACACAGATACAGATAAAATAATAAAAAATAAAATTTTCTTAAAATCATCTTTCTGTACACATATGGATTTTTTAGAATTCGTCCAGTCAGTGGCCTACAATGTTTTCCCAATCTGTCATGCTTTTATGACTAACAGGCAAGGTTGGGGTGGTGAGAGCATTAGGTGGGGGGGATTGCAGATATTGCAGTGGTGAGAGCATTGGAGGATTGCAGACTTAGTGTTCATAGTGAAAGAGGAATAAGGTTCAGGGTATTGAGTCTCAAGAAGGGAGTGGATGAAGAGTAATGGGGCTGCACAGGAACATGGCTGGTAAGGGAGAGGGTGCAAGCATGGAGGGTGGCTGTGGATGGGGGAACACAGCCATGGTGATTGGTTATATCTGCAGTCTGTTCTGGTGTCAGGTGCTAATAGAGTGATGTACCACACCCATATACTGTAAGTGAAACACTTTCTGACAATATATGTGGATGCTAGGAAGTTATCAGACTGATGTTTCCCCTGGCATGTGTATGAAGCCAAGTCTTCCCACTTTCACAGGGTCCCAGTCTCATGATCACCAAGTTGTACCAGGCAGTCAGCACATCACTTTGTGCCCTGTACATTCACCATTGCAGAACTGGAAGAGGGAGTTGGTGTCATAAAGACTGGAGAAGCCTACCACCATGCTGGCTGAGCTTGGAATGCCCCTGTGCTCAAACTCCATCCTCTTGTCTCCAGGCAATGACAACCAGGGGGCTACCAAGGGACTGCCACGTAATCCGCCTTCATACCTCCCTCCACCCCTTTCCCCAGGCACTTGGGTAAGTTGAGGTATGAAGGCGGATTACGTGGCAGTCCCTTGGTAGCCCCCCTGGTTGTCATCCCCAGGCACTTGGGTAAGTTGAGTGATAGAATCTGGTATGTTGTGTTGTCCTTTGTTGGATGGAGACAGAGGAAAGAGAGCAGGCACTTGGAATACCAGTGGATCAGAAGGGGGCACTGATCAGAGGAATGCATTGTACATGAGTCATGGTCTAATTGGTCCATAGAGTGGAAGAGGTGGATAGTTGAAGATGAAGGAGGAGAAATCGCTACTGAAGGCAGAGCCCCACCCTGGAAAAACAGAACTCAGATGTAGTCAATGAAAAACTCAGACTATGGGAAAACTGTAAAAATATGTGAAATCCCTTTGTGTCTTGAGAGGTCTTTAATGAGCAGAACAAAACTAGTTAGTAGGGGAAGTGACCTATGGGAGCATAAGCTAAATGTCTAACCTGGGGAAATGGGAAGTAAAAAAACTAAATGAAATATAAACCTTCATAGAAACATAATAATATGCTAAAGTCAGTCAATTGAAAAAAAAAAAACAGGTTATGTGTTAACGACTTGTAAGAGGCCAGGCTGAAATTTAGTAGACATGTGCGCCTCATTTTGTTCCGAATCGAAATTCAGACAACTTTTAAGCTATTTAGAAATTCGGATGTATCCGAATTCCCAAATTACAACAGTAACGAGTTTAAACTAATCTGAAATAACAAAACTTTGGATGACATTCTATTAGTTTTCAAATCAAATTCTAATAGTTTTCCCATCGAATTTGAATTTCTGGAGAGAATAAAATAGAATATAAAATAAAGAAATAGATTAGAAAATAAAAGAATAGAATATAATAGAGTAAAACAGGACAGAATACAAAATAAAAGAATTGAAAAAATAGAATATAAAATAAAGAAATAGAATAAAAGAATAGAATATAAAAGAATAGCATAAAACATAACTAAATAGAATAAAAATAAAAGAACAGAATAAACTAGAAAATAAAGGAATAGAAAAGAATAAACAAAATAATAAACTAGAAAGAATACAACCATCTTCTGAAATTCGAATTTCAAATAGAATACATTTGAATTTGAATAAAATAAAAAATAATAGAATAGAAATATAAAAGAATAGAATGGAATTAAAAAAGAAATGAATAGAAAGAATATAACCATTTCCAAAATTAGAATAGAATAGATTAGAATAGAAAAAAAACAATAGAATATAAAAAATATAACCATCTTCCATAAGCTGAATTTCAAATAGAATAGAATATAAAATAATAGAAAATAAAATAGAATAGAATAGAATAGAATAGAATGAATATAACCATTTTCCAAAAATCTAATTTCGAATAATATAAATTTGAATAGAAAAAAGAATAGAATATAAAATAAAATAGAAAAGAATAGAATAGAAAAAACAACAGAATAGAATGTATTTAACCATTTTCCAGAATTCAAATATAATACATTTGAAATAAAATATAATATAATATAAATCAAAATCAATGAGCCATGATAAATTGGTATAAAAAAGTAAATACACTGAAATGCATGAAGAAAAAACAGTTCACTGTATTGTAGCAAAACAACACATCATGTGTACTATTCAATATTTTAAACACCAAAGTCCAGAGAGTGCCAGCAGTGAAGGTTCCACTTCTGAGGTCGAAGAATGGCTCAACTTCAGATGGAATAGGTGAAATATATATGTCGATTTCAAATCAATTTTCAAAGTGGAAAAGATAAAACAGGTAAGGTGTTTTATCACTATTGGTTTAGTGCAGTTTTTTCCCCTTTTTATTTAGAATATAATATAATAGAAAATAATAGACAATAAAAGAATAGGATAGAAAAGAATAGAATAGAAAAAAACAATAGAAGAGAATAGAATAGAAAAAATATAACCATCTTCCAAAGTTCAAGTTTTGAATAGAATAAATTTGATTTTGAATGGAATAGAGTTCAATTTGACCAAATTCCAAAAATTCGAAATAATGAATTCCAAAAACGAATTAAATGAATTTATGTAAATAACTAATCAAAACTAAACACATTTTTTTCGTTCTGCACATGTCTAAAATTTAGGATTAGTTCAAATGGAGTAAGACTAGATTCCTAGATTATGTCTAAAGGCCAAAGATTTGGTCAGGTTCTTGAGATCTGGGAGATGGGACAAATAGGCAATGCTCCAAAACGTCTGGTTAGTATTGGAGCTTACCATTAACCATGATAGGTTGCCTCAGCCAATAGGAATGTGTATAAGGCACAAGGTGGGGACAAGCTCTTTCACTACCAGGAATTGCCAGATCTTGGCTGTTCAGAATGGTCCAGTACTTAGCCACAGCATAGATTAGTGACAGCTTCTGCAGTTAAGTGTAGGCACCTCCATGCTTGTATTTTATAGCTTCTACCAGTTTCCTGTAATAGTACACGTTCCTAAGTTTATTCAGGATCTTACGGTAGCAAGTATCAAGCCAGGATATTTTGCAGTATGTAGTAAGTTCTTCCCTCCATACAAATCCAATAAAATCTGAATTGCCGCGCTATACAGTGGTGTGAAAAAGTGTTTGCCCCCTTCCTCATTTCCTGTTCCTTTGCATGTTTGTCACACTTAAGTGTTTCGGAACATCAAACCAATTTAAACAATAGTCAAGGACAACACAAGTAAACACAAAATGCAATTTGTAAATGAAGGTGTTTATTATTAAAGGTGAAAAAAAATCCAAACCATCATGGCCCTGTGTGAAAAAGTGATTGCCCCCCTTGTTAAAACATACTATAACTGTGGTTGTCCACACCTGAGTTCAATTTCTCTAGCCACACCCAGGCCTGATTATTGCCACACCTGTTCACAATCAAGGCATCACTTAAATAGGAGCTGCTTGACACAGTAAGGTCCACCAGAAGATCCTTAAAAGCTACACATCATGCCGAGACCCAAAGAAATTCAGGAACAATTGAGAAAGAAAGTAATTGAGATCTATCAGTCTGGAAAGGGTTATAAAGCCATTTCCAAAGCTTTGGGAATCCAGCGAACCACAGTGAGAGCCATTATCCACAAATGGCGAAGACATGGAACAGTGGTGAACCTTCCCAGGAGTGGCCGGCCGCCCAAAATTATCCCAAGAGCGCAGCGACGACTCATCCAAGAGGTCACAAAAGACCCCACAACAACGTCCCAGGAACTGCAGGCCTCACTTGCCTCAGTTAAGGTCAGCGTTCATGCCTCCACCATCAGGAAAAGACTGGGCAAAAATGGCCTGCATGGCAGAGTTCCAAGGAGAAAACCACTGCTGAGCAAAAAGAACATCAAAGCTCGTCTCAATTTCTCCACAACACATCTTGATGATCTCCAAGACTTTTGGGACAACATTCTGTGGACCGATGAGACAAAAGTGGAACTCTTTGGAAGGTGTGTGTCCAAGTATATCTGGCGTAGAAGGAACACTGCATTTCAGAAAAAGAACATTATACCAACAGTAAAATATGGTGGTGGTAGTGTGATGGTCTGGGGCTGTTTTTGCTGCTTCAGGACCTGGAAGACTTGCCGTGATAAAAGGAACTATGAATTCTGCTGTCTACCAAGAGATCCTGAAGGAGAATGTCCGACATCTGTTCGTGTACTCAAGCTGAAACGAACTTGGTTCTGCAGCAGGACAATGATCCTAAACACACCAGCAAGTCCACCACCGAATGGCTGAAGAAAAACAAAATGAAGACTTTGGAGTGGCCTAGCCAAAGTCCAGACCTGAATCCTATTGAGATGTTGTGGTATGACCTTAAAAAGGCCGTTCATGCTCGAAAACCCTCTAATGTAACTGAATTAGGACAATTCTGCAAAGATGAGTGGGCCAAAATTCCTCCAGGACGCTGTAAAAGCCTCATTGCACGTTATCGCAAACGCTTGTTGCAGTTGTTGCTGCTAAGGGTGGCCCAACCAGTTATTAGGTTTAGGGGGCAATCACTTTTTCACACAGGGCCATGATGGTTTGGATTTTTTTTCACCTTTAATAATAAACACCTTCATTTACAAATTGCATTTTGTGTTTACTTGTGTTGTCCTTGACTATTGTTTAAATTGGTTTGATGTTCCGAAACACTTAAGTGTGACAAACATGCAAAGGAACAGGAAATGAGGAAGGGGGCAAACACTTTTTCACACCACTGTATGATCAAAAAATAATGAAAACAAATAAAATGTCAAACAACAGTCCATGACGTGTTTCCAGGTCAGGATAAATAGTAAATGCAATGTATGGAAATAAAGCCTTTAAGAAAGTGTCCAAGAGGAAACGAATGACCATTCACTAGAGTGCACCTTCCTCGTAATTGAGTAAATGTACGCTTACTACCAGAACTCTAGACTCCACATTGTAAGAGTCTAGATGAGCATGACATCACAAATCATGGCAAATCCATCCATTTGAAAGAGGTGGCGATAATGTCATGGCAGACCTTGCTGGTTCCTAATCACTCTCATGGATGTCCCATAAGGAAGAGAAGGGTATCCACATAGTGTTGAACAGTATGATGTTTATTAGAAAAAAACCGTTGCTAAAAACGTACACAGATCCAGTAAAAATCAAGCAATGCAAAGATTCCCAGGTAAGGATCCAATGGTACAGAGATCAAACAAGCGTGGTATTGACAGACCTAGACTCCACCCTACATGTTTCATCAGATGTGATGTCATCGGGGGCAGTCCGACGAAACATGTAGGGTAGAGTCTTCGTCTGTCAATACCACCATTGTTTGATCTCTGTACCATTGGATCCTTACCCGGGAATCTTTATATTCATTGCTTGAGTTTTACTGGATCTGTGTAAGTTTCTAGGAAAGCTTATTTTTAATAAACCAGCATACGGTTTTACACTATGTGGATACTCTTCTTTTCTTTATGGCTTATCCATGAGAGCGATTAGGAACCAGCAAGGTCTGCCATAACATTATTTCCACCTCTTTCAAATGGATGGATATGCCATGATTTGTGATTTTATGCTTATCTAGACTCTTATAATGTGGAGTCTAGAGTTCTGGTAAGCGCACATCCTACTCAATTACGGTGAAGGTGTACTCGGGCGAATGGTCATTCGTTTCCTCTTGGACACGTTCTTAAAGGCTTTATTTCCATTATTTGTTTTATATTTTTTTGCATATTTCCCTATCACCTGCAAAGTAATTTTTTTCTATATATACATAGGCCTATGCACTACAAGATTGACAGGAGATTATTTAGTTTTTTCCTCACAGGTTTCACCAGTAATGTCAGCTTTTTTATAAGGGGTTTTGTATCCTTTAATCCTAAAGCTTAAAATGAATGCAATGGACACATTTGATTTAAAACCCCTGCTAACTATAGCAACAGTCTTGTAGAGATTGATTTTCACATGGCTCTTGATGTGTAATGGTACATTAACTTTCACATTTTTCCCTTTGCGAAAAAGATTAAACATTTACAAAACCTAGAAAAGTGGTTAGTTTCAACAAATGTTTAACAAAAAACAAATGTGAACATTAGGCATATAACGATGATGTGATATCTGTTACAAAGCAAAGTTATAGTGGTCAATATCCAGCTTTGTCACTGGAAATACCATAGTAACTGGGAACGTTTTAGAGTGATATTCTGATTACAATATCAGAGTATGTACAGAGAAAAATAATTGGAAATTGAATTACCATCATTCCTAGAATTTTCAATGTCCTTTAAATCCATTGATTGAGAGATTTTCGCTTATGCTGACAACTTTATTAAAATGTGAATAACTACTGACATACAGAAATTTCTTTAAACAAGCTCAGTTGTGATTCCAGCTCCAGCAGATTGATCGGGGACTTCAATCCTTTTAAACAGGAACATTTTATTCTATTTAAAGTTATATTAGGCTTGCTTTAATGAAATGGAAAACAATTTAGAGACCAGCATGAGTGCCTTCTGTGGTCTTTTTCACATTCCAATGTATTTAAAATACCAGCTACTTAGCTTATATGCTGATCTCTTTGCCCTGTATCTTTGCTCCATTCATTGTACTGTGACAGCCTGAAATAACACTTTCACACTACGCTCTTAATAAAACCCCTCAATTTCTACCGCCTCATTACTTATCTATGATTCTCACTAAGCTTCTCAGGCTGTTCTGTATCCTTACAGAGTTAGTGACAGGATGTACAAATACATGCTCTAGTGTCAATAACATGCACTCTGGATCATGTTTCACTTTGACCTCCCTCATACTTACCATGAGTGATATAATTGAAAGAAAAGATGCATGGTATATTAAGCCTTTCCCACACTAAAGACACCAAATTTAACAACACATGCTCACATTGCCAACTTGTGGCAAACAAAAGTCTGCCATTATATGACCCCCCTGGAGAAAAAAAGACACACGACAAAGCTGTTATCTAGAAAAAATAGTTTATATATATATATATATATATATATATATATATGATATATATAAATACATACACAGTATCTCACAAAAGTGAGTGCACCCCTCACATTTTCACCCCTAAGTGAAAATGTCCAGAATGGGCCAAAATAGCCATTTTTCCTCCCCGTTTGTCATGTGACTCATTAGTGTTACATGGTCTGAGGTGTGAATGTGGAGCAGGTGTGTTAAATTTGGTGTTATCGCTATCACTATCTCATACTGGTCACTGGAAGTTCAACATGGCACCTCATGGCACAGAACTCTCTGAGGATCTGAAAAAAGAATTGTTGCTTTACATAAAGATGGCCTAGGCTATAGAAAGATTGCTAAGACCCTGACACTGAGCTGCAGCATGGTGGCCAAGACCATACAGCAGTTTAACAGGACAGGTTCCACTCAGAACAAGCCTCTCTCTAACTAAAGAAGTTGAATGCACATGCTCAGCGTCAGGCCTCACCATGGTCGACCAAAGAAGTTGAGTGCAGATGGTGTCAAGCATTTGTGGTGGTAACCAGGTGAGGAGTACAAAGACAAGTGTGTCTTGCCTACAGTCACCCATGCAGTCACCCATGTACCTGCAGGTGGAGAGGAAGTGGACGTGCTGAGGAGATGGCAGTAACCAATGGGTTTTGATTGAAATGCTTACATTGATCATAAATCTGGTGAGTGCATCCCCAAAGGGGAGTGTGATCTGCACGTGGTGAAAAAGAAATTGTCCGGTGGAAGGTGTATCACTGTATCATAAGGAGTTTCACTGCACCAAAACAGACTTTATTCCTGGTTACCATGATGGTCTTTCATGAACTCTTTTAATTCAATTTAAAAAGACTTTGTTTAGCGCTGCTGCAATATTTAAAGGGACAGCACCTGACCTTTTAAGGGGTTGGGGCTACCACGATTTTAATATTGCCTTATCACCGATTTTACTGTTTTATATAGTAGCTGCTTTTGTAAGATCAAATAGTCATTATTGGATACTTACTTTTTTGTGACCAACTGAACTTTGTACGTTTAATCCAGGAGCGCGGAGTGATAGTCCCAAAGGGCGGATTTATTTGGCACTATCCTTTCATAGTGATGAGATATACTATTTTATATTAGCACTGGTGATTACAGTAATCAGCTTTTCTTTAATGATGTAAAACCTTTATCCCACAAAAGGAAAAAAAGTCCTCTCTGTAACTGCTGTAAAGAATTAGCTCAGTAGCAGGTTGTGCGTGACCCCCTGGATGAGTCGCATCACAATGAAATAGGTACAGTAAGACAGCAGGATCTTGGTGAACACACAACTGTGGTTTATTTACAATGTGCATGCATCAAAACAGCAAAAAAAAAAAAATGAAAATAAACCCTTGACACCTTGAACACCTAACTACAGACACAGAATCCTACTGCTGCCCAGACACCTGACTGTCACACGGAATGAAACAGAGTCTTTAGTCACACCGACGTAGTCTCACCACACAGAGAAGCTGATGCTCCCTAGTCTGTCCTATACAAAAATAAATAAAAAATATGGTTCAAGGGTGACGCATCCTCCCTAAGCAGCTTGGGAGATTTATAGGATCCCCAGAGTACTCAACCTGCTACAGCTGAGATTGTTAACCCCTCAGTGAGCCAAACAGGCTTACTACACAGCATAAAAAGGAAAACAGTTTGTATACAGCATGAATCTGGGACAAATACACTCACCGGCCACTTTATTAGGTACACCTGTTCAATTGGTAACAAAAATTGCTAATCAGCCAATCACATGGCAGCATCTCAATGCATTTAGGCATCTAGACATGGTGAAGACAACTTGCTGAAGTTCAAACGAGCATCAGAATGGGAAATAAGGGTATTTAAGTGACTTTGGCATGGTTGTTGGTGCCAGACGGGCTAGTCTGAGTATTTCAAAAACTGCTGATCTACTGGGATTTTCATGCACAACCATCTCTAGGGTTTACAGAGAATGGTCCGAAAAAGAAATATCTAGTGAGCGGCAGTTGTGTGGACGAATATGCCTTGTCAGAGGTCAGAGGAGAATGGACAGACTGGTTCGTGATGATAGAAACGCAACAGTAACTCAAATAACCACTCATTACAACCAAGATATGCAGAATACCATCTCTGAATGCACAACACATTGAACTTTGAAGCAGATGGGCTACATCATCAGAAGACCAGACCAGGTGCCACTCCTGTCAGCTAAGAACTGGGAAAGGAAATTGAGGCTACAATTCGCACAGGCTCACCAAAATTGGACAATAGAAGTTTGGAAATAATTCAGATTTATGGTAGGGTCAGAATTTGTCAACATTAAAGCATGGTTCCATCCTGCCTTGTATCAATGGTTCAGGCTGGTGGTGTAATGGTTTGGGTGATATTTTCTTGGCACACTTTGGACCCCTTAGTACCAATTAACCACTTGCTGACTGGCTCACGCCGATATACATTGGAAAAGTGGCACGGGTGCGCAAAACGACCTACCCATACAACACTCCGTCATCAGCGGCTAGCGGGCATGATGCGGTAGCGTGTCCGTGGGTCCCGGAGACTCGATTCTGACACAGAGAGGCATTTCCCTGTTCTGCCTAGCAATATGACAGGGATCTACTGCTCCCAATTATCAGGAGCAGTGATCTATGTCATGTTCTAGTGAGTCCTAAATATTATTTTACTGAAAGGGTAGTTGCTGCTTGGAACAGACTTCTAGCAGAGGTAGTGAGTCAGCCAATGGTAAGAGGATTCAAACGTGCTTGGAACAAACATAGATCTATACTCAGACAAAATGATAAAAAGAAACAAGTACAAAAAACATGTATGAATTTAAAAAGGCGGACTCAATGGAGCATTTGGTCTTTTTTCTGCCATCGCTTTTCTAAGTTTCTGTGATGTTAGTATCTTACCAGTCCCAGTGCACCCTCTTCTTGGCCTCTGGGCATGTGCTCTGATTCAGATAAAAGTCCAGTTTATATTTGACAGGTATAGAAGTTGCTAATGATCTCTCTCTTTCAATCCTCCTGAGACAGTCCCTTATTTCCTTCTTTACAAATGGTGTAAGTGCTCTCTAAGACAGTCGTTGTAATCCAAAGGGGCACTGGATGGTAACCACACTGGGGCAGAACTATTCAATAGAGCCAGGAAACAAAAAAAAGGCAGTGGCCAAGAGGCACTCTTCGAACTCCAGGCATTTCCACATAAAATTTTGAAAGGGTCCTCCCTCACAAGCAAGCACCCTGCAGTAGTAGCCGGTGGTCCTCATCTGATAGTCAGGGGTCTGCTCATAGTCACAGTCATTCACCACATTCAGCTAGTGAAAACCTGATCATCAGTGTAGATTCTAAGGATCCAGGTCCACTCAAATGTAACATTACGCAAAGTATAGTGCCAGAAGCAATCTCTGATCATCACACTTCTCCTGCACGGCACAGCATTAGATAGCTCCAGCAAACGCTGGCCACACACCGCTGTTCCACTGTCAGTGCAACCTTGTGGTGCTCTCTCAGCACAGGAAAAGTTTGCAGCATCACACAATACTCACACAGCAGCAGCAGCCCTTAACCTTCTCACCCCTTATTCCACAATATCTAAATATGTCTCTTCAAATGAGCACCCAAGTTCCCTCAGCCCTCTGACACTCCATAGATGAGCATTGCAAAGTGGTCTCCTTGAAGATGGCTTCTGCATGAATATTCATTTTAACCCTGTTCACACTGCAGAAGGAAAATCCAACAGCAACAAACGTTCAACAACAGTTATCAGTCCAGGTTAAACAAGCTTCTTTCTTTTGTAAGTGGTCACGTTCTGGTGACTTCTGCTACCTGTAAACATAAGATTTGAGATATATATTCACTTTTACAAGTTTAGAAAATTCTATTCTATTTTTTTTTTTCTATTGGTATTTTTACCATTTTACAAATAGCATTATTTATACTACAGTTCACTATGCAAATAAACTTGGTGCCATAACAAACAATAAAAAGAAGTAGAATTCTAGGACAGGCACAATTAATAAAGCAAGATTTTGCATAATTGGACATACATAATATGACATACCTTCATACATTATCCCTGTGCTTATTGAGACTTATGCTGGCTAGGCCATAGATGGCTTATCAAATGAAAAATAAATAAATAACAGATCCCCTATTCACAGAAGTGAGAGGAGAGGAGA
This sequence comes from Lithobates sylvaticus, assembly GCA_028564925.1. Lineage (NCBI taxonomy): Eukaryota > Metazoa > Chordata > Amphibia > Anura > Ranidae > Lithobates > Lithobates sylvaticus. The sequence continues at coordinate 347,657,794 of CM053026.1, read as the reverse complement.
AATCTTCCCCACAGTGCATTTGTATTCTGACAGCTGAGACTCCTCTGCCCTCAGAATCAGAGACTCCTCTGCCCTTGAATGACATTTTTGCAACATTCCTGTTCGAGAGAAGACGATCATTAGATCAAATTCTCTTGAGTGGGAAAAGCCATAGATGAATTGAAATTAGGCCAGTCCTTACTGAACTGGCTAGATTTCAATCCATCTATGGCCAGCTTTACAGAGGTAGTCATCAGAAGGATTTTTAGGAATACTTGTATGAGGCTACCACAAGTACAAGTACACAAAACAACAGTGTGATGGATGCAAGAGGGTGACTTGTTCAAAGGTATAAGCAAACCTGAGATTGTTCTTTTTCTGGAAATGTATGTGAAAATGTAGAGATTTCAACACAGTTTTAAGATTTTAGCAAGGAGATAAAGCGTTTTCTGTTTCTTCTAAATGGTGCAGTGGGGTTTTAATAGCTCCTAATTGTTAAAAAAGCCCCCTTAACCCGCTTTTGTGCCAGTGTGCCCCCTTTCCTATTAGCAATATTATTTAACTTTTTTTCACAAAGAGATAGTGAATAAGGTTAAAGGGATTGTAAAGTATCGTATTTTTTTTAGGTAAAAATAACAAACTTACCTGCTCCGTGCAGTGGATTTGCATAGAGCAGCCCGGATTCTCCTATTCTCGGGTCCCAATTTAGTTCTCCTGGCCCCTCCCTCCTGTTGAGTACCCCCACAGAAAGCAGCTTTCTATGGGGGCACCCAAGCTGAGTCACAGCTCTGTGTGTCCATTCAGACACGGAGCCACAGGCCCCTTTCTCTTCCCATTGTCCGACTGACTTTTTTTGACAGCGGCGGCAGCCAATTGCGCTGTGCTGCTGTCTCAGACAGTGAGGAGGGAGAGGCAGCCGAGACATTCCTTCAACATCTCTGGATCTAGAGGGGTCTCAGGTAAGTATTAGGGGGGCTGAGGGGAGCTGCTGCACAGAGAAGGCTTTTTATCTTAATGCATAGAATGTATTAAGATAAAAAGAAACCTTCTGCTTTTACAATTACTTTAAACTGAAAAATTTAAAGCAGCAGTGCTCAATTAAAAATCAGTTACACCCAAAATGTAAAGTGTTATACGTAGATGAGCACCATACTATTTAAGAAATGATAGAAATAGTTATATGAAGGATATGAAGGGGACAACATAAACATTGCTCTGTGGAATCACTGCAGCTTTTTAACCTCCCATGATGCTGGTCTGGTTCACAATGGTCTAGGACAGTGTCACCTTCCACCAAGGCTCTCTGGAATGAAACAGCACTATAGGGGTCAGCTGTAGCACTGCAATTAACTTCTAACAAATGTTTGCACTATGATGGTCTCTAAAAGAGTAGGTGTGATTTGAGCATTGGCAAATTTTCACATTGTTCAGAATGACATATCCTTTGTGTTTGTATATTTTTCTGGTTATAAATCACCTTGGTAAGTGAATTAGGAGGAAAGGGTGTATGTTAATCATATTCATTGTGTTTCCACACTAAAATAACAACCATCATGTCAAGATAAAATAAATACAACATAGACCTAGGCAAAGCCACGCCTGCAATAGTTCTTTATCTTTCTGATGGTTTACAGAGGTCACCAATTTCTCTTGTTTTAAACACATTTATAACTATATAAGAAGCATTTTCTCAGAGTAATTCAAACTAATTTAAACAAAAAACACAGACATTTAAACAACATGCTGTGCCCATCACTAGGTGACAATCAAAGTGCTTTATTTGGATTTCAGCTGAAATGAAGCAGCTGGTACTAGCAGACCATTACTTTCATCTACACATACATCTGAGAAGAATTCTGCTCCTTATCTTTCTGCACGGAATTTGAGCAGCCTGTTAACATTTAGCTGTAAAATCAGAAAATATGTTTAGTTCAAAGTTAAATGAAAGTTATCTCTGCAGATGCTGTAGAGATCTGTTATATGTTGATAGGTATGCATCATTTTTCCACTTGAAAAACAAACATTCTAGCAGTCCACGAATATTAGCTACATATGCTATTATTAGGTAACATAGTGGTAGTAAAAAAAAAATCCAACAAAAATCGATTTTATTATATATATATTTATATATATATATATATATATATATACTGTATTTATATTTAATGGAAAATCATTCATCTCTATTTAGCATACATTTTATTTCTTGACTCTTTCTCCTGTCAGCCTACTCTGGGCCATTGGGTCATCTTCATCCTCCTGACCCTCTTAGAACAACCCCTAACTAGAGAATAAAAATATGGCTAATCCCAGTGCTCTATTAAAAGACCCTGCAATAAGGAGGGACCACATGACTGACTAAAGGAAGAACCAAAAAAGGAAAATGACGTCAAATATAACATTTTGCGTATTTCTGTCCCTCTTCATGTCTTCCTATTCTGGGACATAATAGCAATGCCATGGGGAGGGGGGGGTCAAAAATGTCATAAGGAAAGTGTCAGAAACCATGAATCAGACCAAGACAGAAGTACAGTTAAATCACACTTGTTTAACAATAAAAACGTAGTCAAAACAGCCAAAGTTCGATAACCAGAACGGATAGTCAGACAAGCAAGTCTTTAACAGGAGCACAGGAGAAAGTCTCTGTGATGTTGACCAAGGCGAAGGCAGAGATCATCTGGGCTGGATGGCCTAAAGCGGAGGTTCACACAAAAATTGAACCTCCGCTTTTCGGAACCCTCCCCCCCCTCTGGTGTCACATTTGGCACCTTTCAGGGGGGAGGGGGGTGCAGATACCTGTCTAAGACAGGTATTTGCACCCACTTCCTGGCATAGACTCCCACTGGAGTCTATGCCTCTTCCTGTTCCGCTGTGCTGTCTGCTGGGACACACACGGGTCCCAGAGATAGCACGGACCATTCTCATTGTGCTGCGCGACTCGCGCATGCGCAGTAGGGAACCAGGCAGTGATGCTGCAAGGCTTCATTTCCTGATTCCCATACCGAAGATGGTGACGGCAGCACCGAGGACTGAGGGACGGTTCGGCCTCGGGTGCCGACATCGCTGGACCCTGGGACAGGTGAGCGTCCTTATTTTAAAAGTCAGCAGCTGCAGTATTTATAGCTGCTGACTTTAAAAAAAAAGTAATTTAATTAGGCAAAGAAGTAGAGGTTACAGGAAAACCCTCAGATCTCAGTGACATCCAGTCTATAGTGGTGCAGAAAAGTGTTGGGTGTGCTCCAATTTGCAGCCTTATGCGACGTACACACGGTCGGAATTTCCGATGGAAACAGTCCAATGGGAGCGTTTCATCGGATTTTCCGACCGTGTGTATGCCCAACGGTCTTTTTCTGTCGGAATTTCCGACGGACTTTGAATTGAGAACCTGTTCTCAACTTTTCCAACGGAAAACCTTTCTATCGGATTTTCCGATCGTGTGTAGGCAATTCCGACACGTCAAAAATCACGCATGCTCAGAATCCACTACGAGACGGAACCGCTCGGTCTGGTAAAACTAGCGTATGTAATGGAGCTAGCAGATTCTTCACACTGGAATTTTTTTAATTGTTCAATGCGCCGCTCATTCTCTTCTTTATAATGCTAGAAGAATGAAGTTGTTTTGCTGCTCATATTCACACAGAGTTTTTACAAACGTATTTCTTTATTATTTCTAGGTCTCTCCAGAATAATATTTATATTAGAATTTAAGCCAGATCTGCATAAAATATATATAATTTTTTAAAGTGTTTTTTTTTCTTTAATAAGAATATATGTATTATTGTTTTATTTTCTCGTGCTCTCCTTTTTATTTTTTATGTTACGTTTCCACAACACCATTATTATGTATTATTTGTAAACCTGTTTGTTGTTGGTGTCCCTTGTTAATTTTGACATTGTATTTTTGAAATGTACCTGCCTACTCCCCCAAAATAAATTGATTTGCTATTTGTAGAAAAACACATAGGCAAGTATTTTCTGAAAACAAAATAAAAATTTATTTCACATCAGAATTACAAAATAAAGATAAAGGCAACGCAGGAGAAATTGCTTCAATTTGTGCAGCCTTTGGCCCCCAAGGCAGACATCAAAAAAATTGGTAGCTTGAAAATTCCATAGAAAAAGGAGTACAATGAGGTCCAGGAGTCCCAGAGAACCGGAGCAGCAGCAGATGGTATATGTACCCAGTCTGTGGTACTACAACAGGCTGTGGGTTCTTTGAGACCTGAAGGCAGGGGATCACTTCCTGGTCTTCCGTAGAGCCTTCCCTGCAGCCTTCCCTGCAGCCTTCCCTGGAGGCTGTGGCTCTGGAGGTGGCATTGTGGCAGGAGGAGAAGGAGGAGGAGGAGGAGGAGGATGGGGGAGAGAACATAGATGTTGGTTGTCACACATTTCCCCACTCAACCCCTTGTGGATAGTATCAAAAATGATTTTTTCACACTTTTGCCATTGGCCCTCCTCGATCTGTTGTAAATTTGAGGCAATATAGATGCCATAGGCCTCTGTAGCATCAAGGGGGGATCTGAGGGACTCATTAGCCTCCCTGATCAGGGCCAGTGCTGCCTCCTCTGCTTTCATGCCCTTCCTCTGTCTTTTGTAGGGAAGGATGAGGGGAGGCACCTGGGATTGGGTATTACTGGGCCCTGCCACCTCCTGGGTGACACTTCCCCCTGCCTCCTCCTGTGTGCCACTAGCCAGAGCCTCGTCCTGGCTGAGGTCATCCTGTGTATGAAAAAGGGACATAGTTTTAGTTTTTTGTTCATCAAACACACACAATTTTCAGCTCATGACTGTTGCAAATTTAATGTTAATAAATAGAAAAGACTATCATTGTGAGCCCAGCATTTTTCCTTCTTGTCCTAATCTTTTTTGGCCACTTCTGTCTATAAATATGTGAAACACTTTTTGTTACATCATTCATTTATTAGCAATAATAACATCTACTTACCAACAATCTTTTTTTTGGACAGATAAATTATGTATAAAAAACCTATACCTGGCTCCATCTGGGCTCCTCAATCTCCTCCTGTATGGAAGGCCCAGGTTGGTCCACAGATGCCTCAGCTTGGGTAGAGGGAAGGCTGGATGGAAGGCTGGTTGGAAGGCTGGAGGGAAGGGGTGCCGGAAGAGTAGAAAGGGATTCCCTGCCCTCCATCTGGTCATCTATAAACCTCATCCTGCTGTAGTACCACAGACTGGGTACATACACCTTATCTGCTGCTACTCCAGACCTCAGGGACTTCTGGACCTTCTGGTACTCCTTCTTATAGGTGCTTCTCAAGCTACCAATTTTTGCCTCAACAAATTTGATGTCTGCATCGGGGACCCGGGTCTTCACAAATTGAAGCAATTTCTCCAGCGTTCCCCTTCTAGCTGGTTTATTATGGTACAAGGAGTTTTTCACCTCCCACAGATTTTTCATTTCATGGTATTTACCAATGAATTCCCCAAGGAATTCTGGGTCCTTAAATGGCAGCATTATGTCTGCAAGACCAAACAAAATACAAAAATAAAAATCTCAGGATAATCTTTCAACACAATATAGGCATCAATCTACATTCAGTATAGGCCGCACATGACTCCAAAAAGTTTAAAATCTTACCTTCGTTGTAACGTTCGTCATTGTTCGACGTTCTTCGTGGCGTCCGTTCCTCCTTCCTGTGCACACAGAACGTAGTTACGACACACACGTGTTTGAAGCTTTATATACACTGCGCATGCGTGAATCTCCGCCCGCGTCGCCCGCCTCTGACGTTCTTTCTAGAATATTCGCCGCCCAGTCTCTTTTGTTGCAGTGGGAGCGGAACATGGCGGAGACACAGCAGGTACATAATAAGAGCAGTAAAGAGGAGGAGGTTAGCCCGGAGCCTGAAACGTCACGATCGAGGAAGAGATTTAAGGCCTCAAATATGGCCTTTGTGGAGATGTTGGAGATGGTGGACATCTTGAGGAGCAACGACTATGACGGGAATTATGGTCCGTACCCCAACCCAAATATGAGAAAGGCCAAGATCATGAATAAAGTTGTGAAGAGTCTGTACAGTAATTTTGGGGTACGACGAACCAAGGATCAACTGAGGAAACGATGGTCGGACCTCAAATTAAGGGAGCACGATCAGTACAGGAAGATCAAGTTCTTCAAAAAAGTAAGTATATTATGTTGTGTGTACCTATTATTATTAATATTGCATGCTGCACCATGTGTTTTCCCCTAATAAGGTCACACACTTTCATGGTCATACGCAGTAATCGTTCGTTGTAAACCTCGTTCCTTATCCAAAATACGATGTTTACACAGATAAATGATTAAATACTTTTGTGGCTTCAATTTTTAACATTTATCCAAAAGAGTTTTTAGGACATTGTTGTCTAGATGTGTTTGAACCTAGAAGAAATATCAATCTTCATTCAGTGTAATGTATGTAGAGGACACTCTGCAGCTGTTTACACATCTGGACTCAGGTGCACATTTTAGGGTGTCAAACACAGATACTCCAGTGGATACTTGGGGTGTCTCCAGGTGGGAAACTTGTCCAAAAAGGGTAAGTATTCCAGCCTGAGGAATTAAGGGAATAAATCATGTGTTCAGCTTGGAATTCTGCCCAAACAGACAATTGTCCCCCACTTCCAAGCAATGTTTATCATTCATATTTGTTGGCTCAAATATCTGTGTGCTAAGTATACCTTTTGTTTTATTCTCATAGGGGAGCAAAGAATCGGGAAATATCATGTCCCCAGGGACCGCCCATCTCCAGAACAAAAGGAACCAAGGTCACCACCAGATGAGGATGTGGAGGAAGGAGAGGTGATTGAGATTGAGACCACAACAGGTGAGTGTCTGACACCCCAGATTCAGGTAATCAGACATGTATGCCTGCCTATTTATAATACATAGTGTGTTTTTTTTATTTTTAGGTGAAGTACAGGTTGTGGAAGAACAGTCACAGTCAGATCATTTCACCAGTGACAGTGCCCAAAGGCTAATCCAGGACATCATGTATTGTAGTCAGGATTTAGAAATGATTCGCAAAAAAAAACTAGGGATATTGAAGTTAAACTTAAAAATATGATTGATGTCCTTGGAAGAATCAAATTTTTCCCAAAATGTCCAACCTTTTATTTTTGCTGTTTAACCACTTCAGCCCCGGACCAATTGGCAGCCAAAGGACCAGGCCCCTTTTTGCAATTCGGCACTGCGTCGCTTTAACTAACAATTGCGCGGTCATGCGACGTGGCTCCAAAACAAAAATGGCGTCCTTTTTTTCCCACAAATAGAGCTTTCTTTTGGTGGTATTTGATCGCCCCTGCGGTTTTTATTTTTTGCGCTATAAACAAAAATAGTGCGACAATTTTGAAAAAAATGCAATATTTTTTACTTTTTGCTGTAATAAATATCCCCAAAAAATATATAAAAAAATTTTTTTTTCCTCAGTTTAGGCCGATACGTATTCTTCTACATATTTTTGGTAAAAAAAATCGCAATTAGCGATTATTGATTAGTTTGCGCAAAAGTTATAGCGTTTACAAAATAGGGGATAGTTTTATAGCATTTTTATTAATATTTTTTTTTTTATTAGTAATGGCGGTGACCAGCGATTTTTATTGTGACTGCGACATTTTGACGGACACATCGGACATTTTTGACACATTTTTGGGACATTTGTCATTTATACAGCAATCACTGCTATTTAAATAGCACTGATTCCTATGTAAATGACAGTTGTAGTTAGGGGGTTAACCACTAGGGGGCGGGGAGGAGTCAGTGTGACGTGTTGTGTTTTTTTTTTACAGTAGGGGGGCGTGGCTGTACGTCTGACGTCATTGATCGGCGTTCCCGATGACAGGGAACCGCCGATCACTGACAGTCAGTGTAGGAAGCGCGGGGAGAGGTTTGTTTACATAGACCTCTCCCCGTTCTTCAGCTCCGTAACCCGATCGCGGGATACCAGCGGCGATCGGGTCCGCTGGTCCCGCGGCCGGGGTCACAGAGCTCCCGACCGGGTCGCGAGCGCGCCGCTAGCGGCGCGCGCGCGACCCACAGGCAGGCACATGCACGATCACGTACAGGTACGTGATTCTGCCTGCCCGTGCCATTCTGCTGACGTAAATATGCAGTGGCCGGTCGGGAAGCGGTTAAAATTGTACAACATTTTAAAAAGCCTAATTTTGAAGATGCACACAGTATGTCAACATGTGCTATCTGCCATCAGGGGATATCAATGTACGCGTTTTGTGCCTGCAACCCCTTCCTCAAAACTCAAGTCGGTGAGAGGAAGGGGTTGCACCCCCAAAACACATACATTTGATCCCCCATGTTGGGAGATAGCACATGTTGACATTAGGCATGGGATCAGGATGTAAATCCCCAGTTTGCCTCACAATTTGTGTGCATCTTCAAAATTAGGCTTTTACAGGGTTGACTGCCCTGCATCTGATGAAGGCAAGATCCACACATTTTGGACAATGTAATGTGTGATTTTGGCTTCAAAATTTTTTCTACATAGAACTTTGTTATGCACCAGAGTTGTGTATTTTATGTTTGGAAACATGGCTGTTTATGTACCGTAACCCCAATTACGGGAATAATTTTCCCGCACTTCACGGCGCTTTGGGGGGGCAAGCCAGGACGGGCCGCTTCCAGGGATGTCAGAGATTGCAGTCCAGCATCAGGCCCAAGTGTTACCACATAATTGGGGTTTGTCCTTTTGAAAAAGTTGTGCAAAATGCAACACACTACCACTATGGTATTCAGTTTATATTCCGCCATATTAATGGCCGTTTGGAACAGGCGGAACCGGCTGGCCAGAATACCAAACGTTCTCCACGACTCTTCTGGCTCTGGCCAGCCGGTAATTAAATACCCTCTTCTCCGGGGTGAGGGTCCTCTGGGGGAACGGTCTCATCAAATGGTTAGCCAAACCAAACGCCTTGTCTGCCACGAAGACAAACGGGAGTCCCTCGACATTCTCCTCCGGGGGTGGCAATCCCAAGCCACCACTCTCGAGACATCTGTAGAACTCCGTCCGGCAAAAGACTCCTCCATCCGACCATTCCTCCCCACGTCCACATATAGGAACTCATAGGTCGCCGACACCACCACCATCAACACGATACTATTGAACCCCTTATAGTTGAAATAGTATGACCCCGAATGGGGTGGTGGGACGATGTGGACGTGCTTCCCATCGATTGCCCCTCCGCAGTTAGGGAAATCCCACCGCTGGGCAAACTGGGAGGCCACAGTCTGCCATTCCTGTGGCGTGGAAGGAAACTGTGGAGTCAAACAAGAAAAATATAATTAGTACATTTGATAATAAACATTACAAGCAGATTCTACACAAACATTGTTGGCAAACATCAGTATAACATTTCTTGTAGTATTTAAAGGCTAAAAATATAAGGTCCACTTATCAGATTCCTCCCCCCTCTGATGGCCCCTTGTAAATATTTTAGGGGGGGAGGTATGTTTTGGACAGGTAACCACCCTCTCCACTACGCAATGGAGTAACAAAGTAATGTGTGATAGTTTGGCCAGCCCCTCCTTAATTACACTATTGGCAGCCCACTGGACAGGTAAAAAAAAAGGAAAATGGAAGCACATTTTTGGATTCTGCTATTACCTATCACAATAATAATAGGAGGAGAAGAATTAAAACAGTAGCATTTGAAAGTATTGAGGCAGGCCCTTGCACTACATGCTTTGAAAAATGCATCCATAAATATGACCACTATAGAGGTAGGTATAATGTGTATTGGGTTTGGCAAAGTCAGCAGATAGAGGATTGGTATCAGCTGACTGAGCAGTTGGGGGAGGGGGGGGGTTCCAAAAAGATTTGGGGCACCACAAAACAAAGCCTCAGGCACTCTGCATTAATTTAAGGACAACTATAACATTTGTACACATTTTAGGGGGTGTTTAGGGTAAAGCATTACAATGGAGCTGACAAAATACATTGTAAAGTGACTAGACTATAGGTATATATGGGCCCTGGATAGCATGCTGGGGGGGTTAGTGAAGGCAAATATGCAAGGACAAAAAAGGAACATACAAAAATCCAACATGCATGAGGACAAAGGGGCACAGCATATTACAGCATATTGCAGCGTATTACAGCATATTGAAATCCTGGTAATTAGGGAACAAGGAAAGAAATACAATACATTAGCAAACAGTAAATACATAGAATGTGATGTTAAAGAATAAAACTTACCCTCATATAGTCCTTCTGCAGGACCTGGATGATGGCAGAACAGGTCTCTGGAATAATGATCCCCAGAGCCTGGGGGGAGATGCCTGTCGAGAACTTGAGGTCCTGAAGGCTTCTCCCTGTCGCCAAGTACCTCAACGTGGCAACTAGGGATGAGCCGAACACCCCCGGGTTCGGTTCGAACCAGAACCTTCGAACGGACCGAAAGTTCGCGCGAATTTTCGAACCCTATACGTTATAATGGACGCGAACGTTCGAAATCAAAAGTGCTAATTACAACGGCCAATATGCATGTTAATGTCATAAAACAGGTTTGGGGACCCGGGTCCTGCCCCAGGGGACATATATCAATGCAAAAAGAACTTTTAAAAACTAACGTTTTTTCGGGAGCAGTCATTTTAATGATGCATAAAGTGAAAAAAAAAAAGTGACATTTTCCTTTAAATATGGTACCTGGGGGGTGTCCAAAGTATGCCTGTGAAGTGGCATGTGTTTCCCGTGTTTAGAACTGTCCTTGCACAAAATGACATTTGTAAAGGAAAAAAAGAAGCCATTTAAAACCACTTGCGGCTTTAGGTTTGATCTTAAGTAGAATCTGAACAGGTACATTATGAAGTGTAGCTCCATCCCAAAAAAATCTATTTTTAAGCTTTTTGGAGAACATAGGGAGGGGTTATCACCCCTGTAACATTTGCTGTCTTTGCACATCTGTTCAGAACATGTCACCTCACTTTCCGTCCCAATGACAAATGTTTTTGGAAAAAGTGGGGTTTTAATTGAAACAAGGATTGGTGATAAAGTATCAGTAGAGAGGAGATACCTTTTTCCCAAATTAAATCTAACAGGATAGAATTTCCCTTCCTAGGGGTAGATTTCCTCTCACTTCCTGTTTTCTCTTTCCATTTTCAAGTAGGAGTCGTTTGTAAGTTGGATGTTTGAAAGTAGGGGCCTGGCGTATATACTCTGCAGAAATTTGCCCTATTAGATGTTGGTGTAGCCACAAGACTGGTGGGCACAGGAATGGGCCCTGCTGTGAGTTAATAGATCAAGATTTGTAATTGCATGCACCTGTTGAACAGGGCAGAAAAATTGGGCCTTTGGCGGTGGTGGTGGACGGTGTTGCCACAAGACTGTAGGCCCTCATAGTTACTCTTGGTGGGCGCAGGAATGGGCCCTGCTGTGAGTTATTAGATCAAGATTTGTAATTGCAAGCACCTGATGAACAGGGCAGAAAAATTGGGCCTTTGGCGGTGGTGGTGGACGGTGTTGCCACAAGACTGCAGGCCCTCATAGTTACTCTTGGTGGGCGCAGGAATGGGCCCTGCTGTGAACTATTAGATCAAGATTTGTAATTACCCGCCCCTGTTAAACAGGGGCTGAAAAATTGTGCCTTAGGCACTGGTGCTGGTGCCACAACACTGCAACCCGGCCCTCACAGATACTGTACTTGGAGCACAGCAGTCACACGTGTTGCGAAGCATTTTTTTAAAAAATTGTAAGTACACGCCCCTGTTAAACAGGGGCTGAAAAATTGTGCCTTAGGCACTGGTGCCACAACACTGCAACACGGCCCTCACAGAGACTGTACTTGGAGCACAGCAGTCACACGTGTTGCGAAGCATTTTTTTAAAAAATTGTAAGTACACGCCCCTGTTAAACAGGGGCTGAAAAATTGTGCCTTAGGCACTGGTGCCACAACACTGCAACACGGCCCTCACAGAGACTGTACTTGGAGCACAGCAGTCACACGTGTTGCGAAGCATTTTTTAAAAAAATTGTAAGTACACGCCCCTGTTAAACAGGGGCTGAAAAATTGTGCCTTAGGCACTGGTGCTGGTGCCACAACACTGCAACACGGCCCTCACAGAGACTGTACTTGGAGCACAGCAGTCACACGTGTTGCGAAGCATTTTTTTTAAAAATTGTAAGTACACGCCCCTGTTAAACAGGGGCTGAAAAATTGTGCCTTAGGCACTGGTGTGGTGGCATGGATCATTGAGGAGGAGGAAGAGGATAGTCAGTGAACATAAGAGGACAGTCACTCAGCATCAGCATAGGCAGTCTTGAAGGGATGTGACATTAAAAATTATTCGGTTATATCCGCCTCAGGTGCCTGGTAGCTGGTGGTGATCCAAGACTGATTCATTTTGATGAAGGTCAGTCGATCAACCGAGGCGGTGGACAGGCGCACCCTATGATCAGTCACAAATCCTCCAGCAGCACTGAATGTGCGTTCGGAAAGAACGCTGGAGGCAGGACAGGCCAGTAGCTCAATTGCATACTGTGCAAGCTCTGGCCAGTGATCCATCCTCAGGACCCAGTAAGCCAGAGGATTTTCGGTGGGAAAGGTGTCCAAGTCTGACCTTGCCCCAAGGTATTCCTGCACCATGTATATCAGACGCTGGCGATGGTTGCTGGAACCGATCATACCTTGGGGCTGCGGACTAAAAAATTGTCTGAACGCATCGGTCAGACGTCCACCTTCCCCACCGCTCCTTCTGCCACTGACCGAAGCCTCAGCAACTCGTCGCCCAGGACCAGGAGTTTGTAGCCTCCCAGTTTCTGGGAACGCGTTGCACAGACCTTTCTGCAAGGCCTCCCTGAGATGTCTCATCCTCTGCTCCCTCTGCGACGGCAAGATAAGGTCCGCAACCTTACCCTTGTACCGCGGATCAAGGAGAGTGGCCAGCCAGTAATGGTCCCTCTCCTTGATCCGAAGAACACGAGGATCCTTCCGCAGGCTTTGCAGGATCAGGGAGGCCATGCAGCGTAGGTTAGCTGAGGCATTCGGTCCGGAGTCTTCTGGGTCACTGAGGATGACATGATCGCCAGCCACCTCCTCCCAGCCACGTACAAGTCCACTGGCTTGTTGGGACTGTACATCATCCCTAAAAGACTGCTGCTGCTGATGCTGAGTGCCAGGCTCCACCTCCATGCTCACACAATCCTCCTCCTCCTCCTCCTCCTCCTCCTCCTCATCCTCTTCCTGTGTGATGGGTGGGACAGAAGGAACACTGTCCGGATAAAGGGGGCCTTGAGAGGCAAGGAAGTCCTCCTCTTCCTGCCTCTGTTCTGCCTCAAGTGCCCTGTCCATGATCCCACGCAGCGTATGCTCCAACAGGTGGACAAGAGGGACAGTGTCACTGATGCATGCACTGTCACTGCTCACCATCCTCGTGGCCTCCTCAAATGGTGAGAGGACAGTGCATGCATCCCTGATCATGCTCCACTGACGTGGGGAAAAAAAACCAAGCTCCCCTGACCCTGTCCTGGTGCCGTAGTCGCAAAGGTACTCATTGATGGCCCTCTGCTGCGTGTGCAGTCGCTGCAGCATGGCCAACGTTGAGTTCCACCTGGTGGGCATGTCAGATATTAGGCGGTTCTTGGGCAGGTTCAGCTCCTTTTGCAGCTCAGTCAGCCGAGCACTGGCATTATAAGATCGGCGGAAATGCACACAGACTTTCCTGGCCTGCCTCAGGACATCCTGTAAGCCTGGGAACCTGCCCAAGAACCGCTGCACCACCAGGTTGAGGACGTGAGCCATGCAGGGCACATGGGTGAGCTGCCCCTGTCGCAGGGCGGAGAGGAGGTTGGTGCCATTGTCAGAAACGACCATTCCTGGCTTAAGCTGACGTGGCGTCAACCACCTCTCGGCCTGCCCCTGCAGAGCTGCCAGAACCTCTGGCCCAGTGTGGCTCCTGTCCCCCAAACACACCAGCGCAAGCACGGCATGGCATCTTTTTGCCTGCGTACTTGCGTAGCCCCTTGTACGCCTACGGAGCACCGCTGGTTCCAAGGACAGAGCACTGGAGGAAGAAGAAGAGGAGGGGGTGGAGGAGAGAGGTGTGTCACAACCAGTAGCAGTAGTCGCGTTTTGGAGGCGTGGTGGCGGAACAACCTCCAACACTACTGCACCTTGTCCTGCATCCCTCCCAGCTGCCAATAGAGTGACCCAATGGGCCGTGAAAGAAAGGTACCGTCCCTGTCCATGCCTGCTGGACCATGAGTCAGCGGTAATATGCACCTTACCGCTGACCGCCCTGTCCAGCGAGGCATGGACATTGCCCTCCACATGCCGGTAGAGAGACGGAATCGCCTTCCGCGAGAAAAAGTGGCGTTTGGGAACCTGCCACTGAGGAACCGCACATTGAACAAACTCACGGAAGGGGGCCGAGTCTACCAACTGAAAAGGCAGCAGTTGAAGTGCTAGCAATTTAGCAAGGCTAGCATTCAACCGCTGGGCATGTGGATGGCTGGGAGTGTACTTCTTTCTACGGTCCAGCAGCTGGGGCAGGGAAATTTGCCTGCTGCATTCGGACGTCGGTGTACTGCAAGTACTTGGTTGTGACACACCGAATTCTACACCTTCAGTCCTCTCAGAGCAGCTTTCAGAGAGGACTGAAGGTGTAGTGGGGATGGAGATCCCAGCTGAGGAGGAGCAAGGAGAGGTCCGCTTAGTTCTTTGGTGTGGGTCTTTTATGTGTGCCTGCCAACGAGCTGCATGGCAGGTCGCCATATGTCTGGTCATGCTTGTGGTGCCCAAGCGGCTGATGTTTTGGCCACGCGAGATACGCTTGAGACAAATATTGCAAATAGCAGTGGTGCGATCTGCTGCACTCGTCTCAAAAAAGGCCCACACCAAAGAACTTTTCTGATAACGTGCAGAGGCAGCGCCCTGCACAGGCGGAGCTCTGCGGTGTTGTACAGTTGCTGTGCTGGCCTCTACCTGGCCTCCAGGGGGCATCCTGCCTCGTTGGACATGTGACGCCGCATCCTCCTCCTCCTCGTCCTCCTCCTCATCCTCTCTCCCTTGAGGCACCCACGTGGAGTCAGTGACCTCATCATCCCCTCCCTCTTCACCACTAGAGCAAACCTGGCAGTAAGCTGCAGCTGGTGGAACTGTACTGCCAGATTCCTCAAGCTGGGTATCGTCATCCGAGCCTTCGAATCGTTGGGCATCCTCCTGGAGCATGTACCCAACACTGTGCTCAAAGAGTTCGGGGGACTCCTCAGGAGGACATGGTGGGTCTAGGGAAGGGGTGGCTGATGATGCTCTGTCAGTACCCTGAGCCTGGGTGAGAGAGGATGAGGAGGATGAGGAGGGCTTGGTCATCCATTCTACCAAGCCTTCAGCATGATGCGGCTCCACATGTCCAGCTGCCGAAAACAAAGACGCGCGTGTCCCATGGCCACGTGCTGATGACGATGCACGACCACGTCCACGTCCACGGCCACGTCCACTAGAAACAGAGCCTGCCTGCCCTGTGTTCTTGGCTCTGCACGCTCTGCCTCCCCTTGGCGGTCTTCCAGCCATTGTAGTCGGTAGTCCTGTGGGTGCTGCTGAGAAGAAAATATAGGAGCTCTGTGTGATGCCACTAACACACTAGAAGTCCTATGGGTGCTTCTGCAAAGAAAATAGAGGAGCTCTGTGTGATGCCACTAACACACTAGAAGTCCTGTGGGTGCTTATGCAAAGAAAATAGAGGAGCTCTGTGTGATGCCACTAACACACTAGAAGTCCTGTGGGTGCTTCTGCAAAGAAAATAGAGGAGCTCTGTGTGATGCCACTAACACACTAGAAGTCCTATGGGTGCTTCTGCAAAGAAAATAGAGGAGCTCTGTGTGATGCCACTAACACACTAGAAGTCCTGTGGGTGCTTCTGCAAAGAAAATAGAGGAGCTCTGTGTGGTGCCACTAACACACTAGAAGTCCTGTGGGTGCTTATGCAAAGAATATATAGGAGCTCTGTGTGATGCCACTAACACACTAGAAGTCCTATGGGTGCTTCTGCAAAGAAAATAGAGGAGCTCTGTGTGATGCCACTAACACACTAGAAGTCCTGTGGGTGCTTATGCAAAGAATATATAGGAGCTCTGTGTGATGCCACTAACACACTAGAAGTCCTATGGGTGCTTCTGCAAAGAAAATAGAGGAGCTCTGTGTGATGCCACTAACACACTAGAAGTCCTGTGGGTGCTTCTGCAAAGAAAATAGAGGAGCTCTGTGTGGTGCCACTAACACACTAGAAGTCCTGTGGGTGCTTATGCAAAGAATATATAGGAGCTCTGTGTGATGCCACTAACACACTAGAAGTCCTATGGGTGCTTCTGCAAAGAAAATAGAGGAGCTCTGTGTGATGCCACTAACACACTAGAAGTCCTGTGGGTGCTTCTGCAAAGAAAATAGAGGAGCTCTGTGTGGTGCCACTAACACACTAGAAGTCCTGTGGGTGCTTATGCAAAGAATATATAGGAGCTCTGTGTGATGCCACTAACACACTAGAAGTCCTATGGGTGCTTCTGCAAAGAAAATAGAGGAGCTCTGTGTGATGCCACTAACACACTAGAAGTCCTGTGGGTGCTGCTGAGAAGAATATATAGGAGCTCTGTGTGATGCCACTAACACACTAGAAGTCCTATGGGTGCCTCTGCAAAGAAAATAGAGGAGCTCTGTGTGATGCCACTAACACACTAGAAGTCCTGTGGGTGCTTCTGCAAAGAAAATAGAGGAGCTCTGTGTGGTGCCACTAACACACTAGAAGTCCTGTGGGTGCTTCTGCAAAGAAAATAGAGGAGCTCTGTGTGGTGCCACTAACACACTAGAAGTCCTGTGGGTGCTTATGCAAAGAATATATAGGAGCTCTGTGTGATGCCACTAACACACTAGAAGTCCTATGGGTGCTTCTGCAAAGAAAATAGAGGAGCTCTGTGTGATGCCACTAACACACTAGAAGTCCTGTGGGTGCTTCTGCAAAGAAAATAGAGGAGCTCTGTGTGGTGCCACTAACACACTAGAAGTCCTGTGGGTGCTTATGCAAAGAATATATAGGAGCTCTGTGTGATGCCACTAACACACTAGAAGTCCTATGGGTGCTTCTGCAAAGAAAATAGAGGAGCTCTGTGTGATGCCACTAACACACTAGAAGTCCTGTGGGTGCTGCTGAGAAGAATATATAGGAGCTCTGTGTGATGCCACTAACACACTAGAAGTCCTATGGGTGCCTCTGCAAAGAAAAATAGAGGAGCTCTGTGTGATGCCACTAACACACTAGAAGTCCTGTGGGTGCTTCTGCAAAGAAAATAGAGGAGCTCTGTGTGGTGCCACTAACACACTAGAAGTCCTGTGGGTGCTTATGCAAAGAAAATAGAGGAGCTCTGTGTGATGGGACTAACACACTTCAAGTCCTATAGGTGCTTCTGGGAACAAAATATAGCTCTGTGTGTGTAATGGGACTAACACACTTCAAGTCCTATAGGTGCTTCTGGGAAGAAAATATAGCTCTGTGTGTGTAATGGGACTAACACACTTCAAGTCCTATAGGTGCTTCTGGGAAGAAAATATAGCTCTGTGTGTGTAATGGGACTAACACACTTCAAGTCCTATAGGTGCTTCTGGGAACAAAATATAGCTCTGTGTGTGTAATGGGACTAACACACTTCAAGTCCTATAGGTGCTTCTGGGAAGAAAATATAGCTCTGTGTGTGTAATGGGACTAACACACTTCAAGTCCTATAGGTGCTTCTGGGAAGAAAATATAGCTCTGTGTGTGTAATGGGACTAACACACTTCAAGTCCTATAGGTGCTTCTGGGAACAAAATATAGGAGCTCTGCCTGCCTGCCACGAACACACTACAAGTCCTATAGGTGCTTCTGGTAACAAAATATAGGAGCTCTGCCTGCCTGCCACTAACACACTACAAGTCCTATAGGTGCTTCTGGTAACAAAATATAGGAGCTCTGCCTGCCTGCCACTAACACACTACAAGTCCTATAGGTGCTTCTGGTAACAAAATATAGGAGCTCTGCCTGCCTGCCACTAACACACTACAAGTCCTATAGGTGCTTCTGGTAACAAAATATAGGAGCTCTGCCTGCCTGCCACGAACACACTACAAGTCCTATAGGTGCTTCTGGTAACAAAATATAGGAGCTCTGCCTGCCTGCCACTAACACACTACAAGTCCTATAGGTGCTTCTGGTAACAAAATATAGGAGCTCTGCCTGCCTGCCACGAAACACACTACAAGTCCTATAGGTGCTTCTGGTAACAAAATATAGGAGCTCTGCCTGCCTGCCACTAACACACTACAAGTCCTATAGGTGCTTCTGGTAACAAAATATAGGAGCTCTGCCTGCCTGCCACGAACACACTACAAGTCCTATAGGTGCTTCTGGTAACAAAATATAGGAGCTCTGCCTGCCTGCCACGAGCACACTACAAGCCCCTCTTTGTCAATCAATCTTTGTAACTGAATCTATCTAACTCAATCTCTGTAAGTGAATCTATCTAACTATCTCAATGCAGCAGAGTGTCACAGAATCTGCCTGCTCAATCTGCGCCGGAACAGCATGTGACCGGCGCAGACGGCGTGGCGGCGTTTTATAGGGGGGGGGCGTGTACTACAGCCCCTGAGCTGTAATTGGCTACAGGCGTCCTGCCTGTAGCCAATTATGGCTCTTCGATTTTCCGGGGCTGTGATTGGCCAAGCATGCGGGGTCACAGTGCATGCTTGGCCAATCATCAGCCAGCAATGCACTGCGTCGGCCGCGCCGGCCGCAATGCATTGCGGGGCCGCGCGCCTCACACGAACGTGATGCGAGCGGCCAAAATAGTTCTGGGCTCGCAGAGCGAGCGAACGCCCGGTGCTCGATGCGAACGTGGGTTCGCATCGAGCACCGGGCCCATCCTTAGTGGCAACTAACCTCTGCTCCGCAGTGATGGCTTGCCGCATGCAGGTATCCTGCCTGGTAATATAAGGGGACAGCAAAGTCAACAGATGGTGAAAAACGGGGTCCGTCATCCTGAGATAATTCCTGAAATCATCAGGGTTATTCTCACGGATCTCACGAAGCAGGGGCATGTGCGAGAATTGGTCACGGTGGAGCAACCAATTCTTGGTCCATGAACTCCTCCTCGCCCTGTCCATGGACCGGGCTTGTGTCAAAGTAAGAACCCCAACACCAAGCCCCCGCACAGCACGAACTCTACGACGAGTACGTACACGTAACATCGCTTATAAACGGTCGGCTGGTCAGAACGGACTAAAGAAAGCACTGATAAACAGCAAGGCCTGAAAGAACGAAATGCAAATCAAGCAACGAGCGGACAATAAGCACTGAAAATCAAAGCGTACTATATATAAATATATAGGCCGCAAAGACAAACAAATGCGAACTGACTACACGCACTGATAAGCAAATACGCACCGACAAGCACAAACTGTAGAGCAGGAACGATCTGAAGCACAAGTCTGAAAAACACGAATCGTCTATAACGAAACTCCTACTAACACGCGATAAACACGAGATCAGCAGAAGGAGCCCAACGGGTGCGGACATGGTGCTGAACTTTCCTTTTATGGTCTCGTCGTACGTGGTGGACGTCACCGCGTTCTTGGCGGTTGGAATTTGGTGTGATCGTGTGTAGGCAACACAGCTTGAGCGGAATTCCGTCGGAAAAACCGACACAGTTTTTTCCGACGAGAATTCCGATCGTGTGCACGCGGCATTACAGATCATCTTGACAGGCACCTTGACAGAACTTGCCCAAACTTGACACCATTCATTTCATAAAGTGAGCCCCTAACTTCAAAAGAGGGGGGTGGGGGTCAGCTGGATGGTTTTTACTTATTCAAGATGGGAAGATTCTAGGTGAAGCTGCTGTGTCCTTCTTTGACTTTGAGGGGAGGATGAAAAGTATTTTATCCTTCCTGAACTGTGAGGACCTTTCCAGGTTCTATGATAATCTGTGCACCAGATCCAGTTAGGATATTCTCACTTTTTCTCTGGCAGCTTCAATTCAGCCAGAAATATAACCTCTCAGATGATGTGGAAGTCAGGGAACTCAGATGAGACTTTAGATAGAGACCTAGATAGGTGGGAACTGGTCTCAGGTCTACCCTATTCAGATGCCTCAAACAAAATGGTTCTTTAGTTGGCAGAGAATGCAGTAGTGAATTTAATTTATCACAAGTGATTCCTACTATGAATACAGCCCTTAGGGTAAGGTGAACAAGATGGGATCAGATCAAACAGAGTTTCAAAAGGTGTTAAATACCACAGTTCATTCCCACTTAAAGTGAAACTTTAGGCTTTGTAATAAAATTGCTGGACAGGCAGGATTTTTCATGCAGAAGACACAAGATTTGTCTTTGTTGCATTAAAGCTACCTACCTGCCTGTCCGCCCTTGTACAGTGAGCTGTGCATGCATGCGTGTGACATCATTCCCTCTGGACAATGACAGCAGGCAATGATCAAGACCCAGAAGCCACCCGCTCAAAGATGTCAGAGACCGGGCAGGGAGCTTGAGGATGCTACATCGCTGAAGCTAAGGTGCGTATTGTTCCACTTTAAGAAAAAGTGGTCTTCTTGGTGGGCATATCTTTGCAATCACCTTCATAAATTGTAACACCTGGGGATAGACTACCCATTTCGACCCTTTCATTAGAGATAAGGTGGACAGATGGACTCTCAATGTACTATAACTTAAGTCTATGTCTCAAAACTTTGCTGTAAAAACTTCAGAACCTTACTCTTTAAAGAGAACAGCAAATCATTTGTAGTTCCAAAGCCTATAAATATTCTGTGGAACCAAGTACAGACTGAATTTACATTTACATTTACATTTTTTTTTTAGCTTTTAAAAGAGTCTCAATAACCTTCTCCAACATGTGTATGATGCCGCTCAACATCCAGGTCATGAGGCTCAGGCATCTCGGATTCAGAAGCAGGCACTCCCCTTGTGTTAACATATCTTCCTTGGGATTGGAGGAGCTAGCTTTATGTGCCACAGAAAAGGAAGCCCACAGTCCTCTTGGCCAGAATGGTAAGAATCTTATCATGCAAACTTACTCCTGCTGAATCTTGAACCAACATCCTCCTTCAGGGAACATGAACTTCTCTTTCTGGATATCAAAGGTCTAGTGTAAGAGAAAAAACATATATACATTTTGCCACAGCTTGTCAAATAAAAGATAAAACATCACGTGCCTTCCCCTCTTTGTCGTGTGCTACCTTTTTAGGGCATCCACAACAGACCAGTTTTCCAATCAGGCTGGGCACCCCACAGGCCCAACTACTGCTTGGAAACTGTTATGTTGGAGGAGATACAGGGCTCTGAGATCATACTACTCTGTTTATGCTTATTATGGTGAGTTCATAGAGTGATGATGCTTTTGTGACTTATGCCCAGCTGACTTGTCTGATAAATTCCATTCTGAATTTTTCCCACTGAAATGTTAATACACTATCTTAAACAAGCTCTCAGTTTTATATAATAAAGATACTTCTATTTACAGCTTTAGTAGCTCTGTTTTTTTCTGCAGGCAGGCTTAGTGAGTAAATACACCATGACAAAAGGGTAATATGAACAGCACATCCAGATTGGAAAGAACATCGAGATTGGAAGTTTGTCTGGTAGTTGGGTGGTTTAAAGTTCCCTTCCCTGTCAGCCAGCACTAGGGATGAGCGCGGTGTTCGATTTGAACCCATGTTCTAATTGAACATCGGCCATTCGTCCGTTCGTCGAAACCAGAACTTTGTGGGCCGTTCGCATCAAATTTGTTTGATACGAAAGGCCCACAATGCACTGCGCCAGTCGCAGTACATTGCTGGCTGATGATTGGCCAAGCATGCACTGTGACCCCGCATGCTTGGCCAATCACAAGCAAGGAGAGCAAGGAGAGACATTTTTCTTAAACATTTTCATACATATTGCCAGGACAAGACATTACATTAAAGCCGCAAGCAGGGGGCGTGGCTTGGACTTCCATGTGAGCGGACGTGTCTCACACTGGCTCCGACATCCTGATAGCAGAATCCTGTAGTGAGCCCGTTATACCGCCGAAATAGACCGGGCACTCCGCTCCCGGCGTGGAGCAACTCCCGCAGCGACACCCGGACGTCCCAAAAACAAAACGGGGGTGTCTAAGAGGATGGAGGAGAGCCCCTCTGCTGACCGGCATGGCCAAGATGGCGGACCCCCGCTCCCACAGCGTGCGGGGAAGGAACAACAAGCCTCGGCGGCGGCGCGACTAGAAAGGTATGCCCATGCCTCAGGCAGCCACAAGATCACACAGTCACATACCTCATATGCAGCAAAGGCAGCAAAAAACGTCCCCCAACAAACAGCACAGCATGTCACAGAGAAGATGGCGCCCAGAGCTGCTGAATGTACAGTGAGAAACCCCCCATCCACCCCTCCTCCCTCTGCCACTACCAGTCCCCCAGACACTGAGCACACTGAACCTTCCCTGCAGGATATCCTAACAGCAGTGCACACATATGGCACCTCACTGAATGAACTGTCTGTGGAAGTAAAAAGCATGAAGGAAGGCATATTACACATAAGGCAGGATATGCAGAAAATGAGAGAGAGAGCCACTGCTCTGGAGGGAAGAGTGAGCACATTAGAGGATGATCTAGCCCCTATTGCACAGGATATCCACATAACTTCAGCTAAAGCCACAGAAACAGCGAACAGAGTTGAGGACATGGAAAACAGATTGAGGAGATCGAATATCCGCATCGTTGGTATGCCTGAAAAATCGGAGGGGAAAAATCCCACCGATTTCATTGAATCTTGGTTAGCTGACACATTTGGCAGAAATAACCTTACCCCATTCTTTTCTGTGGAGAGAGCTCATAGAGTGCCACTCCGACCACCACCACCAGGGGGCAATGACAGACCATTTTTACTGAAACTGTTACACTACAAAGACAGGGACATTATTCTACGTTTAGCCAGGCAGAAACCCAATATGGAAATACAAGGCACAAGAGTGTCCATATACCCAGACTTCTCAGCGGCTGTACAGAAACAAAGGGCAAAATACGCAGAGGTCAAAAAAAGATTGCGTGCAATTTCGGTGGTATATTCCATGCTTTACCCTGCCAAGCTGCGCGTGGTTGCTGATGGCTCAGTGCATTTTTTTGAGAACCCAATGATGGCTACCAACTGGCTCGACCGCCACGAGAGACACCTGCAGGCTGCCGCACGAGGACACGAACCGGGATAAGAAAATGAGTACAATGCATACACTAAATCCTGTTGCTCACATTAACAGTAACGGAGCCCACAAGGAGACACAACTGACTTTATTGATTTCTACACATCTTTCTCAGTAACCCTTATTTTTGACTTTAAGGGCAAAAGGTCCCAGCCCTCGTTACTACCCCGCGAGAGCCCTGTGGGGCGCCGTTGGAAGGCCTTCCAATGGAACTTACAGTTTTCCAGTTTATTTTTATTTTTCTGGTTCTTACGCCCTGGTTGATTGGGCAAAGTATGTTTGGGCAGCAGGGCAGATTTGCTTTGTTGCAAGAAGTAAAGCAGAGTAAGACAAGCAGTACTAGTTATATAATGCATGTTCTACATTCTATAACCTTTGATGAAATACCTGAGTTGGCATCTCACGGGCATCCAATGCAGGAGAATGGATCACACCAGGAACTAAGACCAAATGAATAGCCGGAAAGAATCGATCCTCTCCTGGAATGTGAGAGGCCTACATGAACCTAAAAAAAGAACTGCCGTTTTCACCTTTATCTCACATCAAACTCCCACTGTTCTGTGTCTACAAGAGACGCATCTCACCAAAGACACCACCAACTTGTTACACCTCTCAAAATACCCCGTTCAATATCACTCTACGCACACACGATACTCAAGGGGTGTGAGTGTGCTGTTTTCCCGGACTGCCTCATTTATACAAATTGATTCACAAATTGATGTGGAGGGCAGATTTATTTTTTTGATGGGAATTTGGGAATCGCATACATGTGTGATTGTAAATGTGTATATACCTCCACCATTTAATTTAGCAGTGTTACAATCTCTGTCCAGATTTCTAGCTAAACATCCTCAGGTACCGGTATATGTTGTGGGGGATTTTAATAGTACCCTGGACACGTCTCTAGATGTACGCAGGAAGTACTGCCCGCAGGGTCCCAGAACATATACGGCCCTTGCCAAATACATAACGGAAATTGGGCTCTTTGATTTATGGCGATGCAAGTTTCCTTTTAAGGCACAATACTCTTGTCACTCACTAACACACTCCACATTGTCACGCATTGATTTAGCATTGGGCAACTCCTTGACGCACTACTGTGACCCTAAGGTCACCTATCTTGCCAGAGGTCTCTCCGACCACTCCCCGGTACAACTTAGTCTAGAATTTCCCACTGTAAAACTTCCTATACACTGGAAGATGAACCCGTTCTGGATTCCTCTGTTTAGAGATACTGAAAATATGCAAACACAAATTGAGCACTTTTTATTGGATAATAAATGTTCTGCCCCATCTGGTGTGGTTTGGGACACTTTAAAAGCTTTTATCAGGGGGATGTGTATTAGGGAGATAGCCACAATTAAAACAAATAGCAGGCAGTGGGCAGCAGACGCCAGTCTAGCGGTGGACAAAGCAGAGGGAGAATTCTTAAAATCACCCACACCTGATAATGAAAGGAAATGGAAAGACGCACAAAAAATGTATCGCGACATACATAACCAGCAAGCAGAAAATAAACGATTTTTTACCTCACAAACATACTTTGAGGAGGGGGAAAAAACAGGGCATATGTTATCGGTAATAGCTAAATCGCAACAACCGTCACCAATCATCCAACGCCTAGCAGTGTCAGCAACACAAGTAGCTATAGATACCCCTGCAATTATGAAGGGATTCTGTGAATTTTTTCAGGATGTATATTCCTCAAAGGTAAACTACCCCGAAGCCACCTTAACTGACTTTCTAGACAAAATCCCACTACCAACAATACAAGGGGAAGATAAAAAACTGTTAAATGCACCTATATCTTTAGAGGAACTGCAACTAGCCCTAGCAACATTCCCCAATTCTAAGGCCCCAGGAAATGATGGTCTCCCAATTGAGATGTACAAGAAGTTTGGAGGTATACTCCTACCGGAGTTGCTTCATACCATCAAAGAAGCACATACTAGAAACTCATTACCAGATTCC
This sequence comes from Lithobates sylvaticus, assembly GCA_028564925.1. NCBI lineage: Eukaryota > Metazoa > Chordata > Amphibia > Anura > Ranidae > Lithobates > Lithobates sylvaticus. Next base: position 347,632,629 of record CM053026.1, on the reverse strand, counting down.
ATGTATGAGGCAGTGATAGTGGTACTGTTGAAGCCCGGGAAGGATCCAGAACAACCTGAGTCATACAGGCCCATATCGCTTTTGAATACTGACCTAAAATTGCTTACTAAAGTCCTAGCTACACGGTTGTCCAAGGTAGTAACAAAAATAGTGCACCCGGACCAATCGGGATTTATACCCAATAGGTCCACAGCGCACAATCTTCGTAGACTGTACCTCAATATGCAAATTCCAACGGACAATCAAGGTCAAAGAGCTATTCTGTCGCTAGATGCCGCCAAGGCATTTGATAGTGTAGAGTGGGCTTATTTATGGAGAGTGCTAGCGAAATTTGACTTGGGTGAGACATTTATCTCTTGGATTAAATTACTATATAGGGCACCAAAGGCTTGCATCAGAATAAATAACGCATTATCTCCCTCTTTTAATCTGCACCGGGGAACAAGACAGGGTTGCCCGCTATCCCCATTGCTCTTCGCTCTGGCCATAGAGCCTCTGGCCGCTGCTATTAGGGGAAATCCGACTATAAGTGGCTTTAAAAGGAAAGACTTGGAGGACAAAATAGCCCTGTATGCGGACGACGCGCTCATTTTTTTGGGCGACACATCTGCCTCTCTAACAAATCTCATGGAATTAATTTTCAATTTTGGATCCTTCTCGGGGTTCAAGATAAATTGGGACAAATCCACACTGTTACCGCTTGATCCCCTTGTATCGCCTCTCCCCTCAGCAGCGGACCAGATTAGAGTGGTAGATACGTTCCGATACTTAGGTATAGTTATTCATTCCAAGCTAGAACTATATGTTAAACTTAATATAAATCCCCTAATGCAAAAATTCCAAGAAAAAACAGCTAGTTGGATTAAACTCCCCCTATCAGTAGTGGGTCGCTGTAATCTGATAAAGATGGTCTGGGGTCCACAACTTCTGTATGCGCTCCACAATGCACCTATTTGGATTCCTATACATATTTTTAAAAAATTTAACACCATATTCCGATCCCTGATATGGAGGAAACAAGTGCCACGTATTAAATTGGAAACATTGCAGGAGGCAAAGGACTCAGGTGGACTGGCAGTCCCAAACCCATACTACTACTTTATTGCGGCTCAACTGCAGCATTTAACGGGGTGGCAGCACCCTGGGTCCTCTGACCCCACAAGCAATATTATACATACCCTACTTTCGGGTGGGGGCCTTGTGGAATGCATGGAAGCGGGAGAATTCCGTAAAACATCGGAATACCACACTATGATACTTATAGACAAAATCTGGAACAAGGCCAAACAACACCTTCAGTATGAAGGATACTCTGATTGGTCTCGTATCTGGAATAATAGCAACTTTCCCGAATTAGACAAGCTGCAAGGCTTTTCTGCGTGGTCTAGAAGCGGGGTGGTTTATATCCCGCAGCTATACCATGGCGGAATTCTGAGGGATTTTCAATCCCTGAGAGAGGAATATGGTTTACCAAACACTTGGTTCTTTCAATATTTACAACTTAGGCACGCCATCTCAACACAAGCTGCACTGTCCAAATGGGAATTAGTTAGACCATCGGTACTCAAACAATTAGTAGCCTCATCATCTAGGAAAGGACAGATATCAACTATCTATAACTCCCTAATATCACAGGTATCCAAAACAATGACATTTAAATGCAGGGCAGGTTGGGGGGAAGATATAGGTCACATAACAGATGAGGAATGGTCTAATATAATGGAAAATGCACCCAAGGTATCCCTCTCCTTTCCCCAAAAACTCACACAACTATTCATCATACACCGAACTTACCGTACCCCACATAAACTACACAAATGGCACAGAAGGGATGACCCCCTTTGCCCTCGCTGCAAGGTAGACAATGGTACTCTTATCCACATGTTATGGAGGTGTCCGAAGCTGCAAAGGTACTGGTCTGAAGTAATTAACACAATAAACAAAATATGGAATCTTACTTTTGCAATAGACCCCAAGCTGTGTCTGCTGGGATGGTTAGATGAGGAACTGTATACGCCACACACATACGTGGCCATTCTTAGAGTCCTGTTCATTGCCAGAAAACTTATAGCTAGAAAATGGCTCTCGGTGTCCCCACCAACACACACGGAATGGGTTAAGGCCATAAACGACACCCTACTGAGGGAAAAATTGACATATCAACATAGAGGAAGCCCAACGAAATTTGAAAATATATGGGATCCCTGGTTAGAAGTACCTGGCCTAGCTCCCTTCCAACTAGTCCAGAATAGAATACTTGGTGGCAGAACATAGACACACACTACCCCCTTATTAGGAGGAAAGTTGTGTATGTTAGGCGGGTGAAGGGGGAGATGGCAACATGGAGGTTGAGAGTGTGGATCAGGCTGAAACAATATTCTTGATTAGAAGCTGTCTTGCTCTGTGAGGAAGAGTTGTATAGTTTAAGTTTTTACAAGATAGATAGGGAATAACACTGATAATCCTCCCCCCCAATGTTTGGGGGGAGGGTGAGTACCTCTACGCCGACCGATTGTCCCTCTTAGGACCGGGAGCGGAGTAGGGGTGCAACACATTAAAAGGACACGTTTATAGGAAATGGAAATATACAAATTACTGGTCGATCCATGCATATATAGGTAGACCTTTATCATTTCAAACTGACTGTAATTTCTTATGCAATAATGTTAGTGGAGAGACAGCTCCGACTGACTGTACAAATGGATGATACTATGTCCTTTGCAATGTTATTTGATGTATGTTTTTGTTTTTGTTTAATGGAAGAGTTTCTTTCTTCCTTTGTTTTTCTTAATAAAAAAAATCTGATTTAAAAAAAAAAGCCGCAAGCAGTTTTAAATGGCTTTTTTTCCTTTACAAATGGAATTTTTTGCAGGGACAGTTCTAAACATGGGAAACACATGCCACTTCACAGGCATACTTTAGACACCCCCCAGGTACGATATGTAAAGGAATATTTCACTTTTTTTTTTTTTCACTGCATTGCATTGATACATGTCCCCTGGGGCAGGACCCGGGTCCCCAAACCCTTTTTTTTTTTTTAAAACGGTTTTTATTTGCCAAACGTACATACAGAGTCAGCTATATAGTATATCACAGAAAATGCAATTCGTTATTGTAGTTACATCCAAATGAAGAAATATTTACAGCTTTACATTTCCAAAAAGGCATTTGTCATACATTCAGCGATTTTTTTTAAAAGAAAAGGAAGAACATATAATCTAGAAAAAATATGTATAAAAAATATATATATATAAAAGGCACAGAACCCCCAGTATACAATACCAAGTGTTAGACCAAACATACATTCCCAAAATGATGCAATATCTTGGTATGTGCCCTAGTATACTGGTACCAACTTTCCAGGGATGTTTCCCTTAACTAATGAACTGTTTGTGCTGTGTGCTGCCGTTTCGCTCCCCACCAGATACCCCAGTATCCATCATTTCCATCTTAACGTGAGGTGTAATGTTATTTATTGTACATCGGACTGAGCAGTTTCAGTTGCTGCAACCCATTTACCCCAGACCTTATTAAATTTCTTTGGACAACCTCTAGATTCATACGTAATTTTATATAGGGTGACATTGGCATTCACTAATCCCTTCCAAGCATTTAGAGTAAGATATTCCCTCCTGATCCAGTTGAGAGCAATCAATTTCCTGACATTCCAGCAATCAGTTCCTGAACAACAGTCTCAGTAGCAATCTGGTATTATTATTCATGACTTCATCTTCTATAATTCCTAATAGTCCCAAAAGCGGGCTGCAGATATTAGGTAAGTCCAACGTATCGGCTATAAATTGGGTCACTTGGGACCATCAAGGCCGGACCCTGTTACATTCCCACACCATATGTATAAAGGAACCTTCAGCTATCTGACATTTATGACAGGTGGGATTATCTCTTCTACCCATTTTGTATAACCTGAGAGGAGTATAGTACGATTGGTGAAGATATCTAAGTTGTATCAGTTTGTCCCTAGCAGAGACAACCATAGGCAAATAAGTATTCAGTACCTCTTTCCATTGTTCATCTGTGATCTCTGATATAATCGCCACCCATTTTTCTTTAAATTTCTTTTCCTTTGGGATTGGTTTTTCAACAAGAGTGTTATAGTATGTAGACACTAGCTTTGTGTGTTCTGGTTGAGCAAGGAGTTTTTCCATTTTAGAATTCGTTAGGGACACTGGCCCAGTCCCAAATTGGGCCTGCGCAGCATGTCTCAGTCTATTAAATTGGTATCCCCAAACCCTTTTTAGGACAATAACATGCATATTGGCTGTTATAATTAGCACTTTAGATTTCGAACGTTCGTGTCCATTGTAATTAATAGGGTTCTAACGTTCGTGCAAACTTTCGGTCCGTTCGCAGGTTCTGGTGCGAACGGACTGAAACTTCGCACGAACGTTAGAAAGTTTGCACGAAGGGGGGGTGTTCAGCTCATCCCTATGTAATCATCCCCAATGAAATGGTCAAGGTGCCCCCCACTTAGCCGCCAGATGTTCTTCACAACAGCCTCTTATCTACCCACTAGCCATGTTCCCCCATCCAAAAAGAGGAGAGCCAGCCCTGACATTAGACACCAAAGAAAGGGAAACAACCACGGAGACAAAACCAAGCATCTCTGTCACCTAAAAATAGCATGACCTCCAACACATCTCTATGGTAAAGCATGTAGAACATGTGAGACAACAAACACAGCCAAAATATTTGAACCCGCCACCATTATAGCAGATTTGATACTAAAACAGAGGATCCATCACCTGGGAATGGCTGAACCTAGCAATTATTGCCAGGAGCAAGAATGAATGAAGAACACAGAGATTAGTGGCTATCTCTTTTTTATTCTCTAGTTAGGGATTGTCCTAAGGGAAGCCAGGAGGGCAGAGTTGATCTAGAGTAGGCTGACATGAATAGCGTTAGGCAATATATTTATTGAAATTTATGTAACCTGAAGACGTCCTGTAGCTCAAACTGTGGAAAGTGCTCTTTAAAGCAGAACTTTTTTACATGTACTTTTTACTGATCTCCTACCTTTACTAACTATGCCATCTATCTTCTTCTGAGCTCTGTAGTTCCTCTGTAATAGCCTGCTGATCTTGCTGAGAAAACGTTACTGCCCTGTAATATCCTTTTTGTAAGACCGCTGGCTGCTATTCCTCCTGTATCCTCAGCCTGCGGTCTTGTCACTTCCCAGTTGTAGTTCTCTCAAGCGAGCAGGGATTTCTATTTCCTCCCTGCTCCCTGTAGTGGGCAGAGGGATCTCACAGCCCCCAGTCTGTGCTGCCCATGGAGGTGGTGTCCTCCTTCTCTTCCCTCCTCCACTCCCTGCCAGCACCGCCCCCATCCTCCCTTCTGCCATCGCCCGCCATCTCAGTGCGTCTCATCAGTGCCCACCAGTGCAGCTTATTAGTATCCACCAGTGCAGCTTATCAGTGCTCATCAGTGCGGTCTTATCAGTGCCCACCAGTGTGGCCTCATCAGTGCAGCTTATCAGTGACCATATGTGCAGAGCGGGGATCATTACCAGTAATAATTCAGATGACGGAGCAGAGATCTTGCGCTGTAACAGATCTTGTATGTGAGATGCCGATCGTCATAACGTCCGGGCATAGGAACAGTGCGCTGTCTATCACAATGCCAGTCCAGGAGGCGGGACATTACGGAAATCTGTGTTTTCACATACAAGACCTGTTATAGCCTGAGATCTCTGCTCTGTCATCCGGATGACTTCTGGTAATGATCCCCGCACTGCACATACGGTCACTGATAAACTGCACTGATGAGACCGCACTGGTGGGCACTGATGAGACCGCAGTGATGGGCACTGCTAAGCTGCACTGGTGGATACTGATAAGCTGCACTGGTGGGCACTGATGAGACCGCACTGGTGGACACTGATTAGCTGCATTGGTGGGCACTGATGAGACCGCACTGGTGGACACTGATAAGCTGCACTGGTGGGCACTGATGAGACCACACTGATGGGCATAGATGACAGGCTGTTGGCGGAAAATCCGACCGTCTGTACACTCCATCAGACAATTGTTGTCGGATTTTCCGCGGACAAATGTTGGATGGCAGGCTTTAAAAATTTCCGCGGACAAATGTGTGTTGTTGGATTTTCCGAGCGTGTGTACACAAGTCCGTCGGACAAAAGTCCAAAGTACAAACACGCATTCTCGTAAGCAAGGATGAGCCAAAAGCGGTCGATCTTGTAAACGAACTAACAAACTAACTCGTTTGTAATGGAGAATTAACATTCGTGACTTGGCAAATTATGAAGTCTCAAAATGCAGCGCCTGTTCTCTTCTTCTTTAATGGGATAATAATGAAGCTGCTTTGCTGGTGATACTGATGGACTTTTTTCTAGTGAAATCAAGAATAATATCATTATGCTTGTTATTTAATTTTTTTGGTGCAAGTTACCACAACACCATTATCCCATGGTTTTTCAAATCAAAGATACAACTATGTTGGTGTCCCTTGTTAATTTTACATTGTATTTTTTGTAACTGCCTACTCCCAAACTGTCATTTGAAGTAAAACACATAGCCAAGTTGTATTCTCCACAATTTTTTTATTGTGCATTAAAAAAAAAGAAAACAAATACATTTAGACATGCTAACTGCCAATAGAACTTAACCAAAAAGTGCATTCTATGCATCCAAAAATATAGAAACAATACCAAATCAAATCATTATTCAACCAAAAAATTAAATAAAAGCCTCATGCATGTGTCCTGCTTCTTAATATAAGGGGTCAGCAATGCCAAGAGTTGGTGAAAGCAGGGGTCCGTCATCCGGAGATAATTCCGAAAATCATATGGATTATTCTCCTGGAGCTCCCGCAGCAAAGGCATATGACATAATTGGTCACGATTAATAAAGCAACCAATTTTTGGTCCAATAACTCCTCCTGTTCCTGGACTGGACTTTGGTCAAAGCAATAACTCGAAGGCCAATAATAAATAACACGTTATTTCCTCCGACTCCGCAACATGGCTGGTTGACGAACGGCCGCTCAGAAACTAACTGAAAAGAGTGAAATGAAAAGTATGAATCAACACTCACCAAACTTCTACTAACACGAAATTAGCAGAAGGAGCCCAAAGGGTGGCACTAAAGAGCTGAAAAACCACGTAGTACGTCACTACGTTTGTGTTTATTGGACAATGATTGTGTGCCTTTTGTATGCAAGACAAGTTCCTGGCCAACGCCCTTCGGACAAAGGTCCGCGGTTTTGTCTGCGGAAAATCCAATCGTGTGTACGAGGCTTTACTGATTAGAACAGCAAAGCTAAAGTTTGCACCAACCAGTGATGAGCTCTTCCATTCAGACTTGTCATCACTTGGTTTGCACTGTGCATCTGAATGTGACTACAAACAAAGTTACTGAGAGAGCAGAAGGAATTGTACAAATTTTCGATCGATCTTTCCTGTGTAATCCCTGTTTTTTATTGCATAGTTTGCTGGAAAGGGTATATAGCAGTGTGCAGAGGGTCTATCCAGAATTTTGTTAACACCCCTTTAGAACCTGATAGTTTAACAACTTATATACTGCGACAGGGCGGCTCTATTGTGTGAAACAATGTACCAGTATGTAATTTCATGCAATGGATACTGTGGGCGCGCGCACGTCCGCTGCATGGAGCAGGAGCCAATCAGTTGGTCCGGCGGATCTGATGTCCGCCGGCTACCGGCGATCGCTCCACAGAGAAGCAGAATGGGGATCTGCCTATGTAAACATTCTTCTGTTCCTTGTAAGCAGGAACACGGATCTTTATGTTCTTCCCATCAGTCCATCCACCACACAGAAAACACTCACTGGGAACACACTTAACCCTTTGGTCACCCCTGATGTTAACCCCTTCCCTACCAGTGTCATTTATACAGTAGCAGTGCATATTTTTAGCTCTGACCACTGAATTGGTGTCACTGGTCCCAAAAAACTGTCACTTAGTGTCGGATTTGTCCGCCGCAATGTCGCAGTGTATCGCTTGCGTCTATCTAGCAAGGTTACTCTGTGGTATAACAAGGAAGCTGAGACTTCTGCAGTGTGTAAATGTGCTTTTACTATACAAAGCTGCTGTACAAAACTATTACAATCTTAGGAATACAATACAAGACTGACAGATATCTATAACAAGCAAAATGCCTAGAAAATAGAACAGCCTAATGTCTAACAGTACAAATACATTTAAAAGGGTTACTTAACTTCTGTTACTGAATGTTCATGATCTCCAATTGGCAATATTTCTTCTGAGAGACCAGGTTCTGTTCTTGTATCATGAGCGGCTTCTTCTGATCTTCAAAGCATGATGATGTGTGTCCTGATGTTACAGCATGATGTTCCATTCTCCCTCTGTGTCTCTACCCATCCATTTTATATGCCAGTTTGTTGACCAAAGTTTAATGTTTATACACTTGTTTCCATAACAACCAATTAACAGTCCTTCTTTTCAGGTTGAGACACCCTCTCAAACTGTTTTAAAAGACAATGGACTGTTGGTTGCATGTTTACTGTAGCTGACGAGACAATAGTCTCTTCAACTGTCAATTTGTTATCTAACACCATTGTATGAAAACAGCATTTGTTTGAGAATTCTACTCAAACCAGAGAATCTGATCAACTAAACTTGTAATTTCTCCCATGTAATGTTAGGTCTGATGTTTTAAAAAATCATATTTTAACAAACGCAACACATTCCGCCCTAGATTTTTTTTTTTCTTTCAGACTCCATATCATTACTAATAAAACTCATTCTAAACATTAATTTTCCTTGAATGCAACCCCTCAAATTTCTGTCATTGAGAAGATGTTTCAGTCTTTTAACTTTAAAAAAGTTCATTAGAAAGTCCATCCTAGGGACTGTACTATGTCTGCAGTCCATAAAGTTCTGTAGAAACAAGTCCAGGCTTGTAATACATCAAAGGCCTTGCTCTCCACAGCTCTTGCGATCTTCCCTCATTCTTTCCATCTTGTAATCACTTTTCTCTGGTCTTCCTATGGATCAAATCGGAGACAGCCTGTGGAGTGGAAAACAAAGCGGATTATCTGTTCCCTCTAATAATACATAAACAGTAGATCCAGGCCCTTCAGCTACGATCTCTCCTCTAAATGGCTTCTTGCCTGGATATCTGACTAACACTTTGCCCCCTGCCTGTACCCACTTCTGACCCTCCCAAAGAACATCAATAGGGAGGAGAGGAAAAATACTGATATTTCCCAGAAGATCACTGCTTTTTATTTTGGAAGGTTTTATGTTATGTAGCCTCACTTTCCACTCTTGCTGAGAAGTATCCACTAACCAGTCAGAGTCCCAGCCACTGTCTTGAAGCTCATCTGCCAATGCAAATATAACTTCAAACCTTCCTGCCAGATTCCCTCTCATTCCTAGATAGGCTTCAGCTTCAGATACGTCACTCTTGGTTTCTATGTCATGGGAAGCAGTAACATGGTATCTGTTAAGCCCTGTTTTTTCGGGAACCTTACATAAATACTGAACTCTGCACTCCAGCTGTGGAATCTGTGCCCCAGCCCCTACCATCCTCTCATATGGTGTGCTTTTGGCTATTGGCCTAGAATTTAACAACATGACTGCGTGTGTGAGGACCCGATCCCACCCCCTTAGTGTATGTGTGGGTGTAAGTTTGCGTATCTGGTCCTTCAATAGCCCGTTGTATCTTTCAATCAAACCAGCTGCCTGTGGATGGTATGGGATGTGGCACAACCAGTACACTCCAGAATCTTTGGCCCACTGCTGTACTGTTGATCCGGTGAAGTGTGAGCCGTTATCACTTTGGACTTGCTTGGGACAACCATAAGCAACGACAAGTTTCTGTAGCAGTTGAAGCGTTGCGGCTTGATCTGCATGTTTGCAAGGATGAACAAGCATAAGTCCTGAATAGGTGTCCACTGCAGTGCAACAATATCTCAGTCCATTGTTTCCCCCGGGGCAGGGGACCGATGAAGTCAATCTGCCATATCTCTGCAGGCCTCTCACCCCTCTTAATCGACCCGGTGGAGTACTTTTGTAATGGCCATTGTCGCACTTCTCCACACACTGTACAGTTCCCTATTACAGTCTTTATCATGTCCATGGATATAGGCAAGCCTCTCTGCTGTGCCCATTCATATGTTGCTTTCTGACCCAAATGTCCAGATTGCTTGTGGGCCCAGTTGGCCAAGTTCATCAAGACAGGATCAATTGGCACAACTGCCTTCACTTTGGCGATTTCATCTGCAACTCTGTTATAGTTCTCAAAGTCTGGGACTAGGGGCACATGTGCATCAACATGCCCCACTTTTATGGTGCGCGAGTGAGCTTCCTTCCAGATGTAGTCCCAAACTTCCTTGCCTCCCCACACCACCTTTCCATGAATCATCCATTCATTGGACTTCCACGTGGGCATCCAAGTTGTCAGTCCTTTAAAAACCGCCCAGCTGTCAGTGTAGATAGTGACATGGGAAGAAGGATCCTCCTGAAGAGTCATCACTACAGCTTTCAACTCTGCATACTGGCTGGACCCTCCAATTCCGGTCTCCTGCAGGACTGTGTCTGTACTTGGGTTGTAGGCTGCTGCTGTCCATTTACGCCCAGACGAGGCGACTATGGCTGAACCATCAGTGAACCATGCTGACTGCTTCATGTCTTCTGACAGAGACTCAAAGGGTGGAGCCTCTTGAATGGGGGATGACTGCAGCACAGGAATTTCTTCTTCTGGCTGGGTGCTGGTAAAAGTAACAAGCCCTGCCAACTGTTTTGAAATGTCTCTAACATCCCCAGCTGCAATACCCCCTCTTTCTTGAAGGTACCACTTCCATTTCATCAGTGTCTGGTTCTGAGCTACAGCTGCTCTAGTGATCAGTCCATTATCTCTCACCCATCCTGCTATTGGCAATGCAGTATGGATGGTGACTGTGTCCTTTCCTGTAATGGGCTCTACATGTTGAAGTGCTGTGTAGGCCCCAAACAGGTACTTCTCTAGGGGCGTGTATCTCTTCTGTGCCCCTGTCAGTTGTTTGGACCAAAATCCAATGGGTATTGCTCTTAGTCCTTTCTTTTCATTTGGCTGCCACAGACTCCAAGATATGGTACCATTCTGCTCCACTACATCCAGCTGAAATGGTACTCCTTGTCTCACGGGTCCTAATCCCTGATGCTGCAAAATAGCTTCTTTAGCAGCCAGGAATGCAGTCCGCTGCTCTGAACCCCATGAGAACTCAGTCTTTTTCCGGGTGACATTATATATAGGCCTCAGAATCAGTCCAAGATGTGGGATGAACGATCTCCAGAACCCCACAACTCCAATGAACTTCTGTGCCTCCTTTTTGGTAGTAGGGGACGACAGCGCCTGGATAGTTTGCACAACTGTCTCTGGAATTTTCCTCTGTTGCCCAGTCCACATCATTCCTAGGAATTTCACCTCTGTGGTAGGTCCTTGGACTTTGTCTCTGTTGATAGCCCACCCTCTGTTCTCCATGTGATGTATCAGCAGGTGCAGTGCTTCAGTTACATCTTCTTTTGTTCCAGAGATCATGATGTCATCAATGTAGTGAAACACAGCGACTTTCAAATTCAGGGTGCTTAAATCTCGGGCAATCAGTCCATGACAAATCGTTGGAGAATGAAGATAGCCTTGCGGAAGGACAGTGAAAGTGTACTGGCGGCCGTCCCACACCATAGCAAACTGGTCTTGACACTCTGGGTCTATTAAAATCGAAAAGAAAGCATTAGCCAGGTCTATCACAGCATGATATTCTCCTGCATCTTTAGCAATTTTTTTAACAATTGAGATCATATCTGGTACAGCTGACTTCAATGGAGGTGCCACTTTGTTTAGACTTCTGTAATCCACAGTCATTCTATATGTCCCATCAGGCTTTTTTACTGGGAACACCGGAGACGAGAAAGGACTTACAGCAGGTCTAAGGATCCCTACTCTCAACAGTTCTTGAATAGTCTCCCCAATTTCTTTGTGGCCTCCAGGAAGTCTGTACTGCTTGAGACAGACTGGCTTCTCTGGTGGAGGAATGTAGACAGGGGTCCATTTTGCATGACCTCTGACCACAGCCTTCACCGCCCTTACCAGATACGCTTTATCAGGATACCCGAATGTGAATGTACCTCTTTCAGTCTGAATTGACTGACCTTGAAGTACATCCATCCCAAGAATATTTTCGGGTAACTCTGAAACCAAAACATTTGTCATAAATCCTGATCCCTTGCCAATAGCCAATTTCACCCGTATCCTAACTGCTGGTGTAGTTTGCCCTCCCAAACCTTCTACATAAATCAATTCTCCTTTGTGATGGGAAGGATTTCCTTGCAAAAGTGTAACTTTGGCTCCGCTATCAACTAAAGCCATTACATGTGTGGGAGAAGATGACTTTCCCCACCATACAGTGACAGGTGCATATGGGCGTCGGTCTCCTGCTGTCACTGCCCTCACGGCTATTACAGGAGACTCACCTTCCCTTCATAAAGGATAAGGAACCTCCCAATCCCCTTTTCTGATTCTCTCTAACTCCTCCCCAGGATAAAGGGATTTGGGTTTGTGTTCACGTTCAGTTTTGGGAATTGGTTTGGGGCTAACAGGAGGGGTCTGTTCTGTTTCCTCTAAGTCTAGGCTGATGTTATCTTCACTAGGAGTAGTGTTTCTAACCCTGACAGTTTTACCTACTAAATCTTTCCACCTCTTCAGCATTTCTGCAGTAGAAATGCCATCTATCTCATCTTTAGGTACTCCTGCCTTTAATAGGTCCACCCACATTTCTTTCCTAGAAATAACTAGCCTGGTTTTCTCTTCACCTCCTGTCTTCTCTACCCCATTCCCTTTCTTCTCTGTTCTTTTCTGCTTGTATTCTTCCTGTCTGGCCTTGACCTTATCTACTGCCCTGACAGGTTTTGTTTTAGTCTCCTCTAGCTCCCCCAACTGGCTTAAAAGGGTTGTAGCTTCATGAATCTTGCTGTTTAATCCCAGGCCTCCCAACAAGGACAATAAGGGAGCCCTGAGATTAAATGGCGCAGACTTCATCAGCTTAGAGCGCAGAGCAGACGTGAAGGGTTCCATATCTGGACCCATCCATTCTGGAAACGTATTTAATCCAGTTATACAACCCATCTCACGTAACCTGGAAATACCTTCTGCTATTGATCTCCAGGAGTAGGTATTTTCCAGGTCAGTAGGACTAGAGTATACTCGGACTATTCCATCTCTCACGAGGTCTAACAGTGAAAAATTCACGCTAAACTCTCGGGCTTTTCGCATTGCCTGACGCAATTGTGGATCATGGGTTAACACTCCCATAGTCACTGCTTCCTTACCTGACAAAACAACACTGTCTGCCCCTTCATCCCATAAGCGTAGGAGCCAACTCACTAGAGGCTCCCAGACCTTTGTTTGTATTGTTTTGCCAGCTCATGGAGTTCAGTTTGTGTAAACTCCCGTACTTCTTCAAATTCAACATCTCTGGGGTTGCGATAATGCACCTCCCCATCTGCCATATCCTCTCTATCATGTTGCCGTTTCCTATGCTTAGTAATGAGAGGTCTGGCATACTTTTTCTTTCGCACTAGCAGATCATCATGCAAAATATCAAACTCTATCTCCTCATCCTCACTATCATTTGAGGAGAGCACATCCTCACAGTCCCAATTTTGGGATGTGACAATGGCACGTACCCTGGCTTTACTAACAGGTTTACGGCCCTTCCTTTCCCTTAAGGCATTAATTGATTTGGTCATGAGGGCTGCACACCGCTCTTGCAAATCATCAGCCCGACTAGCAGTTGAACGTACACACTCTGAAGCAACTGCTAGCTGGTCTTTTAATACCTTAACTTCTGCCTCTGCCTTCTCCCTTCTATGTGATTCAGTGTAAAACGCGTGAAGAAAATACCATCCGACTTTGGACACCGTTCTCTTCTCTTTTTTACTTAAATCCAACCCCTTAAGGCTAAAATCTACAAAATGATCTGAGACTTTATCACCCCAAGTCAGCTTCAAGGGAGAAGCATACTTCACAAATTCTTTAGCAAGAGGCTCCCACTCATTGTCTCTGGCCCAGATAGGTAAGCTGCACACTTCCTTCTGGTCACCAGAACCCTCTACAGCCTTGCTTTTCCTAAACAGCTTACGCAGCATTTTACCTAGCACAAGCTACACACTACAGAAAAAACAGCTCTGCTTCAATTGAACTATAGCACAGTCACGGCCGAGCCCCCAAATGTATTATCCCGGACGAGCCCCCCAAATGTATCGCTTGCGCCTATCTAGCAAGGTTACTCTGTGGTATAACAAGGAAGCTGAGACTTCTGCAGTGTGTAAATGTGCTTTTACTATACAAAGCTGCTGTACAAAACTATTACAATCTTAGGAATACAATACAAGACTGACAGATATCTATAACAAGCAAAATGCCTAGAAAATAGAACAGCCTAAAGTCTAACAGTACAAATACATTTAAAAGGGTTACTTAACTTCTGTTACTGAATGTTCATGATCTCCAATTGGCAATATTTCTTCTGAGAGACCAGGTTCTGTTCTTGTATCATGAGCGGCTTCTTCTGATCTTCAAAGCATGATGATGTGTGTCCTGATGTTACAGCATGATGTTCCATTCTCCCTCTGTGTCTCTACCCATCCATTTTATATGCCAGTTTGTTGACCAAAGTTTAATGTTTATACACTTGTTTCCATAACAACCAATTAACAGTCCTTCTTTTCAGGTTGAGACACCCTCTCAAACTGTTTTAAAAGACAATGGACTGTTGGTTGCATGTTTACTGTAGCTGACGAGACAATAGTCTCTTCAACTGTCAATTTGTTATCTAACACCATTGTATGAAAACAGCATTTGTTTGAGAATTCTACTCAAACCAGAGAATCTGATCAACTAAACTTGTAATTTCTCCCATGTAATGTTAGGTCTGATGTTTAAAAAAATCATATTTTAACAAACGCAACACACGCAGTCCCGCTAAAAATTGCTGATCGCCGTTACTAGTAAAAACAGTAAAAAAAAATTAATAAAAGTCCATAAATCTATCACATAGTTTATAGATACAAACAATCAATAAACCCTTATTGGGATTTTTTTTACCAAAAATATGTAGAAGAATACATATTGGCCTAAATTGATGAAGAAATTTGGATATGTATTATAGCAGCAAGTAAAAAAAAAGTATTTTTTTTATTTTATTTTTTAAATTGTCGCTCTTTTTTTTTGTTTATAGCGCAAAAAATAAAAACAGCAGAGGTAATCAAATACCACCAAAAGAAAGCTCTATTTGTGGGGAAGAAAAGAACATCAATTTGGTTTGGGTACATCGTTACTTGATCGCACAATTGTCAGTTAAAATAACGCAGTGCCATATCTCACAAAATGGCCTGGTCATTAAGGGGGTAAAACCTTCCGGGGCTGAAGTGGTTAAATACATCTACAATCTATTGGGATTTGAGAACAGGTACCGTATATACTCGAGTATAAGCCGAGTTTTTTCAGCACATTTTTTTGTGCTGAAAGTGCCCCCCTCGGCTTATACTCGAGTCAAGCACTTTTCTGCAGCAAAAAAAAAAAATTTACGACCCGACTTTGGGGCCCCGTATCTCGGGACCACTTGGGTCTATGAGTCCCAAATTTGGTGTGCCAACCCAGTGGACCCGAGATACGGGGCCCCAAAGTCGGTTCGGAAAATGTCATTCTCTGCTGCAGAAAAGTGCTTGACATTTTCTGACCCGAATTTGGGGCCCCATATCTCGGGGAAACTTGGAGCTAGGAACCCCAAATTTGGCATTCAAACCAAGTTGAACTAGCACTACAACATATCCAAAGATGGGGTTCCTAGCACTAAGTGGCCCCGAGATACAGGGCCCCAAATTCAGTTCAGAAAATGTCATTCTCTGCTGCAGAAAAGTGCTTGAGATTTTCTGACCCGAATTTGGGGCCCCATATCTCGGGGACACTTGGTGCTAGGAACCCCAAATGTTGTATTCCAACCCAGTGGAATTAGCACTACAACATATCTAAAGATGGGTTCCTAGCACTAAGTGACCCTGAGATACAGGGCCCCAAATCGGTCAACTGTGTCCATCTGCATGGGCACAGTGAGGCTGCAAATGGGCATCGTTGACCCTCTTTTCCACTTACAGTAGCTGCGCATTTCTCACCCTAGGCTTATACTCGAGTCAATAAGTTTTCCCAGTTGTTTGTGGTAAAATTAGGTGCCTCGGCTTATATTCGGGTCGGCCTATACTCGAGTATATACGGTATATCTTTTCTCAGCATGAATTGTAGACAGATGTATAAAGGAAATAAATGAAGATGGGGATCTCTGGAATGATTTAAGGGGACTATGTATACAGAGAATCTTAAGATTGAAACATTTTTTTCAAACCTAACATTACCCACTCTATCCATCCAGCAGTTAGAGGCTTTAAATACTCCTTGCACTGAGACAGAAATTACTGCCATAATTAAATCACTCAAAACTTCTACTGCACCAGGCCCAGATGGTTACTCCACTTCCTATTACAATGAAATTCTCATATACCCTATCACCCAAATTAGCAACCCTTTATAATCATATTTTGAAAGGCAACTGCTTCCCTGCTGAAATGTTATTGGCTAACATGTCCCTCGTCCCCAAACCTCACAAAGATCATTCACTTCCCCAAAACTTCAGTCCGATTTCAGTCATTAACAATGACTTGAAGATCTTTGGCAGACTGCTAGCAGACAGACTGGCCTCAGTCATTACTACCCTGATCTCCCCAGACCAAACTGGATTTATTCCAGGACGACAGATAACGGACAATATCCGCCTAGTCACTATCATAATACAAGATGCCAATTTACACTGTAAACAAACACTTCTCCTAAACCTTGATGTACATAAAGGGTCAGCTGGTAAATCTTGATAATTTATTACCTAGATTTAGTATTACTGGTGAATTCATACAAGGTTTTCACGCTCTATACAGAGACCCCCAAACTCGTATAAAATTACCAGGTAATAACTCCCAATTTTTTTCACTACAGAAAGGCACCAGGCAGGGTTGCCCTTTATCCCCCTTGCTATTTGCTCTGGCTATTGAGCCCCTTTCCGTGCCATCTCAGAGAATGTGAACATTAAAGGTTATCATAAAGGCCCCAGAGAATTTTAACTTTAGCCTTTATGCGAACGAACCCACTGATAGCTTTACCCAATCTAATCTCTATGCTGGACTAATTTTTTGAGATCTAGGGACTGGGGGTTAATTTAACTAAATGTTCGGCCATGCCAATAAATATACCAAATGATCTTTGTAAGCTCCTTACAGGGTAACTTTCCATTCGCTTGGTGTACACAAACACTTCGCTACCTAGGCATACAACTCACTCCTACATTTCAGACGCTTTTCCAAGCAAATTATAGTTTTCAGTGTCAGATCCCTGCTAAAAATTTGGGATAAATACCATATTTCGTTTCTCGGCAGGGTCACAGCCATTAAGATGGCCATTTTAGATCCCTCCCAAATTATGTCATTAATGCCGCGTACACACGAGCGGAATTTCCATCCGAAAAACCTTGGATGGTTTTTCCCAACGGAATTCCGCTCAAGCTTGGCTTGCATACACACGGTCACACAAAAGTTCATTGAACTTTCGACTGTCAAGAACGCGGTGACGTACAACACTACAATGAGCCGAGAAAATTAAGTTCAATGCTTCCAAGCATGCATCAAATTGTTTCCGAGCATGCGTAGGAATTTTGCGTGTCGGAATTGCTACAGACGATCGGAATTTCAGATCGAAACTTTTTGCGACCGAAAAATTGAGAGCATGCTCTCAATCTTTTGCTGGCTCGAATTCGGCCAGCAAAAGTCCGATGGAGCATACACACGGTCACATTTTCCGACCAAAAGCTCTCATCGGTCTTTTGCTGGACGAATTTCCTATCATATGTGCGCAGCATAAGTCTTATATCGACTCTATCCAAAGAGATGTTAACAAATTCATATGGCACCATAAGAAACCGAGGTTCCACAAAACATTACTATACAGACCCCAACCTATTGGAGGTCTAGGCCTCCCAGACCTGTGGGGATACTATTTATCAGCCAGATTAGCACAAACTGCACAATGGCATGCTCCACCTGCCGATATACCATGGCTCATCTTCAAAGCTCACGCTATCATCCCCTTCCTTTCCTCCTTCCAGGGTTAATATGGTCTGGATCAATCAAACCTAGTCAACTCGCTCCTCTAAACACAATTGTGCACCAATCAGTATACCTCTGGTCACTATATGGAAAGAAGTTCGATCTAACCTCACCCCTCTCTCCCCTATACTCCTATTTAGGAGATCCTGATTTCCCCCCAGCATTTCATGACAGAACTAGGTTCCTCCAATTGTGTATGGCTGGAGCAACTACGTTCCAATGCTTCAAGGAAGGTTGGCACTTAAAAACCTTTCTCCAGTTACAAGTAGAACACGATTTGCCCACCTCTGAACAATATAGATACACACAAATTAAGCACTTCTATTATAGCAGAGGCACCCTGGATTCCCGAACACATACCACACAATATGAACATATTTGAGCACACTTTTCCAGGGATAAAGGGGTTATTTCTAAGCTCTACTGCTTACTCAATGAATTTTCCTAAACCAATGCTCAGCTGGGAGAGGGACACCAGTCTTACCTTTGGGCCGCATGAATGGGAGGAGATGCTAACCAACATGTACAAAAACATAAGGTCACACTCAACCCGCGAAACAGCTGTGCGGTGAGCTAGGCTCACTAACCCATATTTTTTGGAGTTGCAAATCCCTTAAGCCCATCTGGCAGAAATCTGCCTCAAAGGCATCCACTATTGCAGGTCGTACTATACAGATGTGCCTATATTTCACTTCTATTCCAGACATCCCTATGCCCTGTGAAAAACGAATTCACGCGCTTTTTGTTGCCATACACTGGGTAATAGCACTAAATTGGCGTTCTTCAGACCTGGTCACAAGTGCTAACTAGAATGGAAGCAATCAAACTATCCAAACGCATTCACCACACGTTGTATGATATTATGCATATTCATGATCATAAATGGAAACACTGGGAAACTGTATTTTTATGACCTAGCACTGTTCCTAGAGATATTTTTATCAGATGTTCAAACTGTTGTTACAAAATCGCATGGGTAACTGTATATGTATTCGAAGTTGTTCCTTTTTCCATATTACCTGACTTTATCATTTCACTATGTCTGAAACTACTATACCTTATTCTAAATATTGGACTTTGTCTGACACATTGATTGTATGTTTATGATCTTTTAATAAAACATTTTGTAATCATAAGAAAAAATGAAACAATTGAGAATTAAAACATGACGCATATATGTAATTTGTATTTTTTTATATATTTACCCTTTAATATTTAAAAGCTGTTATTTTCATTGCTTGTATAAACTCTTTATTATTACAAATATATTTTATGAATTGTTTGCAATGCACACTAGTCTTTCTTAGCATGCCTTAACACTTCTTGATCACTTTCTAACTGCCTGTTTCT
The DNA here is from genome assembly GCA_028564925.1 of Lithobates sylvaticus. Taxonomy (NCBI): domain Eukaryota; kingdom Metazoa; phylum Chordata; class Amphibia; order Anura; family Ranidae; genus Lithobates; species Lithobates sylvaticus. Next base: position 347,613,072 of record CM053026.1, on the reverse strand, counting down.
AGCAAAAAAATCCACATTAGCATTCATGGGCTTACAAAAAAAAATGGGTTGTGCCTGCAATCAGCTGTGTAAGCATAGTTGTATTTGTGTAGAAAGTAGCAGGGTATTATATTACACTAGCTCTTTAGGCTCTTCATAACATAGCAGAAATGTTGGAGAATAGCTTCTAGGACTGACATGTCCTGCACCCTTCTCCTTGTTAGCTGCGTTGTTGGATGTCTGTCAGGGAAGGGGGTTCTGCAACTAGACTAATGCCGCGTACACACGGTTGGATTTTCCGACGGGAAATGTTGGATGTGAGCTTGTTGTCGGAAAGTCCGACCGTGTGTATGCTCCATCGAACATTTGCTGTCGGACTTTCCGCCAACAAATGTTTGCTATCAGGTTCTCAAATTTTCCACCAACAAAACTTTGTTGTCGGAAAGTCCGATCGTGTGTACACAAGTCAGTCGCACAAAAGTCCATGCATGCTCAGGAGCAGAAGCGGCCAGTCTTGTAAACTAGCGTTCGTAATGGAGAATTAACATTCGTGACGTGGCAATTTAGGAAGAAATCTCCAAATGCAGCGCACAATTCTCATCTTTTTTAATAGGATAATAATGAAGCTGCTTTGCTGATACTAATGGAGTTATTGCAAACTAATTTTCAAAGGCTTTTTTTTTCAAGTGATATCAAGAATAATAACACTCACCAAACTTCTACTAACACAAAATTACCAGAAGGAGTCCAAAGAGTGGTGCTAAAGAGCTGAAAAAACACGTAGTACGTCACTATGTTCAGAATTGTTGGCCAACATTTGTGTGACCGTGTGTATGCAGGACAAGTTTGAGCCAACAACCTTCGAACAAAAATCCACGGTTTTGTTGGCGGAAAGTCCAATCATGTGTATGCGGCATAACTGTAATTAGAGTTCCACGGCAAGTTGCAAGATGGGAAATACATATACTTTGTCCCCTGGTGGACAGGACACTGTAATAAAAAAGAAGCTAGACTTCTTTAACAATGATTTTTTAAGCCTTGTAACTAATAACTTAGGAAAGAAGTATATATACAAAACACTATTTTTTCCTTTAAAGCGTTTGTTAACCCAAAAAAAAAAAAAAATATGCGGCTCCCATCCCATTAATGTGAAAGCTGCAGCTTGGTGCTTTTGCTTTTAGCCTTACGTCTCTGTATGTCTTACAATACCTGTTTGATCCTGCCAGCTCCTATCTTCCCCCCTGAGAACAGACCACGATTATCATGGCTGCTGAGCCAAGATACCATGGTCTAAATGAGTGTCTGCGTCATCCGCAGGTCTCCCCTCTCCTCTGCCTGTCAACATGTTTTCAGCTCCTCTCCTCCCCCTCCCTCTGCCTGTCAACATGTAGTCTGGAGTGAAAAAGGACGATCTACTACACTCCTAGCCATGCCCCTCTCCGCCGCTCTCCTCTCCTTCCCCCTCCCCACATACACACTGCATTCATGGCCAAAGGGAGGAAGATAAGAGATTCCTCTTCTAACGTATCTTGCATTTGTCAGAGGGAATCTGTGTCCCTCCTACTCAGCTCCCTCGGCTCGGATATGAAGATGAAATAGGACAATTGGCAGAGCTAAAAAATGCTAATAAAAGGTATTTACGCAAAAAAAAAAATAAGAAGAAGATGCTACAATGCTTAGGGAACCATGTACTGTGTGCTTGATTAATTGGGGGCAATTGGATTAACAACCACTTTAAGTAAGGTTGGAAGGGTACACTTAAAGTGATACTAAAGTCTTGTTTTTTTTAGTTAAAAATTACAACATTTTATACTTGCCTGTATATTACCTTACCTTACCTTATACTCGGTTGCAGTGGTTTTGAACAGAGCAGCCCAGATCCTCCTCTTCTTGGGTCCCTCTTTGCTGCTCCTGGCCCCTCCCTCCTGTTGAGTGCCCCCACAGCAAGCAGCTTACTATAGGGGCACCCGAGCCGAGCCGCAGCTACTAAAAAAAAAATATTAAAAGCCAGCAGCTACAAGTACTGCAGCTGCTGACTTTTAATAAATGGACACTTACCTGTCCCAGGGTCCAGCGATGTCGGCAGCCAAAGCTGAGCATTCGCTCGGTTCTCGGCTGCTGCCGCCGCCATTCTCATTGAAGGGAATCAGGAAGTGAAGAGGAATCAGATGAGCGGAACTTCCACTTTTGGGTGGAACTCCGCTTTACATTCAAAACCTGAGTCTCACTCATTGCCAGAATGTGCAGGTAGTGCTATACTTCTGACACTGTGGGGATGAGAGCTACAGCCATTCACAAAATGCCGTGTATTCTTTTCACAGAACACACAATGGGGGTTATTTACTAAAGGCAAATACACTTTGCACGACTGCACTTCCAAGTGCAATTTCAAGTGCACTTTGAACTTGTAGTTTACACTTGTAGTGCAAAATGGATTTGCCTTTGTAAATAACCCCCATTGCTCTGTTAATGGACAAGGGGAGCGGAGGTGGGAGTAAATGACAGGATCTCCCTTAGTCCAATTCACAGAATTCTGTGAAAACAATACAAGGATTCTTGTGAAGAGACAAGGGGAGAGGAAAGGAAGATCAGATGACAGCATCATTTTTGTTTTCACAGCTGCCGCTCTCATCTCTACAGCACCGAAAGTATAGTGCTGCCGGAGTGAGAGATTCATTAAGTAAGCAGCCTCAATCCAGACCTAGGATCACCATTATTAGAGATAACATGTTTGTATACAGACAAGTCATTATAAAATCGTGGCATTCATAATAATAAGCTTCAGTCTTTATTTTCATATTGACAATCAATGTTTCTCTCCATGATTTGGCCCAGAAGCATATGTAGTGCGTCTTTGCTACTGTTTCTTTGCTCTCAGAACTAACACATTACATTTAGAAAAACTATTTTATTTCTTGTCAAAGAGGTAAATATTGCAAATTACATATGATTTTATATTTACCCCTTGCAGTCAGCAGCTAATAAACCTAATATCTGTCAAAGTCACGCTTGTTCCCAGTCCTACCCATCTCCCAAGCCTCTTTATTGGTTCTTTAAGGGGATGTGCAGCCATCTGATCAATAGGGAGGTTTGAGGGGTTGGAGAAGTTTGAGCAATGGGGTTTATTTACTAAAGGCAAATCCACTTTGCACTACAAGTGCACTGAAAGTGCACTTGAAAGTGCAGTCGCTGTAGATCCACAGGGGGACATGCAAGGAAAGTAAAAAACAGCATTTTTGCCTGTAAATGATTGGTTGATAAAATCAGCAGAGCTTCCCCTCATTTCAGATCGTCCACTCAGATTTATAGTGACTGCACTTCCCAGTGCACTTTCAAGTGCACCTGCAGTGCACTTGTAGTGAAGAGTGGATTTGCCTTTAGTAAATAAACCCCAATGTTCTTATTTTACAGGAAAAGCAGAAATGTGCAGTTCAGATGCCTACATTGTAAATGTATGCATTTTCCATCATGATGAACATCCCTGATTTATGACAGGTTTGCTTTAAAGCATTTTTGTTATTTTTAAATTGACCAGTATATTGAAGAAACATAGATATCATTAGCTTTACTAATAGAAAATGTTAACCAAAATGTATTTTCTGGGTTTTTTTCCTCCCTCCTTTAAGGTCTATGCTTAAGGGTTTGTTCTTTTGACTTTATTCATAGGCAGAAGGATGGCTGGCTGCCAATGCCAGCTGCATGTGGGATCATTTGCATTGCATGGAGAGTCTGTAGATTAAAGGGAATCTCTTCCTTCCTTTAGATCATCTATTTCTTTGGAGTCACAGCCATTTCTTCACATGGATTGTATTCTTTCTTTAATCTTTTTTTCTGTACTCTGTACAGTTTAACAAGCTACTAAGATTTAGCATTAGCAGGCTCCCAATAGCTATGAAAAGCAACCTTTTTTATGAGAGCTGACTTATTTTCTACCCTTGGCTGGACACATGAGAGAGGACATTGTAGTACACATATGCTGTTCTTGCTGCTTTCATTTGCTTCTTTGGATCCCAAGGTGTTAACAAGTAACTTGTAGGGCTGCAGCCATCAGAGGAGACCTTTTCTATACAATTCTGCTGCTCTCTTTTTTAACTGCTTCATATATGAACTGAATTCACCTTTTATACTGAGTTCAGGGGTCGTCTCCTACCAATTTGTAGAAGTTTAAATGCTGCAAGACAACCACAGGCACATTTTTAACTGTAACATGTGTGGTTCTATCTCTATATCTATTATTCCTATTAGTAAATCTGTGTATTGTAGTATCCAGCTCACCAATATATTTAAACAGTCCAGTCATGTAAAACTGAAATATATCCCACTAAAACTACAGGATCAATAAAAATGACCACTGGGTAAAATGTATATCCTGCCCCTAGCTTTCATCACCGTCAATGAATGAGCTATAACAATTAACACATTGTATTTACAGCCATTTCAGGGGCAGTAATGCACATTGCAATTGCTGGCAATGGTCCTAAATGCTGGTGAGCATGCTCTGTAGAAAATATGGTCTGTTATTATTATTATTATTACAGGATTTATATAGCGCCAACAGTTTTACGCAGCGCTTTACAATATAAAAGGGAGACAATACAGTTATAATACAATAAAATAAAAGAGGATTAAGAGGGCCCTGCTCAGAAGAGCTTACAATCTAATAGGGTGGGGGAGGTGGTACAAGATTAGTTGGAGACGTGATAGGCTTCCCTGAAGAGATGAGTTTGAAGGTAGCAAGAGTAGGGGATAGCCGGACAGGTTGAGGTAGCGAGTTCCAGAGGATGGGAAGAGGCTCTGGAGAAATCCTGGAGACAAGCATGGGAGGAGGAAACGAGAGAGCTTGACAGTAGGAGGTCTTGAGAAGAGCGGAGAGGACGGTTTGGGATATGTTTGGAGACAAGATTGGTGATGTAGCTCGGGGCAGAGTTGTGGATGGCTTTGTAAGTTGTGGTTAGTATTTTGAATTTTATTTGCTGGGTGATCGGGAGCCAGTGTAGGGATTGGAGGAGAGGGTTGGCAGACACTGAACGGTTGGTAAGATGCATAAGTCTGGCAGCAGCATTCATGATAGACTGAAGAGGGAATAGCCTATGGAGAGGAAAGCCAATGAGAAGGGAGTTGCAATAGTCAAGGCGAGAGATAACAAGGGTCTCTTAAATTAATTAAACAATAGGACACACATACTGTATTTATCAGGATAATGGCTGTTTCATGCAAATTCGAAATCGCGTCACGGAGCCTCAGAACAGGGAAGTGCCTATGTAAACAAGGCATTTCCCCGTTATGGCTTGTGTCAGGACAGAGATCACCGCTCCCTGTCATCGGGATCGGTGATTGCTACCATGTGACTTGAAGCCCACCCCCCCCCCAAAGTTAGAATCACTCTCTAGGACACACTTAACACCTTCATTATCCCCTAGTGGTTAACCCCTTCACTGCCAGTGTCATTTACACAGTAATCAGTGCATTTTTAAAGCACTGATCACTGTATAAATGACAATGGTCCCAAAATAGTGTCAAAAGTGCCCGATGTGTCCGCCATAATGTCGCAGTCCTGCTAAAAATCGCAGATTGCTGCCACTACTAATAAAAAAAAAAAATGCCATAAAACTATCCCCTATTTTTGTAGACGCTATAACTTTGGTGCAAACCATTAATGTACGCTAATTGCAATTTTTTTACCAAAAATATGTAGAAGAATACATATCAGCCTAAACTGAGGAAAAAATATATTTTTTTTATATATTCTTGGGGGATATTTATTATAGCAAAAAGTAGAAAATAATGTGATTTTTTCCAAATTGGCGCTCTTTTTTTGTTTATAGCGCAAAAAATAAAAACCACAGAGGTGAATTTTGTTTGGGTGCAAGGTCGCACGACCGCACAATTGTCAGTTAAAGCGAGGCAGGGCCGAATCGCAAAAAGTGCTCTGGTCAGGAAGGGGGTAAAATATTCTGGGGCTGAAGCGGTGAAATAGTTTAGTCCCAATGCTAGAGTCGCCATTCAAAGATATATCTTTATATCGCTATCATATCCTCTTTTATGTGCCTCTTCTTCAGGGAGGATGTTTGTAGTCGTTCCTCATACCTGAGGTCCTCCAGCCCCCTTATTAGCTTTGTTGCTATTCTCTGGACTCTTTCCAGATCAATCACATTCTTCCTGAGGATTGGTGAACAGAACTGGATAGCATACTCAAGATGAGGCCAAACCAGAGTTTTGTAAATTGGTTGAACTATAGTTTTATCTCTGGAGAAAATACTCTTTTTAATGCATGGCATGCTAATTAATCCAGACTCTGATACTGTTGACATTAAAATGTAACATTTTACCCAATCTGCTACACTCCCTAGACTTAGGGAGATTTACTCTTTAAACATAGATCATATATTTCACTGCATAGGGGGTTATTTACGAAAGGCAAATCCACTTTGCACTACAAGTGCAAACTACAAGTGCAAACTGCACTTGAAATTGCACTTGGAAGTGCAGTCGCTGTAAATCTGAGGGGTAGATCTGAAATGAGGGGAAGCCTCTGCTGATTTTATTATTCAATCATGTGCAAGCTAAAATGCTGTTTTTTATTTTCCTTGCATGTCCCCCTCGGATCCACAGCGACTGCACTTCCAAGTGCAATTTCAGTGCAATTTCAAGTGCATTTTGCACTTGTAGTTTGCACTTGTAGTGCAAAGTGGATTTGCCTTTAGTAAATAACCCCCATAGTTTGTCCTGTCAAATTTCTCTCTCTGGAAAACACCCTCTCTTTTGCGCCACACGGCTATCACCTATTCCCCGTCGTGGCTCTTCATTAACTCTCTCTCTGTATGGTGCAATTAACTATAAATAGGTGGTATCACAGTGTGAAAAAGAAAAAAAAAATCTTGTTAGCCTTCCCTTTCTTTTATGTACATTTATAAGATTATGCTAGAAAAGAGTGCCTGCTTGCTAGTTCACGAGCCCTTCACAGGACAGCCACACATGAGTGACCAAACAGAAACAGTGTGAAATATAATAAGCAATGAGGAAACCAGAGTGGGTTTCTAATCTTTGAGGAATGGTCTAAATTTATGTATAACAACCCAGCAGAGTTTTGCTCAAAGTGATTTTTTTTTTTCGCCCCCTAATTCTTTATTCTTTTTATTTAGCAGTGTGTGTTTTGTAGTAAGCTGCGCCAGACAGAGGGCACAGGGAACTCTCACGCCTCAATGAACTGCTGAGAAATATAAGCAGAAACAATGTGCTGTGAGCAGCAGTCATGGCACAACCCAGTATCAAAGAAATAGAGGTTTTTGATCAGGTTTTTTTTTTTTCCAAAAGTGTCTTCTGTGTGATGCAGATGGAGAAGAAAAGGGGAACCCAATAACTGTGTGCACTGTCACCTGTTTACCCAATCCTGTTAAAATCCTTATGCGGAAAATAAACTGAGACTCTTCTTGGTTCTGGCCCTTTGAAGTACGTTTGCTTTGTTCTTTACCTAACTTGATGCCATTTTTCACAGGCTAATTTGTATTCAGCCCTGGTACTTTCTGCCACCCACAATTCCATCTGAGAGAGTTTGCAAGCACAGATGATGTCATTACAGTAAGAAAATTACAGCTCCATTTAATGCTGGCACAAGAGTTGTCTGTTATTTTGACATGGAAAAGGGGTATAAAGGAGATGAAAAGGAATACATCACTTTTTATGTGTTTTCTGGAATTATATTTTAAAATATTGTTTATCCCATTGTTCAAAATATGCCTAATATTTTACAAAACCAGTGGCTTTGTTACTGCTGTAATCATTAACGGGATGATGGCTGAAATCTTAAATTTTTTAATACATTTAATAGAAATCTGGCATCATAAACACAGTATAAAGAGCCCATTCACCCAAAAACGAATATTCCAGTTATAGGTGAACACCGGTGGACTACTACCCACTTCTTCTAGCTTTTGGGGACTTCACTGTCGCTATCACAGCACTGTGTACTTAACATTGAGTCACAAGTCTCTTCCTAAAATTAGAGGAGTCTTAGCCAAAAACCTTCAGAAAGGAGCTGGAAGCAAAAAATAAACAAAAGTGGGGACAGCTCAGGACCACATCAGTTCATGATAGCCCCGGAAGCGTGGCTTGGGCAAATGGAATAATAATAATAACAATAATAATAATACAAATTAGTGTGTCTCTAGAAACAACTAGATTGTGTTTTAAATCAAATGCTTAGTGGTTCTGTAAATTTTATTCAATATGGTCTAGAAAAATTTAATAAAATAATGTTAATCATGTAAATATGAAATATTGTATATGTATAATTTGCATTCTAGTTTTGAGCCAGAAGGTGGACCTTCAGGCCCACTTTTTCTTGTTTACAGGCTTTTAGTAGCATGTCTGTAATTTCAGACTTAACCTGTTCCAGACAGCACAACACATCTATAAGGCTGCAAGAAAAGACCTTAGCCCCCGGGTGTCAATGGCGGTCTGAGGTTGTGTGTAGAGAGCGCTATCACTGTATGCTTCCAGTACATTGGCCAAGCTATGTCCCACATCTTTTGATTACGGCATCTAATTGGGAGCCAGCAGGACAGACTTCTGATCATGTGTCCACTGTGAAAACTTCCCTTCGTTAAAGTCCACATAGAGGGCTCCTGCAGAATAGTGTAAAGGGGTTAAATAACTAATGCTGCAATTTACATACTAAAGTGAATAAAACATCCCAGTACCACATTCTGCCAGCTAGGATCAAAGTTTAAATCAGTCACCATGAGCTTTATGGCAGTCAGCTGTTTTGTTAGCTAACTCAAAATGCTCATGCATTGTTTTTGTCTTGTATTAAATCTTTATTAGTAAAACAGAGATTGTATATACACTATATTACCAAAAGTATGCATTACACGCACATGAACTTTAATGACATCCCAGTCTTATGCCCCGTACACACGGTTGGAAATTCTGACGGAAAATGTCCGATCGGACCATGTTGTCGGAAAATCCGCCCGTGTGTGGGCTCCATCTGACTTTTTCCTGCTCTCAAATTTTCCGACAACAAAGTCTGATCGGACTTTTTCCAATCGTGTGTAGAGAATTTCGATGGACAAAGTGCCACGCATGCTCAGATCAAATTACGAGACCAAAGCTATTGGCTACTAGCCTCTACATAGTTCCGTCATACGCAACAAACGTCACCACGTTCAGAATGATCGGATTTTCCGAAAACTTTGTCCGTGTGTATGCAACACCAGTTTCAGACAAAATCCATCAGAAAAAATCAGACGGATTTTGTGGTCGAATTTCCGACCGTGTGTACGGGGGCTTAGTCCGTAGGGTTCAGACGCTGTTATAGCTACAAAGAGTGAATCAACTCAATATTGAACCCTACGGACTAAAGCCCCATACACACGCGCGTATTATCCGAGGACCAGGTCCGTCGGATCATGTCCGTCGTACTTTGTCCGATGTTGGTGTTGCATACACACGGTCGGACAAAGTTGTCGGAAAATCCGATCATTCTGAACGTGGTGACGTTTCTTGCCTACGACGGGACTACGTAGAGGCTAGTAGCCAATAGCTTTGGTCTTGTAATGTGATCTGAGCATGCGTAGCACTTTGTCCGTCGGAATTCGATACACACGATCGGATTTGGTGTGATCGGACTTTGTTGTCGAAAAATCTATCCAGCAGGAGATAGGACTTTGTCCGTCGGACAATCCGACGTACACTGTCCGATGGTGCCTACACACGGTCGGATTTTCCGACAACATTGTCCGATAGGACAGAATCCATGGGAAAATCCGACCGTGTGTATGGGGCTTAAGACTGGGATGCCATTAAAGTTCAAGCACGTGTAAAGGCAGGTGTCACAATACTTTTGGTAATATAGTGTACAGTGTATATACTATGTAGTTAGATAAGGTATAAAACAACAAATGAAAAATGTATACTTCTAAAAATATTAACTTCAAATAAATTATTATTTTTATTTTTACTTATTTCAGGTACTTGTATAGCACCGTCAATTTACACAGCGCTTTACATATACAGTGTACATTCACATCATTATAGTTAAGGCTGAACACAATAGATATACTGCATGTTTTTTTTTTCTTTGTAAATATGTATAACACTGTCAAAAATTTAATTATTTTATTGTTAATATCCACATGCATTGCTCACATTTTTTTGGTCATAGGGATCAATTAGTATAAACCACTGGCATCTTTTGTTGGTGATTGCTGTAGGGTTCAGATTTCCTCATAACTTCATACAATATGTTGAGAATATCTCAAACCTGTACTTTTTTAAGCTATGGCCCTACCTATATTATACAGTATATATGTTGCCATGAGTTGTATTAGGTATGAAAATACAAAAGGAACAACAAGGTGAAGTTCTAACTTCCTTATTATGATTAAAACCCCTATTAGGTCTGCCCTAATAATATTCTGCAATATAGCATTCAGATAATTGTATACATTTTTGTTTTTTTAAATTCTTTTTTATTGTTTTCTTGTTTGAGCAGTCTCAGGTGGCCCGACTCATGCAGTAGTGGGCCTTACTGAAGCAAAAACATAACAACAAACCAAAACCAGGAGGATGTGCTGAGTAGTACATAGGTGTGTGCTGCCTCTTGCTCCAGTCAAAATCAGAGAAAATAGTGCAAAAGTTTAAAGTCCTCCATCTTGTTAGGATATATTCAAAACGACAATACTGGAATCCCTTCCCCCCCATCCTCCAGCCCAAACCCAAGTCAACAAGAGTTATGCAGTGTTGTTGTCTTCCAGCCATTTGGTCCAAATTTTGTCAAACTTCTTGGAGCAGCCCTTGTTGGAGATCATTGTATAAATTATACAGATTGCCAATGCTGCATGGTTTCTTCTGAAGCAAGTAATACATCTTATTTCATTTTGGGGTTATTTGGTTATTGCAGTTAGTGAATTATAATAGAGACTCAACCATATTTTTACATAATCGAAAAATAATAAAGTAATATCATTATAAATATAAGTATGCAATAGAGTAAAAAATAATGTGTTAATGTTAATATTCATAAATTGAAGTAATGTAGTACATAGTAAACTAGTAAAATGAAGTAATGCAGCGCATAGTAAACTAGTATGGGATAGCATATACAAATATAAGAAGCACAGGTAACTATAAAAGAGGTAAACATTGTAATTAAATGTACCTAAACATATTAAATGTACCTAAACATATATAAAAAAAAAACAAGATAAATAAAATTGATAGATATTCTAATCATAAGTAAATATATAAATTTACTTAGTATTTCAGATTATTAAGGTAATTTATTCAACATCTCCCAGTCAAAGAAGTGTTAATGGGTTGTCTTGCTGCAGAATACACTACAAATACAGACAGAACCTAAGTAGAGCTAGCAGAAAAGCAAAGTGACCATTAACCAGTATTGCTAATATTGTGCTATTTTGTGCCTTGGTAACGGAGTAACAGATGAAAAGATCACCTCCTAAAGGTCAAGGGTAATCCATTGGTCATGGCAGGGTATAGTTTGCTCATGGAGGTCAAAGAGTAAATATACAAGTGGAAAGAGTGATAGGAATTTGATTGCAAAGAGAGACAATTAAGCTGTATTAGAAAAGGTTTACTCACTAACTTCTATAGTTTATTAAAAAGGTCAGATGATTTGGCAGTCTTTTGATGGTTTCTTTCAAAAAGGCAGTATAAACATTTCCTTACCCAATCTGTTATTTAGCACTTTTACTTTTGGATTTAAGAATAATATTGCATACAGAAATTTAGAGAAACACATATATTGCAGTTGCCAACATGAGCTATGGGCTTACGAATATAGTTTTATAAATATGTTTAGGTTTGCATATTGGTTTACAATGCATCCAGTAAAATACAAAAAGAAGGAGCTGTGCTAAAATAAATGACCACACCAAATAATACCAACCCTAGTATATGGTGTTAAAGATGAAATTAAGTGAAATTCAAAATTAATATTGCAATAATGAAAGCATATCACATAATGAAAAATTATAAAAAATATAAATTCTAAATTATTATTACAATAATAAGAACATATCTCTTAGTGCAAAAAAAGGTGTTGTGAAAACTCATAAAATAGTGACATCATAACAAAGAAAGTCCAAATTGATGAAAATATCTTGAATTGAAAGTGATATACATCAAAATGTCCAAAAGTATCCGCAATTCGTTTAAAGGGTGACTTCCACACAGACTAGTAAGTGAAGAACCTCCACCACATAGACACACTGCCGCTTACCGGAACTAGGTGGTTCCTTATTACAGGGGACCACACTGAGCAGATGGCTATAACCCCAGCCTGGGATGTAAGTGGCAAGAAACAGAACTCCTCAGCCTCAATGGAAACTTCTCCACTTGCAACAAATAGGAACCCGGAAGTGAGACTCCTGAGAGGCTGGGACCATCCAAGTGACACTTCCGGATTCCTATTTGTTCACTTACTAGTCTGTGTGGAAGTCACCCTTCAAACGAATCACGGATACTTTTTGGACATTTTGATGTATATCACTTTCAATTCAAGATATTTTCATCAATTTGGACTTTCCTTGTTATGATGTCACTATTTTTATGAGTTTTCACAACACCTTTTTTTGCAGAGATAAGAGATATGTTCTTATTATTGTAATAATAATTTAGAATTTATATTTTTTATAATTTTTCATTATGTGATATGCTTTCATTATTGCAATATTAATTTTGAATTTCACTTAATTTCATCTTTAACACCATATACTAGAGTTGGTATTATTAGGGGTTCGGATTTAAAAATATTAAACAAAAAAGAGAGTTTTTTCTTGGTACTAAGGTGCATAAGAGTCAGTCTTGCCCCCCGGGACACCCAATAGTGAGCGGGATTAATTCCGTCACTTCCCGGGTGGGCAAGTACATAGACTTTTTTTTGCAGCCCTTAGTACAATCCATGCCCTCTTATGTAAAGGACACTAGGCATGTCATCAACCTTCTTTCTAAATATAAACCCCGGATGGGGATGTGGTTGGTGACTGCCGACGTTACTTCCTTGTATACAGTGATTCCACATCCGTTGGGTTTGGAGGCCGTTTCTTTCTATCTACGGAAGGCGTCTAACTTGCCTAATATACAGATACATTACATTATGGAATTATTAGAATTTGCTGTCACCCACAATTTCTTTTGGTTCAATGGCCAATTTTACCGACAAGATAGGGGAGTTGCCATGGGGGCTAAGTATGCCCCCAGTTTGGCAAACCTATTCATGGCCAAGTGGGAGGAGGATGTTGTCTATGCCCAGCCAAGACCAGAGGTGGTCTTGTGGGCTCACTACATAGACGACATCGTCCTCCTATGGGATGGTGGGGAGGCTGACCTTGCAGAGTTCATGAACCATCTTAACTCCAATAGTAGAGGCATACATCTTAGTTATGAGGCCAGTTTGGAGACTATACATTTTTTGGATCTTTCCATTTCTTTTATCCGTAATGATAGTTGCCACCATGCGTCTTGGCTGAGATCTGTGCCTAAAAGCCAATATCTCAGACTCAAACGCAACTGCACTGATCATGATACTTTTCTTGCCCAATCTCAGGTTCTCACCAAGAGATTTGAAGCTAAAGGCTACACGACAGAATTCCTTGATGAGACCCTTTGTAGACATGGAGGGGAGTCTCTCTGATGCACACAGAGGGGGCTTCTGTTAGAGAGTCTATTAGAAAGAGCCTCCAGACATAGTACAGGAGATGGTCAGAGACTGTAGACATGATACTAGAGACGGTCAGAGACTGCAATCATAGTACAGGAGATGGTCAGGCTGCACACATAATACAGGAGATGGTCAGAGACTGCAGACATGTTACAAGAGATGGTCAGAGACTGCAGACATGTTACAAGAGATGGTAGTAAATAATGGCCGATCGGCCCTCTCACCTGACCCAGCGATACAGCAACAACGGTTCCTCTGATCAGGAGTCAGCTCACTCTGAATTGCCTGTGGCGGCTCCGCTGGGTAGAGCCCAGATCTGATTCCTGCAATGACTCCATTCCTTTCTCCACCAGGGATGGTGCCAGGCTGTAATTTTTATGGCTGCACGAAAATCAGCCGTTACTGCGGCCCACTAATGGTGCAAAATTCGGAACAAAAATTCTTAATTGCGATGTTTGGAATTCAACCCATGTATGGCCGGCATTACATTTATGTTAGGCCCCCAGCCCTCTTCCTCTTCCAATCTTATGCCTGGTACACACAATGAGATTATCAGAGGAATAATCATGCTAGTCTCATATCAAAAATGATATCTCCTGGGACCTGTGTGTGTCCCAGCAGATAGCGCAGGGGGATGGGAAGAGGCATAGACTCCCGTGGGACTCTTTCCCCGGAAGTGAGTGCAAATACCAGTCTTAGACAGGTATATGCACCCCCTCCCCCCCTGAAAGGTGCCAAATGTGACACCGGAGGGGGGGGGGGGTTCCGAAAAGTGGAGGTTCAATTTTTGTGTGAACCTCCGCTTTAAGACTGCTTAAAATATTGATTGCTTGTGGCTCCTCGTATAACAACCAATTTGTTTAACCACTTGCCGACCAGCGCACGCCGATATACGTCGGCAGAATGGCACGTACAGGCAGGAGGGCGTATATATAAGTCCCTCCTTTAGCCTGTCCGTGCCATCGGGAGCGCGCCGGGAGCGGCGCGCTCCCGCTCCGGTCGGGACCCCCGTGAGTCCGGTCGCAACACCCGCGATCGTCTCACGGGAAGGCTGAACGGGGAGATGCCGAGATAAACAGCATCTCCCCGTTCTGCCTAGCAACTAGTGACGCCGATCTCTGCTCCCTGTGATTGGAGCAGAGGTCAGCATTCACTAGCTGACAGCCACGCCCACCCACAGTAAGAAACACACCTCTAGGCATACTTAACCCTTACACTGCCCCCTTGTGGTTAACCCCTTCACTGCCAGTGTCATTTATACAGGAATCAATGCATTTAAATAGCATTGATTGCTGTATAAATGACAATGGTCCCAAAAATGTGTCAAAAATGTCCGATGTCAAGTGAGGGGAGGGAATGGACGTGCCGACGTAACGGCCGGCATGGAGGGAGGGACCTGAGCCCGTCATCCGATGAGGGCAGCTGCGAGGCGGAGGAGAACGCCGGCTCCCCGCTGAACCCGACTGTCACGTGGGACCGCCGGGACGGCGCGCTCTATGCCCAGAACCAGATCCTAAGCAACTCCTGCTCGATCGGGGCTTGGACGCCCACAACGCTCCCGACGAGAGGACTCCGCATTAGGGCTGCAGCGGGCCGAAGCCGGGGGTCCTCGTGCGGCGGTTCTCCTGGCTTTCCCGTCCCCTTCGTCTGCCGTGCCGCTGACCTGCTTGCCTCCTCGCCTCCCCCTCGGCCCTCCCGCCTCATACAGCATAAAGAAATTGATCGACAGCGGCTACCACGGGGGTCTGTGAGTATCCTCTTAAACATTCTCAGCATGGGGAAAACAAGGTAAGATAAACCCGGCTAAATAAAGGGATCAAGAAATGTTTAAATGCCCCCAGAAGATCTCACAGGAAGAAAAACAAAATATAAACGTTTTTTCAAATGCACAAGAAAATAAAAAATGTTTTTTTTTTGTACTAGTCGGTGCCGTAAGGAACCCGGTTTAACTTTGGTATAAAGAGACTTTTTGAAATGCTCATAGAAAAATACTTGTTGCCAGCTGAGTACCCCATTGGAGGGTAAAGATTTCTCACCCCCCGATAGGCCCACGGAAGTTCCTGGTTTGCTCTTCTTTTTCTCTCTCTTTTGTTTTTTTTTGTGGTTTTTGTTGTTTTTTGGTGGGGGGGTAAAAACCCCGGGAAGGAACCCTGTCTGATCAAGATGCAAAACCTTCTTTTAGTTTGGCGCACCTGGATAACACAAATGAGCCTGGCCTGACGTTAGGAGGCTACTTCTGCCCGCAGTGTAAAGCAAAGCACTCTGAGCTCCCAGTAGAATGCAAAGTCTGCCGTCTTACTTTAGTGTCTGCCCCACACTAAGCACGGTCCTACCATCATCTTTTTCCATTAGATGCTTTCAGAGAGGTTCCCACTGCAGAATATGAAGGGGAGAAGTATTGTCGAGGCTGTGATGGAGAGATAAAAGATCTACAGGTTTACATTTGCACAGTGTGTCAGTGTGTCTTATGTGTGACCTGTTTATTCATGATTCTCTGCATTCTCTGCATTGTTGTCCTGGATGCACTCACGCACAGACAAACCCCTCTGTATTATGACAGCACCACCCCTTATGATCTAAGTCAATGTTTCTCAACATATATACGTTTAGCGTATGTGTATGTGTTAAAGGAGGAAGGGGGGAAAAAAGAAAAAAAAGAAGAGAGAAAGGAAAAACCCACGGTAGCAACTGGTGCAGCAAGAAGACTGGCTTACTAGGGGCACGGAGAGACTCTCTGTATCGTTTCCAGAAAGCTATATACCGCCTGTTGTACATCCTATAGGGGGATAAAAAAACCCAGGAAGACCACGGAAGGGTACCCTACGTTTAAGAAGCCTGCGGGAAAAGCAGGCATAGTAAGAACCACACCCAGGGTTCACAAAGTGCAAAAGCTTATAACCACACTAAGGGGGTCATGGTACTTTCTTTTGTTTTTTCTCATTCTTTCTCAGAAGAAAGTGTGTATAGCTACCTATAGGAAACATCTCGGACTAGCTCTGTGGCAAGAGGTATACACTACGAGGATCTCAGCTTTGAGAGGACTGAGGGGAGGGTAAGAAAAACAAAAACCCCGGCTCTC
This sequence comes from Lithobates sylvaticus, assembly GCA_028564925.1. Lineage (NCBI taxonomy): Eukaryota > Metazoa > Chordata > Amphibia > Anura > Ranidae > Lithobates > Lithobates sylvaticus. Next base: position 347,596,330 of record CM053026.1, on the reverse strand, counting down.
CAATGGCGCAGAGAAATTTGTGAACTGTCCCTAGAAGACTAGACTGCTCTGTAGGGGGAGGAAGGAGGGGAGCGAGGAAGGAAAGGGGAAGGATACCCCCAGGAAGATAACTGAGAGATATACTGAAGGCCTGTGACTTGAGAGTGGCAAGGGCCACAGAGCCTAGGGCGCAACGGGGGGGTACATCAATGAGCTGACATCTCGGAAAGCTCTGTTTCCTGAGCGACTAATCTTGGGGTTTGAACCCCAAGTATAAGGGAAAGAAGAGGGTGAGGAGAAAGCCCGAGAAACCCCCTCATAACTATCATAGAGGAGAAGCGACTCCTGGGAGGTGCCTAGCGGATCTAATCCCACAGCGCAAGAAGAGAACCCAACAGGGAAGGGGGAAGTCCTCCTACCCTAGTGACCACTGACGGTGGTGCCTTCAAACTGGGGAAAAGAATTAGAGGAGTCAAAAGAAAAAACATCATGAGTAAGGAACCTAACAAAGCCCCCAAAAAAGGAGCCCCAAAAACTCAGAAAAACGACTCAAGTACTATTAAACACTACCTCAGACAGGGCGGGAGCCCATCCACCCCAGCATCAGAGATCTCCCCTAAAGTCATCAGGGTGAAGGAGAGGCCCCACAAACCAGACAAATCGCAGGACCAATCTAGGGCTGACCTGACAATGGAGAGCGAAGGGGACACCGGAGGGACAGAGGAGCTCCCAACAGGATCCCAACCTATCTCTAAAATGGAAATGGAGGAGATGATGGCGAGACTAGAAACTGTGATCAAAGGCGAAGTTCACAAAGTGAGAGAGGACATGAGTCACCTGTTAACTAGGGTCGAGGGGATTGAGAAGAGGGCTGACAACCTGGAGCAAGTAGTCGCAGAGTTAAAAGCGCAACTTAAAAAGACTCAATCACACCAAAGGGATATGCTGTATAAAATTGAAGATCAGGAAAACAGAGACAGGAGGCAAAATCTACGATTTCGAGCCATACCGGAGCACAGAGGTGAAGACCTCGAAAAAACTGTCAGAATGATCTTAGCCCCTGTTATGGGCACGGGGGAAGAACAATTCCCCAGGATTGAGAGAGTACACCGAATAGGTAGAGCTGATCTCTCCGAATCAAATAGAACCCGAGATGTCATAGTCAGATTCAGCCATTTCAAGGACAGGGAGGAAATCTGGCGCAAAATTAGAGGGAAGACACCCCTGGAGTTCGAAGGGACCGAAATCCAAATTTTTGCCGATTTGTCAGCTCGAACTCTCGAGAGAAGACGACAACAGAGGCCCTTACTAGAGATCTTAAGAAAAAATAATATTAAATACACATGGGGCTTCCCGGCAAGCCTGATGGGCTCGAAAGAGGGTAAATGGGCCAGGCTGAGATACCCGGAGGAGCTACCCGAGTTCTGTGGGAAACTAGATATCCAGATACCCGACCTGTCGGGTTGGGCAGAGGTGGGCTAGAGGGGAGAGGAGAAGTTACAACTGAGTCAAAAAAGGGAAAAAAAAAAAAAAAAAAGGGGGGGGGGGGGCGGGGTGCGGGGGCGCGGCGGGCGGGGGAGGGGGCTGGGTGCGGGGGGTCCCCCCGAAGGGGAAGCCGGACCCTCACAAAAACCCACTCACCTGCCAGGTACCAACTGGGCAGGGAGGGGGGCGGGCAACCGGGGGCGGGCTCGGATTCCTGCCTTTCCAGAGCTCTGGAGTTTAGGGGAGGCCAAGAGGTAGAATGGCACCCCGCAACTCAGAGACCCAGGATGGGGTAGGAGGGGGTAGTGAGGGGTGGGTTAGAGAGGGGGAGGGAGGGGGGGGGGAAGGGGAGAGGGAGGAGGGAGGAGGGAGGGAACAGGAGACGAGGGGTTGCACAAGGGAGGGAGACCCAGCCGCGGGGGATCGCACAGGAGAAGCCTAGGCCAAAACAACACGTTTAGATGACAGAATTTAAATGTCTCACTTACAACGTGAGAGGGCTCAATGCTCCTAGCAAACGGCACAGAGTGCTGGAGGAGGTGGAGAGGTACGGGGCCGGTCTGGTTTTTTTACAAGAGACCCACCTAGCTCTGACATCAAATATTAAACTCCATTCTAAAGCCTTCCCCACCTGGTATTACAGTGACACCATCTCAAGCAGAACCAGAGGGGTGGCAATAGGGATAGCAAAAGACCTGCAGTTTATCCTGGAAGATAGAAAGGTCGACCCGGAGGGAAGATACCTATTCTTGAGGGGGACCCTCTTCGGGTCGACATTCACGTTCGCAAATATCTATGCACCTAATGTTAGATCACCTGAGTACATGATTAGAATCCTCTCCAGCCTAAGGTCCTTTGGAAGAGGATACTTGGTGTTGATGGGGGACTTGAACCTGGTCCTAGATCCGGGTCTGGATAGCTCGTCCTGTGTACAGGGGACAGGAATCGCCCAATTGAAGGCGCTAAAGAAAAAGATGAGCGTGGAACAAGTGGTCGACGTGTGGAGAATGCAGCACCCACTCGTCAAAGACTATACATTTTTTTCCCCTGTACACGGGACGTACTCCAGGCTGGATTACATATGGGTGGACCACGGCCTGCTAGACAGAGTAGCAGACACTAAGATTGAGATAGCATCCCTCTCAGACCACGCTCCGGTGAGCATGACTCTGAGATTTCCAGAGTTTAGACAGCCGGGGGGTGGTTGGAAATTAAACAACGAGTTACTGAAAGATGAGGAAATAAGAGAAAGCGTTAGGAAAGAATTAGAGTATTTCTTTCAGACAAATGACAATGGTGCCGTGAAGGAGTCAAGCCTTTGGGACGCCCATAAGGCTTTCATCAGGGGGGTGCTTATCTCCAAGGCCACTTGGAAAAAGAGAGAAAGATTAAGACGAGCCCAGGAGTTAACTGACTCTATACAAAAGTTGGAGCACAAGCATAAGGAAGACCCCTCCCAGAACCAGGCTTTAAGGCAGGAAATAACACTCAAAAGGGAAGAACTAAGAGAACTCGCAGAGCAGGGGATAAAACAAGTATACCATAGAATCACTAAAGAGCGTTACATGTATGGCAATAAATCAGGGAAACACCTGGCAAGGTTGCTGCAAAAAAACAAAGCCAAAAACTTCATAGAGAAGATAGTCAACAAAAAGGGAGAGGTGAGGTTTGTCTCGAAAGACATAGCGTCGACGTTTAGGGATTTTTATGAGGATTTGTACTCAGTCGGCCGGGGGAATGGAGATGGGGAAGGGGGGAGGAAAGAGAAAGCCAAATCCTATCTGAGAAAAGTAAAACTACAGTCTTTGGGACCAGAAGAGATAGAAAGGTTAGAAAGACCCTTCTCGGAGGATGAGGTACGGGAAGCTCTTAATAACTCCCCACTAGGGAAGAGCCCGGGCCCAGATGGGTTTACGGCCATGTACTATAGAACGTACAAGGAAATATTGATACCCATACTCCTGAGATATATGAATGGACTAGGCTCGGAGTATGGCATGAGCGAGGCTTCGTTGTCGGCTACGATAACGGTCCTACGAAAGGAAGGGAAGGACGGCTCGACGTGTGCTGGATATAGACCAATATCACTACTCAATTTCGAAACAAAGCTCTACGCCAAGATCTTGGCAGAGCGCATAAAGAAATGCTTAGGCAAGCTGATACACCCAGACCAAGTGGGATTCACGACGGGTCGAGAGGGTAGGGACAACAGTGTGCGGACCCTGCTGGCGATCCAGAGAATGAGGGATTCACGAGCCCCCAGCCTGCTCCTGTCTATTGATGCTGAAAAGGCATTTGACCGGGTAGACTGGGGGTTCCTGTTCGAGACACTGGAAGTCATGGGGTTCGGACCAAAAATAATTCAGAAAGTAAGGGTTCTTTATAACCACCCTAAGGCCAACATTAAGGTAAATGGCGTCCTATCCTCCCCCTTCGAAATGTACAATGGGACTAGGCAAGGCTGTCCCCTCTCCCCCCTCCTTTTTGTCCTCTCCTTGGAACCTTTGTTGGCTACAATAAGGGAGAACAGGGACATAGAGGGATGTGAGGCAAGGGGAGATGAACACAAACTGGCGGCTTTTGCCGACGATGTCCTTTTTTATGTAAGCTCACCGCGCAAATCTCTCCCTAACATACTAAAGAACATCACGGCGTATGGCGAGGTCTCAAATTTTAAGGTCAACCTAGCGAAATCCTCCATCTTGAATATTAATATAAATAGGGGGGAAAAACAAGCTTTGATGAAAGAGCATAACTTCATGTGGAAGAAACAGATTAAATATCTCGGTATAGAGTTGATGAATAGTGTGGGGAAAATGTATAAAGCTAACTACCTACCCCTACTAGACGAAGTCAGGAAAAAATGCCAGGAGTTTAAAACGAGACCAATTTCATGGCTAGGCCGCATAAATGCGGTCAAAATGATGATACTCCCGCTGATCACATATAAGCTACAGATGATCCCAATATCGCTACCAGTCCAGTTTCTGAGGAAATTACAAGCTATTATTATGAATTATATATGGCAACAGAAGTCACACAGAATCTCCATACAAATCTTAAAACTAGAAAAGGGCAGGGGGGGCCTGGCAGTACCAGATATTGTCAATTATTATCACGCAATAGCCTTACTAAGAATCCCAGAATGGGGGAAGACACATAGCGAAAAGAGATGGATAAGTTTAGAGGAAGCACTGAGTGAGACACAGCTGGGGAAAATCATTTGGAACCCACCTAAATTTAGAAAAATAGGGGAAAAAACACACGCGATCACTATAAACACTTTAAAAATTTGGGATAAAATGCACAAAAACCTTAAGATAAAATTCAATTCACCTTTGATTGCATTAAAAGAAAATTTGTTGTTTCAACCAGGGAGGAAGGAAATGGGAGGGGAATGGATTAGAGACGATAATGCACGGTTAGGGGATTTAATTAGCAAAGGAAAAATATTGACTATTCAGGAGCTACAAAAGAAGAATGATTTGTTTTTGGTAGATGAGTGGCGGTACCTCCAGCTACGTCACTTGGTGGGCTCACTACCCCCCCCAATGAGGGAACGGGGAGACCTCACGGTGATGGAACGGGTCTTTACGGCGGAAAATACTAAGAAATCCATTACAAAAATCTATAAATTCCTGCTATCGGGGGACGGACAGGAGGTACCGACATTCGTTCAAAAATGGGGAAGGGAATTGGGAACACCGCACACGGGGGCTATCAAGAAAATTTTTTTACTCACGCATAGTTCGGCTGTCGATGTTAAATCTGCGGAGATTACTTATAAGTGCCTCTCGGGCTGGTATTTAACCCCGGATAAGCTAAACAAATTCCAGACAGGGGTGTCTGCTAACTGCTGGCGAGGTTGCCAGGAGAAGGGAACCATGGGACATCTCTGGTGGGACTGTTCAAAAATCAAAAAATTCTGGAAATCTATCCTAAAATTCATCGAAGAGATCTCGAAGGTAGTGGTTAGGGAAGACCCATGGGAAGTACTGTTGCATGATACGCCAGTAGGGTCCAGGCAATACAGGAGCTCCCTGGTCCCACACCTGTTAAATGCGGCGAAGCGAGTGATACCCAGAAGATGGAGAGACCCTGAGAGCCCACCCCTTTGGGAATGGGTAGACGCGGTAGAGGGGATCTATACCATGGAATGCCTCGCAAATAGTGGGATTGAGGAAGGAGAGGACAAGAGAGCCAAATGGGAGGGCTGGAGAAGGTTCAAGAGGTCCTGGAGCTACGTAGAAGCATTAAGAAATAAGTGAGAGTGAGATGCACAAACGCAAACATACACTGAGCAAAGGAGCGACCCCAGCGGCTGGGGGGAGGGAGGGTGGGGGGGGATGGGGAGATACGAGACATTGATTAGATGGAAGAGTTACACTAGAAGCGGAGAGAGTTAGAGAGGCCCCAACTAAGGGGCCCCTACAATTTGCCCCACAAAAGGAGCAACATGTATGTGAATTTTTCTGAGTGTCAAATCAATTAAAAAAAAATAAATAAATAAATATAAAAAAAAACTGATCCACAATGATGTAAAGATACAATGAGGGACAAAAACTGAGGGCGCTTCTGATTTGGTCCCAACAAGTTCTTGCTGAGGTGGAAAAAAAAAAAAAAAAAAAAAAAAATGTCCGATGTGCCCGCCATAATGTCGCAGTCACAAAAAAAATCGCAGATCGCCGGCATTACTAATAAAAAAAAAATTATTAATAAAAATGCTATAAAACTATCCCCTATCTTGTAAACGCTATAACTTCTGCGCAAACCGATCAATAAACGCTTATTGCGATTTTTTTTTACCAAAAATATGTAGAAGAATACGTATCGGCCTAAACTGAGGGAAAAAAATGTTTTTTTATATATTTTTTGGGGATATTTATTATAGCAAAAAGTAAAAAATAATGCATTTTTTTCAAAATTGTCGCTCTATTTTTGTTTATAGCGCAAAAAATAAAAACCGCAGGGGCGATCAAATACCACCAAAAAAAAGCTCCATTTGTGGGAAAAAAAGGACGTCAATTTTGTTTGGGAGCCACGTCGCACGACCGCGCAATTGTCAGTTAAAGCGACGCAGTGCCGAATCGCAAAAAGGGGCCTGGTCCTTTGGCTGCAAATTGGTCCGGTCTGAAAGTGGTTAACAACCTGATCGTTGAGTGTATTTTCTTTTATAAGGTTTTAAATTGTTGCAAATAAAATATAAACATTTTTATAGCGGTTTGTTTTAGGCTCCATGTACACTAGCTTTTTTTATTTTTTTTAAGCTCCTAGAAGCTGTTAGCGTTTTTTCTGCTCCTAGAAGCTAAATAGTGTTATTTTATTTGTCCATGTACACTACTTTAGGCTATTTAGCTTTAGTGTCTAGCAGAAAAGAGTTTCCTGGAGCTTTTTTTCAGCAGAAAAAAATGCTGAATGCTCCTAACTTCTAAATGCTACTAAAATACCCATAACAGCTTTGTTTGAGCTTTTTTTTTTTTTTTTTTTTGTCTTCATGTACAGTACTGCAAAAATGCTAATGCTCCTAAAAGCTACTAAAGCTGGCCCAAAATGTATCAGCATTTTTCATTCAGCATTTTTTCTAGCTTTGTTTTTTTGAGCTCATGAAAAACAATCGCGTGCAATGGAGCCTTATATGATGATTTTTAAATTCCTTTAAATTAAAATGACAAATTTTATTTTTGCAGGTCCTGATGTCTAGTTGTTCCCAATGCAGAGCTTGTGATGCTCTGGTTTATGATGAAGAGATTATGGCAGGATGGAGTGCAGATGATTCCAATCTGAACACTGTATGCCCGTTTTGTAAAACCACCTTCTTGCCTCTCCTTTACATTGAATTCAAGGATTTGCGTGGCTCTGCCAGGTTCGTTGATAACTGTCTGAGTATTGGGTTGTTTGGGATGTTTTGTTGTATTTTTTAGCAGTTGTTGCTCTGTTGTCCAACCCTCAATTTGCATTGCTGTGGGACATTCTGACAGTGTCTAAATTATTGTGTCCCGCAATGGACTAGAAAGAAAACAGGAATTTGTACTTGTCATAAAAAAAATTCTTGGAGGCCATTGAGGGACACAGGTCCCACCTTTTTTGTGTTTTGTTTTTTTCATGCTCGTGGTACTGCTTGCTACAGACTAAGTAAAAGTATGAGTATACAAAGGTATTCACAATTCTGCCCTGAGTTACATTTCCAATCTCGTCTCAAACTATCACCCAAACTGTCCTCTCTGCTCCTCCCAAGACCACCTCCTCTCTAGCTGTCCTGTCTCCTCCTCCCATGCTCGTCTCCAGGACTTCTGATTTTCTGGAAGGCTCTGCCTCAATCTGTCTGACTGTCTCCTACTTTGGTCACTTTTAGGCAATCCCTGAAAACTCATCTCTTCAGGGAAGCCTATCTCGCCTCCACCTATTCTTCTGTCAGCTCACTCTTCACAGCTATTACATGTTGCTCCACCCTATTAGAATGTCTTATGAGCAGGGCCCGCTTAACCCTCTTGTGTTTTATTGTATTGTAATTTTATTGTCTCCCTTCATATAGTAAAATGCTGCACAAACTGTTGGTGCTCTTAAATATTGTATTATAGTCCTACGACTATTTTTGTTTGCCAGTGTCCAAACCTTTTGTAGGCAGCAGTTTAATCCAACAGTACCTAAATTCATGTATCCCTCAATGGGCTGTAAGAAAATCATTTTGTGGTAATCATAGAAATCCCATTTTTCAGTGCTTGTTAAAAGCACAAAGATGTTCTTTCACCAGCTCATTAATAAGGCCCATCTATTATGTTTTTTGTTTTGTTTTTTTCAGTTTTTTTCTCAAGCCAGGCAACTCAGGGGACAGTCTGCTTGGCAGTAACCATCAGTCAACAACAGACACCACTCCTCATAAAAAGGAGTCTTCGCCGTACACCACTGACACAAACCATGTGACAGATTCTCTGCCTCCACTTGCAACAGCAGAAAACACTGCGCATAGGTAATCTTCTTTTTTCAGTGCGTTCATACTGTTAGAGGGTGAAACTATGGTATTTTTATTAAAATATACTACTGTTGTCATTTATTAGTTTTCAATGGTTGGAAGGGAACATACATGGGACATTGGTTGTGCTTGTGACTAAGCCAAACACAAGACTTTTCTTGTTCAGCCTCGCCGGCTGAACTATAGAGAGTAATAGATTTCCCTATCCACGTTAAAGAAAGTAGACAGAGGACACTACAAAAAAGTGGCAGCCATCACAATTTGTAATGAACCTTTGCAGCAAGGTGCACATGGAAGGGCAACGCACATCACAAACATAGCTTTCCCAGCGCACTAGCCAGCCTTCAAAACAACCAAATTGACCCTGTCTAACAATTAATTTTAAAAACAGGGTTTTGTTTGCACACATTTAAAGATATATGTGTAAGCTGCAGTGGCCACGTTAAGGCTCTTCTGTATACTGCAGTCCTAACTTTAATTTTCCGAGTCTCCTAAATAAGAGTGAATATAGCAATAGATAAAGGGCAGGTGAGTCTGGAGGGAGCCCACCCCTCCTTAAATTCACAGGGATGCACATGATGCCCAGCAAGAGCACAATGGCAGCAAAGGTATCCAGTGCGTCCCTGCACCCAAATCAAACAGGTGTACAAAAAAGTGGCAACCACCCCAACCTATAACCAGCCTTTGCAATAAAGGTGCACATAGAAGGGAAACGCACATCACTTTATTTGGTTGTTTTGCAGGGTGGCTGGTAAGTCTGCTGGGAGATCTTTTGTTTGTGATGGATGGAGGATACTCCCCTGCCGAATATTTAATTTTTTTATTTATTTCAGGTACTTGTATAGCGCTGTCAATTTACGCAGCGCTTTACATATACATTGTACATTCACATCAGTCCCTGCCCTCAAGGAGCTTACAACCTAAGGTCCCTAACACACATTCATTCATTCATACATACATACTAGGGCCAATTTTGGATCCAATTAACCGACCAGCATGTCTTAAGAGTGTGAATGCATTTTAACAGCCGCTGCTCCCATGGCTGTCAGAATACCTGTACAGTGACTGCATCTAATTGGTTGCAGTTGCTGTTTGGCCACAAATTTTCCACCATGGTTCTTCAATTTTTAGGGTGATGTCGATAGGCCAGTGCAGCAAGAATCAGATTAAATTCAAGCCGTTTATGGCCAACATTACCTGTCCTTTTTCTTGTAAATAACGCCATTCCTGACTACACCCAGGTAACATCTCAAAGGTGGGATCTGGGACCCATTCAAAAAGGGCCAGTTATTGTACTCCGCCTAGTGAATTGTTAGTGTGGGACTCGCCAAACAGGAGCCTGTACGCAGTTCGTGTGTATGTATATTGTTTTATACTTTCATTAGCAGCGTGCAGTAAAACACAAGGCCGCATCCACTAAGATAGAATGTGCCAAAACCATCATCTTTTTCAGCCACATAATTTTATTTGGGGGCTTTTCCTTTGCTGCAAAAAATAAGTCAATACCGCTTAATAACCCAAGCCAGTAAAGCATTAGGTTTTTGATAATTTTACCTTAAAGTTCTGGCACCTTGCCCAGGTAGCACTCCCTTCCCCACCTCTGATTTCAGATGGAGGAAAGAGCTGTGAAGGAGCACAGGCAGTTGGTACAAGCAATCTGGACCATTTGCATTTTTTTTTTGCCTTGCGTGGTCATGGTGACAATGTCTCTATGACAGATGAGATGATGCCTGAAAAGAAAACTATTGTTATTATTGTCAAATAGAGATGTGCTTGGGCGTGTTCAAAATCCCACATGCCCGATCCGGGCAGGAAGCCGACACTGCACAGGGCAGTGAGACCTATCCCGTTCTGTGTAGCTGCGGAAATGTCTCGCTGCCTGTGATTAGCCGTGTGCAGTGTCTGCTTCCTAGCTGGATCGGGAATGTGGGGTTTCGAACATGCCTGAGCCATCTCTATTAGCAAGGTAAAGATTTTGGTTGTTGGACTTTTTAAAAGTAGACAGTGTTTTTTTTTTTTATTTGGTGGTAATTGTTTAGCCCTGTTTTAATTTGAACCATTTTGTCTAGTTCCAGTGACATCCAAAATGCAGATACAAAGCCTTCAGACAAAAATGGTACTCCAAAACGAGCTGCCTCTCTTACAAGAAGCCACAGTGTGGGTGGACCTCTTCAGAATATAGACCTTTCACAGAGACCTTCTCTTGGGGTGTCCACTGTTAGCCTACCTAACAGCCTTCAGGAAGTTGTGGTATGTCTTTCTGCTTGTTAGCTTGGTAAAGCAAATTTAATTTTTGAACTTTCTGAAGGCCTGTGACCTTATGGTTGATTGCCAGGTTATAGGTAATGCTTTGAGAATTAGTTCATTTTTAGATATTTCAACGCAGAATGTCTTTTGTCAGATCACCTACCCACTGCAAATACAATTTCTGAAGTATAACTTTCTTCTGGCACTAATTCATTCAGAAGTATGTGTGGAAGAAAGCTTGTTACCTTTTCTACAGGGAAATAAAGCACACTGGTTAATCTGAGCAAACAGACCACTTTTATCACTTGTTTTTTTAAAGAAAATAAAATGGAGAAAATTCATAGGATGCTATTCCTGATAAATGTCAGATCACTACGGTATATTTTTGACTAGATACTAAAAGCATTGGGAAACCTGTCTAGATGATCTGTGTGTGTTAAAAAGGAAGAATGCCATCATTCTTTTTATAACGGAGCTGTGTAGTAAGGATGAGCAAGGAAGTCGGCACGGTGCTGCACTAATCACAGGCAGTGGGACATTTTTTCCGATGTGCGGCTGCAGAGATTGGGAAATGTCTCACTGCCTGTGATTAGCGCAGCGCCGTGCTGACTTCCTGGCGGGCTCTGCGCGTGGAGTGTGCGAACACGCCGGCGCTCATCCTTAACGTGTAATAGCTGTGAAGGGTGAGGTGACAGAAGAATAGGTGGAGGCGAGATAGGCTTCCCTGAAGAGCATGCCCTGTCCTTTTTTCACTTCTGTCGCTCTACCCTTCCCCTTTTCTATTTGCCTAAGATGGCAGCTGTCAAAATGACAGCCAGCAGTTGCTGTGTAAATGCAGCAGTTTTTACAGCAGCTGCTATCAAAACAGTAGACCTTCTAACACAGTGTTTATAAATACTGTTTAGTAGGACTGCAACTAACGATTATTTTCATAATCGATTAGTTGGCCGATTATTGTTTTGATTAATCGATTAATAACCTTAAAAAAAAATGTGTGGTGTATAATTTAGTTAATATGTAAAGTTTAACAAAAAAAACAGGCAATTTATTCTTAAATATCTCTATGCAGTGGTAAATATAAACAACCAACTATATGGTTAGGGAGGAAAATATCAAATCCACTCTGAGAATAACAGACAGAAGAGATATACTGTATACACTATTAGAAGAGATGTACTGTATATACTATTAGAAGAGACATACTGTTTTTTGGCCAATTTGTTGTTGGGCAGATTAAAAAACACAAATTGCTGCAAAAATGTATTACATGCTTTTCTGCAGCTTCTCCATTGAAGTATATTGAACCAAAAAAACACTGCTTTGCATTAAAAAAAAGTCCCTGACCCTTTCCAAATATGCAGCAGCTGAAAAAAGCATAGATGTGAACGTATCCCATAGGAAACCATGTAAATGAACTGTAGTACGTTTCTGCAAAAAGCACCAAAAAACACATAGATGTGAACCAGGTCTAAGACGTTTAATAACATAATGGGGATAAAAAAAAAAAATTAGCCCTTTATAGTACAAAAAAACAGATAATCACTACTGTAAGGCTTTATTTTTTTTTACTGTAGAACTGTGAAAGTAATATTTACAGTAGCGATTATTTGCTCTTTTTGTACTATAAAGGGCTCATTTTAGTTTTTTTTTTTTTTAACCCCATTATATTACTGGCCAATTAATCGATTATGAAAATAGTAATCGATTCATTTTATAATCGATTAGTTATCAATTAGTTGTTTCAGCCCTACTGTTTAGGTGATTCAGAGATAGAGAGTAACATTGTTACTTTTGTATTTACTCTGTTTCATTCATCTGCAGGTCAAAGGGATGAGCTTCGATCTGCATTAAAAAAAAAAAAAAGGTTTCCTATTTAACCTCTTTGTAATCCTTAGCTTACCTTAATAAGCCCCAATTAACTCCTCTGTCCACTTTTCCCCATTATTTTCCTGCTGACGTTTTGGTTTATTTCTGTTTTTGGCTAACTGCTCCTTCATAAATCTTTTGCCTCTATCAACCATAATCGTAGTAGCAGATTTCCCAAGCTCCCTGTCCTAAACATGAAAAACCACTAAATGTCACAAGTGTACTGTATTTAATGTGTAGATTGACTGACTGTATCTTGTCTGGGTTTCTGATTTTTTTTTTTTTTTTTTTTTTTTCAGGATCCTTTAGAAAAGAGGCACAATCCTCCACCTGTTTCTGTTCCTTATCTAAGTCCACTTGTGCTGCGGAAAGAGTTGGAGTCATTGCTTGAGAATGATGGCGACCAAGTCATCCATACAGCTACTTTTATCAATCAACATCCCATCATCTACTGGAATTTGGTGTGGTATTTTAGGCGTTTAGACTTGCCAAGCAATCTGCCAGGGCTGATACTGACATCGGAGCATTGCAATGGAGGAGTCCAGGTACAGAAAGTCATTACCAAATATGCTTTATAATAGCTTGGAAAGGGTTTGAATGGTATAATATTTTATAGTGTAAACAGGCTACTTGGGTTTTTTTTTTTTTTTTTTTTTAATATGTAGTTAAGTTATACAATGTATATGACATTGCTTTATTTTAGTTGTAAATAATTTGGTAAAATTTCTTCTTTGATTTTTTTTCCTTTTAATCAAGACTCTTTTCTTAATGCTTCTGAAGCTTTATCTATTTGATTGCAGCTTAGGATGAAGCCCTGGAAGTGTACTTTTAACAGTGAGTGCCACATAGTGTGCCTTCCTGACCCACTGGCAATGCTTCCGTGCTTGCCCTGTATCTGAAGGCTAAGTAAGTGAATAGGCAAGTTGGGTCAAACACCAGGAGCTACCTCATTTATTTGAGTCTCTGGACACCTTTAATCCCCATTCCAGTCGGTGTTACTGCGGGAGGGCTAAACTCTGTAGGACTGATTGCTGAATTTATCTGTTGGGTGAAGTGTACCTGGTTGCTCTGCACTATTTTTTTGTCAAGCAGCATTAAGGAAGCATCTCCCTGCTGCTGCTGCTGCATGAAACATCAATCTTTGATCTGTTCCTGTGGCCTGCCTGCAGGAAGTTTGGCCACCTCTGGCCATCCAACCCTCGGCTGCTATCAGCTGTCTGGGTTTCATCAATACCTGAGGCCTTGCCACTTACCCTGAGCTCAAATGTTGCTTTACTGCCACGCAGTTGTAATATGTCCGATTCTAGACATGGGGGCACACTCACTGAACCAGGTGCCCCTAGCTCACATGCTATCAATAATTATGGGACTGTTTGCAGTGAGCCTTCTGGGTACCAGTGTCTGCAGTCTGGAATCATGGTATCCTCTGATTTTTGAATCTGTTCCATCCTCAATCTTCTAGGACTCCATTAAGTTGGCTGGATCATCTCCTCTTTTAACTTCTAACACTGTGTCATGGGGCCCCTTAAATATTAATTTGGGTATTTACCAAGGTGCTGACCCCTGTACTAGACCTTCTGCAGTATCATTGCAACTCAATTTTGGAATACTCGGATGACTTGCTGTTGAAGGAAAAGTTGATGTGGACTCTTCTGGATAACCTCAAAGTTCAATGTAGAGTTACAACAAATGGAATGGATCCTAAACTTCAAAAAGTCATTCAAACCGACAAATTGTTTTTGGGTCAAGTCCTGGGCACAGTTCAGTCAAAAGCATTCTATCCAGAACAGTATAATCAGTTTGGTCTCAGATTCGAACCCTTCTGTCTAATATCTGTCTGACTCTGCTTTTACATGAGAGTTCCAGGTCTGATGGTAGCCTCTTTCAAGGCAGTTTAGTTTGACCTGTTTTATTCCAGATCTCTACAATGCAATATTCTGTTGACATGGGTTAGGTTGATCCAGTCTCTGGTAGACTGATTTGTTTATCGCTGAAGACCAGGTTGTCCTTGTGCTCAGGAGAAAATGTGTATGTTGCGCTAAGATGATGGTATACGTATAAAATCACCCCTACATATTATTTGCATACATATAGATTATGATAGAAACAGAAATATATATATTATATAAATTATATCAAATTTTATATAAAAATATATATGTAAAAAAGACAGTTATAAAACTGAGTAAAACGTGAATAGGTAACTGTGAAAGTGATCCTGTGACTAGTAAAATTCAATAAAATTCAAGAGATAGTGAACAATAAAAAATTGTTGATCTTGTGAGTATATAAACATAAAACCATTCAAAAATAAATAGCAAGTGAATATTGTGTGAAAAAGGGCGCCAAACTGTATGTGTAGATTATACAGTGGTATAGTCCAGTGGGTGACACAATATATGTGAGTAGCCGTAGACAAAAATGGTATTTCTAGGTGGGGTGACAGGATCTGTCCTGTCGGCGTCAGCGCTTATTGAAAAGAGGCTTACCGGAGGTCACAGACTGAATGAGACATACGCCTCATAAGTCGTGACAAGCTTTGTTGTGGAGGGGTTACCAGGTCCCTGTTCCACGGATGGATTCCAAGATGGGTATATGCGTATTAAAGGGCAGGAGGGATGCGGTCATCAGAAACTCCAATAATTCTCCTGTGTTCATAAATATTGGGTTATATTTGAGAGAAAAGAACTCGCATAGTGTGATACCGTAATAAATACTTTTAATGAGGTAAAAACATTAAAAACACTCACATTTTAGTAGTGATATTCAGGCTCATAGAAATAGTAGTGGATAACGGAAATGCTGCTGCTGTAGTCCAGCCGACGCGTTTCGTCCTCTGGGACTTCGTCTGGGGTGTGGACTACAAGCATCAGCAGTGCATTTTATAGGGAGAGTGACCCCAATTTGATTCTAAAGTTCGTGTGACCGGAAGTTGACCTCACTTCCAGTCTGGCGGTATTGCAATGTTAAATTTGCATAGAAATGCTTAGTATAATGAAGAATAATATTGCTATTATACTGGGGATTAACTTTATGTAAAGATCGTTTTTTAATTCTGTGTGATCGAGGAGAGACACAGTAAATGTCCGCTCCTCGATCTGGTATGGTGGTTCCCGGCGGTGGAACGCACGACGTGCGTGACGTCGTGACGTCACGTCCGCCCGCCGCTGGCTAGGCTTGTGTTAGCCAAGCCTCTATGTGAGGGAGGGCGGGGCGGCCGCGCGTGACGACAGCACGTCGCGGCCGCTTCATGTACTCTGCAGAAACCAAGCCTCGCTCTTAAGTATACACTCGTAAGTGCGCATGCGCCGCACGCAGCCGAGTGTGAATAATCATACATTGCTGACACCACTCAGCGTTGATCCGGGGATCAGAATTTCAATGGGGACATGGCCCAAACTAAGAAATTTATTTCAATGTGGACATGTCCCAAATTTTTTTCACTACTAAAATGTGAGTGTTTTTAATCTGTTTTTACCTCATTAAAAGTATTTATTAACCACTTCAGCCCCGGACCAATTGGCAGCCAAAGGACCAGGCCCCTTTTTGCAATTCGGCACTGCGTCGCTTTAACTAACAATTGCGCGGTCATGCGACGTGGCTCCAAAACAAAATTGGCGTCCTTTTTTTCCCACAAATAGAGCTTTCTTTTGGTGGTATTTGATCGCCCTGCGGTTTTTATTTTTTGCGCTATAAACAAAAATAGAGCGACAATTTTGAAAAAAATGCAATATTTTTTACTTTTTGCTATAATAAATATCCCCAAAAAATATATAAAAAAACATTTTTTTTCCTCAGTTTAGGCCGATACGTATTCTTCTACATATTTTTGGTTAAAAAAATCGCAATTAGCGATTATTGATTAGTTTGCGCAAAAGTTATAGCGTTTACAAAATAGGGGATAGTTTTATAGCATTTTTATTAATATTTTTTTTTTTATTAGTAATGGCGGCGATCAGCGATTTTTATTGTGACTGCGACATTTTGGCGGACACATCGGACATTTTTGACACATTTTTGGGACATTTGTCATTTATACAGAAATCAGTGCTATTTAAATAGCACTGATTCCTATGTAAATGACAGTTGTAGTTAGGGGGTTAACCACAAGGGGGCGGGGAGGAGTCAGTGTGACGTGTTGTGTTGTGTTTACTGTAGGGGGGCGTGGCTGTACGTCTGACGTCATTGATCGGCGTTCCCGATGACAGGGAACCGCCGATCACTGACAGTCAGTGTAGGAAGCGCGGGGAGAGGTTTGTTTACATAGACCTCTCCCCGTTCTTCCGCTCCGTAACCCGATCGCGGGATACCAGCGGCGATCGGGTCCGCTGGTCCCGCGGCCGGGGTCACGGAGCTCCCGACCGGGTCGCGAGGGCGCCGCTAGCGGCGCGCGCGCGACCCACGGGCAGGCACATGCACGATCACGTACAGGTACGTGATTCTGCCTGCCCGTGCCATTCTGCTGACGTATATATGCAGTGGCCGGTCGGGAAGCGGTTAAGGTATCACACTATGCAAGTTCTTTTCTCTCAAATATGACCCAATATTTATGAACACGGGAGAATTATTGGAGTTTCTGATGACCGCTTCCCTTCTGCCCTTTAATACGCATATACCCATCTTGGAATCCATCCGTGGAACAGGGACCTGGTAACCCTCCACAACAAAGCTTGTCACGACTTATGAGGCGCATGTCTCATTTAGTCTGTGACCTCCGGTAAGCCTCTTTTCAATAAGCGCTGACAGGACAGGATCACCATCACCCCACCTAGAAATACCATTTTTGTCTACGGCTACTCACATATATTGTGTCACCCACTGGACTATACCACTGTATAGTCTACACATACAGTTTGGCGCCCTTTTTCACCCAATAGTCACTTGCTATTTATTTTTGAACGGTTTTATGTTTATATACTTACAAGATCAACAATTTTTTATTGTTCACTATCTCTTGAATTTTATTGAATTTTACTAGTCACAGGATCACTTTCACAGTTACCTATTCACGTTTTACTCAGTTTTATAACTGTCTTTTTTACATATATATTTTTATATAAAATTTGATATCATTTATGATATATATATATATATATATATATATATATATATATATATATATATATATTTATTTATGTTTCTATCATAACCTATATGTATGCAAATAATATGTAGGGGTGATTTTATACGTATACCATCATCTTAGCGCAACATACACATTTTCTCCAAACCATTTTTTCCGTTAGTCTATCGGCAATGTTTGCAGCTTCCACATAAATCATTCCATACTCAGCGCAATATTTCCTAACTTCCAATTCTATCTGTCCTTTTGCTCAGGAATCCAGCTCTGGAGTCAAGGAAGTCCTTTCCATCTTTTGGAAAATCCCCATGGTAGACGTGCGCTTGTTTTGGTAGGAGAGTCCTGGGCAGCCTGACCTGCTAATTTGGCAGTCTGTACAGCTTTGGACTAGTTGTTCATCCAGATCCAATTGAACACCACCACAGCAGTGAGGTACATAAATGAAGGAAGAGGGGTAGATTAGATCCTGTCCTGGGCAGAACTTCACGTTCCAGCCTTTTCAGCCGTGTACATTACAGGTGTAGACAACTAACAGGCAGGCTTTCTCAGCCAGCAGGGCCTGGATCTGGGAGAGTGCTCCTTGCACTCAGACATGTTCCAGAACCTGTGTCAAGGGTGAGAGAGGCTAGATGTGGACCTCCTGGCTTCCTGATTTAACAACTAACTGGATAGATTTGTCTCTAGGTGCAGGAATCCTCTAATAAAATGAGTGGATGTTCTGTTGGCTCAGCAGTTCAGTGAACACTCATCTATGCCTATACTCCTTTGAAAGTTCTTCCTCATCTGCTTTGCAGACGATTAAAATGGAGGGAATTCCAGTGATTCTCATTGTCCTGGAATTGGCCTAGGTGAATGTGGATGCCAACTTGGTAAGACTTCTGGTAAATGCTCTGTGGGTTTTGCCAGATCATCAGTATGTTCTGGACCGATTTTCCATCCTGATTCATGGTCTCTGACTTTAATGGCATGGCTGTTTGAAGCCCAGGTTCTATAATGGTCATATGTAAGCCTGTGATTTCTACAATGCTGAAAGCTAGGAAGTCTACTCCTTGGAAGGTTTTGTCACATGGCACATGGAAGGCATTCTTTTTTGGCCTGTCACTTCATGATTTAAGAACTTTGTACAAGAGGTCTCCCACATTCCTCTGTGACTTCATAGGATTTGAAACCACCAGGCGCATGTCTGACTGATGGCCTTATCCTACTAGGAGCCACTTCTTGTTTTGCATAGAGAAAAGATGGTGCTTATGTTCATGACGACTTCTTGCCTGAGGTAGTTTCTGCCTTTTGACTCAACAGGACATTGTTATTCATCCCAATGCCTGGCTACACGTTGTCTGTATTTGGTTTAGGCAAAGAGAGTCTTTCTCATCCACTGCTTCTTTCATTAAGACTGGTACATTTGTTGTCATACTGGAAAAACCCTGTATGGGTACACCACATTCTCATTCTACCATCATTGGGTGGCTTAGGCAGGCCGTCATCTAAGCTTATGTCCCCAAGGATCTTGTGCTTTATGCTATCATGGCGCACTCTACTAGATTAGTGAGTGCTTCTGGGGCTTTTTGGCATTTTGAGTGCCAACCGATTTTCTTTTCAGACATTATGGCCTCATCTGATACCAGCTTCAGGTGTATGGTCCTTCAGGCAGCTGTTTGATTTTTAGCCAGGTCTCGGTTCTCGGGTTTCTTAAACCTGTTAGCATTTGTTTGCTGGGTTGCATGCCCCTCAATTGGCCTGCTATAAAGGGGCACAGGAAGCTTTTTGGCTACCTGTGTCCCTTGATGAGCAAAAAAGTAAATAGGATTTTTGTGCTCACTGTAAAATGCTTTTTTTTGGAGTCCATTGAGGAACAATGGTTCCACACCTTTTGTTTTTATTATCAAGCTTTCAGTACTGCTTTGCTACAAAACTGAGGCATATTGGGAGTGGAAGAAGTTATTCTAGGCTGAGCTACAGTTTTGTTTGCTAGTGTCCAAATCCCCCGTAGGCTGCTGTATAACCTGAAGGTTAGACTTCTTGTGTCCCTCATTGAACTGGATATTTTGGGGAGTACAAAAATTCAATTTTTATCCCCTCCCATCTACTGTCTGTAATATAACATTGCCTGTTGAATGTCTAATGAAGAGGAAATGTTAATGTTTACTCCCCTTTACATCTGTCTCATACAGCTTCAGGTCTTGAATAATGTTTAGATTGAAAGAAGTGTCTCTCCAGGCTAAAATAAAGAATAGCGTAACTGCAAGTTATCCCAATTTTTTCACTTTCCCATAATGCCCATTTTTTTTTTTTTTTTTAAACCTCATTAATTGTGATTTTTTTTTTTTTTTTTTTTTTTTTTTTTTCATTTCCCCTCATTATCATCTGGTTTTCGGAGTAGGGCTGACAGTGCTGATTAGCGTCCACCAAAAAGCTAATCCCCCAAGCATGGTCAGAAGCTGCACTGTCTCATTAACATATTTCTGTGAAGACTTCCCCCAGTTTGTATGCATGGTTTGTTTCTTGCTCTGACAATGTTCAGTCCAGATGAATGTACAGTTCTTCCTTCCCTCAATTTTTACTTTTTGTTATTCTTTAGAGAGCTGTCTGTAGCTTACTAGGGAAAGGACAAGCAGGGAGTGTTGACAGTTGTGTGAGTGCACAAAAAAATTTAACAAAGGTATTTTGTGGGGTTTTTTTTGGAGATTTTTACAGACTACACAGGGGAAATTGAATAAAATTATAGCGGTACCATTTTGAACTTGCTTTGGATGTTGCCATTTCTTCTACTTTAAACAGTATCAAGTATACAGTGTTAAAAATAAAGTGTCACTTTTGTCTTGGGTTAGTTTCACACTAGTTTGCAAAGCCTGGAGCAGAAATGCAGCCCCAGAACATTTTTCAAAACAAGTCACATTAAAGCGGTTATATACCCTATTAGCAAATTTTTACCTACAGGTAAGCCTATAATAAGGTTTACCTGTAGGTAAAATGAATATCTGCTAAACCTGTACGGTTTAGCAGATATTCACCTTGCATGCAGATGCTGAAGTCAGCGGCGCATGCGCAGTGAAGGTCTGACAAAGGTCCGGTGTATCGTGCCGGAACGGAGGGCTCCTGCACGCATGTGCGGGAGTAACGTCATCACAGCTTTGGCAACTCACCGCTTCAGAGCCCTGAATCTGGAAGAATCGCTGAGGCAAAATGTCAGCTCCCTCATGGGTGACCAGGAGACGGCTTCGGGGGCTCCGTGCTAAGCATTTCATAATGATTTAGTATGTGGTGCATACTAGCTTTATTATGCCTTTGCCTTTATAGGTTTTTTTTTTTCTTCTGGGTATACAACCGCTTTAAAGTACTGAAAACTCTGGAAACTGATTTAGATATTGGCCTGATACATGGTGTGTTATTATTGGGTATTCAAAACATTAAACTTAAAACTTCTCATAGTACTATTTAGCATCGTGTTTTACTGAGAAATGTGCAAAAAAATGTTTCTTTTTGTTAACAGATCTCCCAGTCATCCTTGTCGCAAGACAGCAAGTTGGTTTACATTCAGTTGTTATGGGACAATGTTAACCTACACCAGGATCACGGGGAGGCCCTCTATATAAAGTGGCGAAACCTGGGTAATAAGTTCTGCAGTGATCATGATAACTGTTTGTTTTTGGTCATTCCTAGACACATTTTTTTTTTGTTTTAAGCCTAATTCACACAAGATTGAACTTGCAAATTCTACTCAAAAGAACAGTATGCACAGCTAGTTTTAAAGGGGTTGTAAAGTCAGGTTTTTTTATCTTAATGCATTTTATGCATTAAGATAAAAAGCCTTCTGTGTGCAGCAGCACCCCTAATACTTTCCTGAGCCCCGTCTCTGTCCAGCGATGTCCGAGACTCTCCCTCCTGATTGACTGAGACACAGCAAAGACGCCTTTGGCTCCTGCTGCTGTCAAAGTCAGCTAGCCAATCAGGAGAGAGAGGGGGGGCCGGGCCACGGCTCTGTGTCTGAATGGACACACAGAGCTGTGACTCGGTACGGGTGCCCCATAGCAAGCTACTTGCTCTGGGGGCACTGAACAGGTGGGAGGGGCCAGAAGCACAGAAGAGGGACCCAAGAAGAGGAGGATTGGGGCTGCTCTGTGCAAATCCACTGCAACAGAGCAGGCAAGTACAACATGTTTGTTATTTTTATAGAAAAAAAACACAAGACTTTACAATCACTTTAAGCTTGATAAGTGATTGATACCTTTTTAATATATAAAATTATATCTCACCAAATGGAAAACTCTAACCCAGCCTGGGTATTTGCTGTATGATTTTCAAAATTTGATTATTGACTAAACAAATATTAATATATTTATTTACCAGAATCTATTAAGAAGACGGGAGCTCCTATCCCAAAGGAACTTCATGAAATCAATCATTTATTAGAGAGCGTCACTCTCAGTATACAGCACAATGATGTTCTGAGGCCTATCAGCCTTGTCCTGCAGAAGTGTGGCTCAGGGGCTAAACGGCAAAGGTAAGCCTTGTTGGTTTTTACTGTGATTTGTATTTTAATGAGCCATTCATTTCTAAATCCTACTACAAACAGATTTATTTTTTGTAATTACATAGAAGCATTTACAGAGAAATACTGTACCTGTCTCTGGTTTCCCTGGGGAGAGAAAATATTGATATTGGTAAGTGAAAAAGTATTTTTTAATAGTAGCATTTAAATGTTCTTGGTTCAGCTTTGTGTTAACGTTTTATGATCAGAGGCATTTAAGAACCAGAGTAGGTCTTCATTTGTTACAAATCATTTGTGCATCAGCGAACATAAATTATGTTTAGACAGCAATTTTTAGTCCATCCAAGATTTGCCTATTTCAAGGATTGTTTTACCTAAATGGCCCATTAAGTCCAGTAAAGCCACCTACCTGCCATCTTCATGAACTGAATGTATTGAATGAATGGTAGTCCTTGTTCTCCATTGCCTGTATACACAGTGACTGTGACACCCCCATGCAGTTCATTAAACCCTTCAGTCCCGGTTCACATAGGTGCGATTTGGGAAAACTGCAAATCTACAGCGGGTTCCCGCATCCAGAGAAATCCAATGGAAACAAGAATGGCGGCACATCCGGGAGTAAAATCAAAAGAATTGAAAGTCCATAAAATCAAGCGAAACATGACAAACATCAATACAAAAAAGGTGCTCAGTGGACGCATTTCACACAGATGTGCTTACGCATCACAGTGAGTCCACTGAGCACCTTTTTTGGATTGATGTTTGTCATGTTCGTTTGATTTTATGGACTTTCAATAAATTCTTTTGATTTAAATTCCGGATGTGCCGCTATTCTTCTTTTGTTTCCATTGGATTTCCCTGGCTGCTGACCAGGCAAGCACCCAAATCTCCTCAGCAGCTCATCAGATCCTCACAGGTGGCTTTGAGCGGTGTGTTCCCAGCTCTCTCATATCGGATTCCCGCACCTGAGTCGCAAGGCAGCTCACACTGCCATTTGTAAACTGCTGGGATCGTCAATACAATGTTAATGACACCCCCATTTCAATTCCCATATCGCAGTGCAAGGTGACAGTTTTGGACAGAAATCGGATCGCATGGGTGTGAACACCCATGTGATCAGATTCTGGTGCGAACCAAAAAAAAGGTCCTTTGCGAGTTTGGTTCGAATGTGATGCAAATGCAACCATACAATCTGTATGGCTTAAAGCGCATTGCACAGACATCCAATGTGATTTGCACAGCGGTGCGAATCGCATGCAATCTCGCACAGCGCACCCGTGTGAACCCCTGAAGCAGCTACGCAAATCCTCACTTTACGTTGCTGCAAATTTCACTAAGGTAGGCTGTCTGCACCTGTCTCCATAATTCACACCTGAGCATTTTCTGTCTCGAAGCTCAAAGGTGCTCAACAAGCAAAATCCCATTCATTTCAGTGGCCCCCGTTCTTGCTCAGATGTGAGCAGGAGCCATTGAAATTAACGGGATTTTTATTGTTGAGGGTCTTCGAGCTTCACGGTTTAAGCTACAAAAATGCTCAGGTGTTAATGCAGCCTAAGCCTGTAAAATGTGGAATGTGCTTTTTACTGCTGTTTTGTGCCTCAGTGAATTGGATAATTACTTGTTAAAGTCTATAGTACGAAGTCAAATTAATCCTAAATGCAGCAAAGAGAGGCGATGCATGGAGGAACTTCATATTTGTGGATTATCATGTTGCTATGGTTACATGCTTATGTTACGCTAAAGCCTTTATTAACCAAACTCAGTGGAGATGCCCCTAAAATCTCAGCTCATATGCTCTGATCTTTTCTTCTAATTTTAGAGGCATTCGACAATGAATACAGACTTGCTTATGAAAAACTTCCATCTGAGTTTCTCAAAAAAATGCAGAAGATTGATGCGCCTCCAAGCAAGAACGTAGAGTACTGTCGAGCTGTTTTTGGGGCCCCTTTGATTTGAAGAATCGCTTGAATTCAATTGTTTCATTCCTTGTTATACATACGTTCAACACAAATGTAAAAAAAAACAATGCCTCCTTTCTGCTCAATCTCCCGGGAGCATGGACCCAAGTGGAATGGTTGCATTTCCTACACATAACAGGTTCATCTGCTGTGCAAGACTATATAAGCAACTGCTACTTCTACTCCTCTTTAATATGCATGGAAATGAATGGAAGGCTTGAACAAAAATGATCAAGATGCAAGTATGAGATTTCCATCACTGCCACATTTGCCCACCTTCAGATGAAAAATTAATGCTGAATTTAAGTTATACAGCACTTTAAAGTACAAGCATTTTCTGACCTAACATTTAAATTATTAAATTTTTTTATTATTATTTACAATTTAAAATTGACAGGTAGCACCGATAGTTATGCCATTCTGGTAGGCTCACCTTGTAATACTTTGCAATGTTCTTAACCCGCGAAACTTGGTCTGCCTTTGTTTGACAATCGTCCATCCAGACACTTGACTATATCCATGGCACCCTTATGGGCCAGGTAACCTACATATAAGAACTATCGATATATATATATATATATATATATATATATATATATATATATATATATATATCTCTCTTCAACAGTGGCTTCTTTTCAAGAAAACTTTTTTTTTTTTTTTTTATTAAATTCCTGCTTTCGGTGAAATGATTAACTTTAGCTTATTTTATGGATGATCATTTTATTGCATAGTGCCTTATGGGTGTTGCCCAATACCAGCCCTACCCACTTTCAGACTAAGAATGGCCATGACATTTGTCAGTACAGTACTTTACAGTTTGTATATTTTCCTGCCATTGGGCATGTAGCAAGTCTTAAGGCTTAAACCACAACAATTATTTTTTAAATCTGAACCGGCCAGACATGAGCTTTGTGGTGTACTATAGCCATTACATATTACAAATTAGGATCACCTTCCTTTAATGGTATCTTAGAAATAGTTTTACTATAAATGCTGCATTTAAGTGCCTTAAAGGAAAACTCTGAGATGAACACTGTCATCATTGCTAGTCCTTCATCTTCAAATTTAGTCATGCTGAGCCTTTGTCTTCAGTAATTTGTGCCACTGGCATGGAGGAAGCCAATACGAAGTTCTGAGTTTACTCTGACTTTCTTCATCAGTAACTTACAAAGTGCTGAAGACTAAGAATAAAGCTGCCTATACATTAGTCAGTTTTTTTTTTTTTTTTTCGTTCAACCAGCGGGTTGAATGAAAATAAAACTGACCTGATTCCCCCATCCACAGATTTGTGGTGGGTGGGGAACCCTCCCTCCTGCTGACAGCGGGGAGGCTTCCCTGTGTCAGAATACACTGTTCAGCAATGCAGGCTATAGCCTGCAATGCTGATTGAGCGGCTAAAATCAAACAGGACAGTTGTACAGAACTTGATTGGTAGATTGCTTCTGTTCAAGCACAGTGCCCCTATATAGATTGAGGTTCGGCCAGGCCGTACTTAACCGGTTGAATTTTGAATCAATGTATGGCCAGCTTTAGTGTAATAGCCAGGCATCTCATCTTCAGAAAGAGATGGGCAAAATATTTCCCTTTCTCCATGTTTCCTTAGGGAAATTCACTTTGTAAAACAAAAGCTAATCCCAATATGCACAAAAACTTCCTACACTTAATGTGATCTTTCCTTATCTGAAACTCTCCCCTAGATATTGCGTGCCTCTCATAACTCAATTCAGAACCGTTTATCCTTGGACCTGTGTGATTTTCAATGGCATCACCTATAGTTCCATTTAAACTAGACCTGTCTTAAAAGAAAGGTAGATGCTGCCATGTCATTGCTGACTTTGTTAGTTATTGGTTCCCTGGCTGTGGCTTTGTCATTTTGTCTAGTTTCTGGCCCAGAACTGATATGTGGCATGTGAAGTGATAATTAGCCTGCAATGCTTGTTCTAAGACATTGGCTCCTACTATTGGTTGAGCATGGTGTGACTTCAACCAAAAGCCAGCAATGGCAGCTGCTGTAATTCTGTTAAGACATGTTCTCTTTAAGACTGGTTTAAGCTCTGTCAAAAATGCACTACATCAGTTTTTCTCAACTCCAGTCCTCAGGGCACACCAATGGGTCATGTTTTCAGGCTTACCATTATTCTGCACAGGTGATTTGATCAGTTTCACTGCCTTAGTAATTACCACAGCTGTTTCATCTGAGGGAAATCCTGAAAACATGACCTGTTGGGTGCCTTGAGGACTGGAGTTGAGAAACCCTGCACTACATGATGGGGTTAGTATACCGACATGCTGCAAATAGTGTGGGTAACACATAACAACCAATGAGAGATCAGCTTATTTTAGTTTAACTACACTAAAATGCTGAAATGTGTTATATAGTTGGTATGGTTTACAGCACAATATTGCTATTTGAAGGCATGTTTCTATAGACACTACAGAAGATCAGAGTATATCCCTTCTAATACTGCATGGTAAACCCTTAGCTTTTAAGCCATGTTCAGTGTTACATTTTTCTACCTGACTGCCTACGTATAAAACTTAGCCATTGATGGGACAGTTTGTTCTGGAGGTTGAGTTAGTAGCAGATGAAAATCACGCATACTTAATGCAGTATGGGAAAATACAGTTTAGCTTTACCTTTTTTTAGATTTATAATTCATTACTGTAATCACTTTTGCCTTTTTATTAAAATTTTTGTCATACAATGCATACAAGTGTAGTTATATTGTAGTTGGAGACAATATCACTTTTGGCTTTGAGTGCCATCCACTGCTGAGAGGCGATGGCTTTCATTTTGGTATGTCTTTCCTATGCTCCTCATTTATATTCCCTACCAAAAGACATTTGTTTTTAAAGATGCAACTTGTTTTTCTCATATACATTTTCTCAGGTATGTGTGAACTGAGGACAGAAAAGGTGTAGAATTTGTCTCCATTTTTAAGAACGGAAATTTACGTGTTCATTTCATATAAACTATAGGACTTCATAGTAACCAATCAGAAATAATTTTATTTTTTCAGCACAGAATAGGCCGGGCCATGAAGACAGTTTTCTGATTGTTGTGGAATACTGTGTGTAGTTTTTTTTTTTTTTTAACTAACTTATCAAATGACCCATAGTGTATTGTTTCTATTTAATTTGGTAAACTATGTAAAGTTAACAAAAGGGCTCTCTGTTACTCAGAGCAACATATATTGTAGCAAACAGTTTTTCTAGTACATGCCTTTTTCAAGAACTGCTGATTTTCAAGTTCTGAATTTGTTCTTGGAAAGAAAATATTATGCATAAGGAAGGAACCATACCACAACCTCATGTCGAAGCGATCAGTAGCTCCAAAGATAAGCAGCTGAGACCTAATTTACAAATATCAACTTTTTCTGTAAAGGTTGAGCCTAATCCATACCACATCTTCTTGAACCTCCCAATTGGTTACTTAATGGTATGGGCAGCTTCTGGAATACGGTGGAACCAAGCTCAGATTTTACAAAAAGTCTGAGCTTTAAATAACCATAGTTGCCTTTATTTCTGTTTAGTAAAAGGTAACCTCTAATTAATCCTTTTATTTCTTCGTCCATTGAGGAACAAGAGAAGTCTTTCACTACTGGTCGAACAAAATAAAAGATTCATGTATAGCCAGCCTAAGTCCTATGTTTTTAGCTCCAGGATTAAGGCACTGATTTGTATCTTATTGATGCTATGTGCACTAATCTGAAACTTGGAGATCAGACTATCCCCATTCTCCAGTCTTTCAGAGCCTCTGAAGCTGCGAAGACCTTCCCTTTGCACTTGCTCTTTGAAGTCTTCCTCTATGTGCATTGGAAACAACCTTGAACATCCCTGAAACACTTACTAGACTGTCTGTGACCCACCCGAGCAGTGAAATCACTAGGGTAGTGGAGGATGTTCCCAGATTTAAGGATCCTAGCAGTTTTCCAGTTAAAAACCCTCTTTATAACCAGGTTCTTGCTGGCGGGCCCTGTACTTTGCCCTAATTTAGCTCTGACTTTAATTTATCAAACAAGGAGGGCATAGTCCGAATCTCTCACTGCATCAGTGGATCTCTACTGATCTGTGGGGCAGATGGCTGGAGCTTTGCACTGGCCTGCTAGAAGCATCTCCGCCTATCTCCCCTGCGCCCACACCCTGCGCCCAAGGAGCATCTGATCTGCATGGTCTTCAAAAGGCATTTCTTCAGACCGAATCTTGATCTAGGAAGTATGGAAGCAAGAGCACTCCCTGCTCCAGTGAAATAAGCTTAGGGAAAGGTCTACCAAGTCTTTAATTTTTTGTTTCTTTATTCCTAGAATATGAATATGTACTATTCCCAAACTTGGTTCTCTGGTCACCTGCAAGGACTGTAATAAAAAGCCTGGCATACCCTGTTTTTTAATGAGGACTGTTGGATATTTAGCATTTCAGGCATTCAGAGTATGATATTACAGGAATCCAAACTGAATCTTAATTTCCAGCTCCCTCTTTGCCTCTTTTTAACGTTAACCACATTGTCACCACACAGATTAGCAGACCTACCTCTGCCCGTTGGGGTCACCTGGACCAAGGTGTCATTGCCCCAGCTCCTGTGTCAAATCTGTTTCAGGAGTTGTGCTCCTATTTGGTCACTTTGGGGCCTGAATTTTAAGAAATCTATGCTAGAATCCACATATCGCCTGCAGGTAGATCAGACAAGAATGTTTCTTTGACAAAAAAATCTTCAGTTTATCCAAATGCATGTCCTGGTCTTTCAGTGTAGGAGTTGAGATCGAATTGTCTGTCCCTGAGGATCAGGTAGTTTCTGGTCTGGTAGATTAGTCTTCTAGCTCTGGAGTTGGGGAATTCTTCCCTTCCCGCCTTTTGGAAGATACTATCATCGGAAGTCAGAGCTGAGGAGGAGGCATGTCATCCTGCTAGTGAAGGGTCCCTGGTCTTCGGAGAATTCTGATCTACATCTAGAAGTTTCAAGAAATGTGGTTCATTCTACATCACTGAAAACATACCCTTGGCGAGTCATCTAATCTGCATCCAAATAGACAACACCACAATGTTGGCCTGACGCAGCTGTTAGGGAGGCACAGGAGAGGTAGTATGGATTCTGGGGAGCGTGGGTGAACAATTCATAGACCTGAGTGCATTCCAGGACCTGCATTGCGGATGGAGGATGCCAGAGGTATCCTGGTTCTACTGCATGCAAGTTTGTTTCCAGCTGCAGGAATCCTCTAGCAGTACCAGCGAATGATCTGGTGACCATGTGGCATCTATACACTATTTAGGCTCTTCAACTTCTTGTCTGTTTCACAGACAGGAGATAGAGTGCTTTCTGGAGATCTTCTTTGCTCCAGATTAATCCAGACAAATGTGTGAAAGGCTTCTGACTGCTCCTCAGGGGCATCTCAAATCTGTGATCGTATGATGCCTGATGATGGCAAGGATATTCCAACAAGGTTTATTATGGCGCTTTGTCCTGGCAGTGACTTATCCTTCTAGCAAATTGGTTATTCTTCTGAAATATAAATAGCAAGGAAGAATCTAGACCTGACAGTGCTGACAGCCATGCTTGGGTATAACCTGCTATTCTTTGCCTAAGTTTAGAAGGTTCTGAGGTATCCTTCCCCATTAGACTCCACTGGATTAAAGGCTCACCTTTGAAATATGTTACATGTTCCAGCAGCTGCAGCCTCACCCCCCTGCTTGTGACAACGGGGGGGGGGGGTGGGAAGGTGTCTTCTCCCCACTCCCGCTATCACAATTCTAAAAAGGGCACTGCTGTGCAGGGCTCTGCCCACATGGGCGTTTCATTCATTTAAAGTTTCCTATGAATGAATGAATGCCCACAGGTACCACCAGCCATTGCAGCTGACTGCTTGTAATTCTTAATGAGCTGCTGAGAGTGCTCGCAGTCCATTGTGCTTTCTTCTCTCAGGTAACTGCCTGCCCATACAAGGTATGGGCAGACAGCTATACTGAGATTCTGTAGGAGCCTGAGATTGTGGGTGCAATGCTCTGCAGGCTCCATGGAAAAAAAATGCACATTTTTTTTTTTTCCTGCCAAAAAATTTGCATTTATTACTATTTTTTTTAAAAGGTGAACTGATCCTTTAAACGTTCACTCTGCATTTTTAGGAACCACCATTTGCACTGCTTGTAGGTAATTCATATCCATCTCACCCTTTTAAAAGGGTTCATCCCTTGTAGTCCTCGCCTCCTGTGAGTTGAGTATCTGATTTGACAGCCTTTCCATGCATGGAATGCCTTCTTGAGCCTGCAATAGGATCAGGTGCATTGAGGCCTAGGTCGTTCTTCTGACCTAGACAGTTTCTAAACTTTTCCTCAACCAGGAAATCATTCTCTGATCCCCTAGTTCACTGAGAAGAGCTTCTCTTCCTTGTTTGACTACAGTTCAGGCCTTCTGGATTGTTCAGGTAGACTGCCTTTCAAGCATACGGTCTTAAGGTTTGGTTCTCTTTTCCCTATCAAAACTTCACTCACTATGTGAGTTTTCCTTGATCTCTGCATGTATCTGGCATTCGTTTCTCAATGCAAGGCTTGACACCTGGTCTTCTGTTCTCAATAAGTTTGCTACCAAGTGGAGGTTGCACACTCCTCTGATGCCAGCTTTGGGAATATGGTCCTTTTAGGCAAAGTGCTCATACTTTTAATCATGGTCTCAGTACTGCTTTGCTATGAAACCAAGACATGCTGGTAGTGGGAGGGGTTATCCTGGACTGACCTACAGTTTGCTTATGTCTATTCCACTAGTAGGTGGTAGTATAACCCTAAGTTGGAAGTTCTCCAGTGTCCCTCAATGGACTCCAAGCAAAGGTTTATTTTTTATTTTTTTCACACAGTATTAGTGCTCCTTTTGCACAAATTTTTTTTTTTTAAAGTGAAACAGAAAATACATGTCCTCAAACTAAATGTCCCTGTTTTCTCAGCATGACACTCAATTGTGTCCTATTACCGTCCAAAGATTGTAGAACATAACTTTATTTTGTACTTTGTACAAAAATTAGATGACTATGACAGTAAGGAATCATTGTAAAACTAGAGTAGATATAAAAGTGGGCTACTTTTCTTTAAAAATAAAGACCTTCCTATTCTGCTTTTTATTTAACTCAAAACATATAGAAAGTGCTGCATTCTACATTATAAATAGTGTCAACTTCACAAAGATGACATTTACTATGGAAGAGTACATTTCAGAATTCGCCAGTGATCATTTACAAATGTTTCCACTCTCTGTATCCAGAGCAAGCGTTGAACATGCAATAGTGACTTCCCAAGCCAAGCTATATCTTGGGTGCTATTACCAGTAGTTCCAACTTTACTGCATTATAGTTTTCACAATTTAAGTAGACCTTTTAACTTATGTACCACTCCCTCAGGTGTTACAATTTTGCTGCATTCAACTTTTAAATATTTAATCTGCCGACTAGAGGATGAATGTTTAGGCTAGTTATGCTTGGATTTGATTCTCCAAACTTCTCTGGCACAGACCACCAACTACCAGAGAGACCCCACATCTAAAATGTTGCATATGAAGCACTTGGATCAGTGTGAGGCAAAGCCACACCTTAAAAACACAAGTGTATGATCTCTTTCTGCTTTTAAAATTGACCAATGGGGTTACTTTCTATTCACACAGATGTAAAAGGGAATTTGTTGTGTTTTCAACCGCGGCCAATCGTCAATCTTATTGTGAATGTATCTCTAATGCAGCATAATTTTGAGAATAGTGGGATGGTGCTTTAAACACAGGTCTGCTTAAAAACCCAGCTTTTTTTTTTATGAATGCAGTACGGAAGGTTTATACATTTTAACATGAATTTATTGCTTTATTTTTCCATTGGGGATATTTTTCTGACTTCTCCCCTTGTCACAATAAAAACCATAGTTTCCAGTCTTTCTGTGTTTTACGGGAAAACCTTTATTTTGTTGCTGTACACGTTTTATCACTTCCTGTCCCTGTGACAGACTGAAAATTATTGGAAGTCTCCCCAATTGGGAAGCCATAGAAACCTGAAAGAAGTACTTATCCTCCTCTGCTATATCTCAAAAAACAAACAAAAGAAAAACAATTTTTGCTTAATTTAGGTGTTTAACTGCTGTTAATAAATGTAAAATTGTATTTAGATGTCCAGAAAATATGACTTGGTAATGGTCACTGAGGCCCAGAGTAGCAAACACCGCTTTAGGGTAGTCCTCACAAAGGCATATTAAGCATCTGAATTGTATGTTAATCCGATAATGTTAACAATTCTAGTGTTTTCTGTTTATGTAGTGAGCAGTTTTGTAATTTAAGTACCTGTTTTATTCTCTAGTGCCTTGTAAACACCAAAACCTTTCCTCTACTGTGCCCGACAATGGTCTCTAATTTCTTCTTTATTTACAATAGTTTTATAATACAACGACATCCTGGCATACACAGAAAGGCATCCTTATTTTATTTTTCTATTTGTTAAATTTGTACCCATGGGTAAGGGGTTGTACATATAGGGTATGGGAACCGATAATCAAACAATGTTCAGAAATTGAGAAGTTAAGTCAGGAAACCCAAAATATTTTACATGTTTTTTAACCTGTAAATAGTTTGCCCATTTGATATGTGTAAATGTGGTGTGCATTACACTGCAAGCCTTAATGTATACTCCTGTCTGCGTTTTAGAATGTGGGAATGTATTTGTTTTTGTACATTGGAGAGAAAACTGTTCTACATTTCTAAGCTTAACTTTCCTCATCAGAGTTTTGTATAGAGATAAAATATATAGAAATGAAAATTGTTTTTTCTTTTGAAAAATAAAATTAAAATGTGAGTAACATTTGGTAAACTGTGTTCGGACTTTATTTAATGCACATTCTTGGTTTTGGGTGGTTTAGTTACCACCATTTTGTGCTTACTAGGTATAGCTCTACATTTATACAATACAAATACAATACAAATAGGGTATGAAATTACAATCCATAATTAGAAATGCTGTCTCTACTATCAGTGATCACCAGTCGGGATCTAATGTGTTTTATATCCCTTTACCGTCATCATTGTGGTTAGTAACAGCTTAGTTGCAACAAATGGTGCGTGTGAACACGCACGCGCTACACATGTGTACTCCAAACCATAAAATGGGGAATTTTGACTTGCCTGTAAAGTCCAGATCTTGGAGTAAAGTGCAGGACACATGCTGACTATTTAAACACCTTGGGTTATAAGCATGTACCTTCAGATGACTGGACCCTGGCAAAGCTTTAGAGCAGGGGTGCTAATGTTGCTCTGGGATGGCGGGTCGGCATGCTCATATGAGGGTTCCCAACCCGCCATCCCCAAGCATCAGTGTGAAGAACGGAGCCAGTGCTAGAGGATGCAGAGCCAATACTTTCTGTGTAGCGCCGACTCCAATCACAGGCAGAGTGATACCAAATGTACTCCGCCTGTGACAAGAGCAATACTGCTAGGGTTTGGTGGGTTGTGAACCAGCCAGCAGTACCAGCCCTGGAGGGCAGCCACCAGCCATACCCACCTGGGGGACAGCAGCAGCCAGCGATACCTGCAGGAATCCAGAGGAAGAAGTGAAGATTGAGGTTAATTGAGGTGCAGGTAAACCGCAGTGCATCAGTGTAAGCAGCCTTAGGCCCCTTTCACATGATTGGTCCGATCAGGTCCGCCTGTCTGTTTTTCAGTCGGACTTTCCATCCACCTCTATAGAGCGGCAGATGTAAACAGACTTGTGTCTGTTTACACCCAGCTATCTCCAATCTGATCCACTTTAACAGAAGTGGATCCGTCCCCTTCTGTCTGGGTGGATGGGAGGGCCCATAGAGTAGAGCAGGCTGTGTCCGTGTCTGCTCTGCATATGCAAAGTGGACAAGGACCTGTCATCTGCCCACTCCACTCATTGTGGCTCCTGACCAGTTACAAAGTCATTAAAGTGGGCCTCACTTCTCAAAAGGTTGGGCACCTCCCCTATAACTCTGCCCCACTCTGTGACTCAAGTGAGGTGAATACAATCCACACATTGTATTTTTTACAGTAACGGTCAGAGAAACAAGGTGACCCTATCTTACCTGTTCACACTGGACTGTAAATAAAGTCCAGCCTTCATCTGTCGATGTGGGCGCATACCCCTAAAGGAGTCTTAAGGGACTGGTTCCATAGCAATAGACCATAGTCTTGGACCTCTAGAGCACCCTGTGGCTAACTCAACACATTGCGCCAAGGTGAGCACTTATGCAGGATCCAGTACCCAAAACAACATTACAGGCCATTCCCAGTGTGGACTGCTCTCAAACAGGACCAGCCATTGATGAATCAAATTTTGGACAGTCCCTGCTGAACGGGTCAAGTTTCAATCCATCTATGGCCAGCTATAGAGAGTTTCTTTCAGTGAAAATTAAAAGGTCCATCATCTTCAGACTCTGGCACAAAACTGAGGGCTTACGGAGTAGGGCAGGGTCATGGTTGAGGTGCCCATGGGGTGTGTTTCCTGTATCCAATCACTAAAGGTACATGCCAGTAACCAATGGTGTATGAATACTCTGCCGGTGTCCTGTACTGTACAATTAAGTAGACGTGCAGTTGGTTTCCTAACGAATTGAAAATTCGCCCGAATTTTGCAACTTTTGGACATTTGGATGCATCCGAAGAAAAAAATAACAAATTTTAACTAATACGAAAGAAATTATAACAAATGGATGAGGTTGGATTACTGCCAAAGTGTATTCCTGAGAACTGAGTGAGAAGGGTGTTGTATTGTATTTGAGCATAGGAGAAGAGATATTGTCATTGTGTGTGTTAATGGATTCAATAACCAAATGAATTTCCGAACTACGAATCGTTATCACGAATATATATACACACACACACAGTATCTCACAAAAGTGGGTACACCCCTCACATTTTTGTAAATATTTTATTTTATCTTTTCATGTGAAATGACACTTTGCTACAATGTAAATATTCTGTCCCTCAAAATAACAGCCATTAATGTCTAAACTGCTGGGCCCAATTAGCCATTTTCCCTCCTCTGTGTCACGTGACTCAGGTGTGAAAGGGGAAGAGCTGGTGTGACAAAATTTGGTGTTATTGCTCTCACTCTTTCATACTGGTCACTGAAAGTTCAACATTGCACCTCATGGCAAAGAACTCTCTGAGGATCTGAAAAAAAAAGAATTGATGCTCTATATAAAGATGGCCTAGGCTATAAGAAGATTGCCTAGACACTGAAACTGAGCTGCAGCATAGTGGCCAAGACCATACAGCAGTTTAACCCGTGGCGGCTGGTGCTCAAATTTTTTTTTTTGGGGGGGGGGGGGCGTGAACTGAAAAAAATTAAAATAAAACAATTGCAGCCTTACTGTGCCCATCAATTGCCACCACTGTGCCCATTAAACGCAGCCATAGTGCCATCAAATGCAAACACTGTACCCATAAATCGCCACCACTGTGCCTATTAAATGCAGCCACTGTACCCATAAGTTGCCACCACTGTGCCCATCAAACGCAGCCACTGTACCCATAAATTGCCACCACTGCCCATCAAAGGCAGCCACTGTAACCATCAATTGCCACCAGTATGCCCCATCAAATGCCGCCAGTTTGCCCCATCAAATCCTGCCAGTTTGCCCCATCAATTGCTGCCAGTGTCTCTTCCCCCCCCCCCCGGCACTTACCTGTCTCTGGTCAGCGCATTTCTCCATGCTCCCTTCGAGTCCTCGATGTCTTCTCCCATCCTCTTCTGCTATGATTGGATGCCCGACTGATAAGCATCCAATCACAGCACCTGTTGTTTGAGCCAATCAGGTGACAGGTGCACCTGATTGGCTGGATCAGTGTTAGAGAAGCAAATTATTTGATTCCCTAACACAGCACTGTGTAAGCGACAAACGCACAGCAGTGTGCCCGCTGTACCAATTTGGAAGCCTATTAGAGTCGATGACTCAAATCAGGCACTTCCAAAAACACCCCTGCCGCTGTAATTCTGATGCCCGGTGCCGACAAGGGGCCGGACACCTGAATAGGGGGCGGCAACAATAGATAGATTCATGCAATGCATGAATTTATCTATTGAAGATTAACGGGGGCAGGAGAGAGGGGGCAATGCTCCTGCACCCTCTATGGACGCACCGCCACTGGGTTTAACAGGACAGGTTCCACTCGGAACAGGCCTCGCCATGGTTAACCAGAGAAGTTAAGTGCACGTGCTCAGCGTCATATCCAGAGGTTGTCTTTGGGAAATAGACATATGAGTGCTGCCAGCATTGCTGCAGAGGTTGAAGGGGTGGGGGGTCAGCCTGTCAGTGCTCAGACCATACGCCACACACTGCATCAAATTGGTCTGCATGGCTGTCATTGCAGAAAGAAAATCTCTTCTAAAGATGATGCATAAGAAAGTCCGTAAACCGTTTTCTGAAGACAAACAGACTAAGGACATGGATTACTGGAACCATGTCCTGTGGTCTGATGAGGCTAAGATAAGTTTATTTGGTTCAGATAGTGTCAAGCATATGTGACAGCAGGTGAGAAGTACAGAGACAAGTGTGTCTTGCCTACAGTCAAGCATGGTGGTGGGGCTGCATGAGTGCTGCCGGCACTGGGGTGCTACAGTTTGAGGGAACCATGAATGCCAATATGTACTGTGACATACTGAAGCAGAGCAGGATCCCCTCCCTTCGGAGACTGGGCTGCAGGGCAGTATTCCATCATAACGACCCCAAACACCTCCAAGATGACCACTGCCTTGCTAAAGAAGCTGAGAGTAATGCCCCGTACACACGAGTGGATTTTCCGTCAGAAAAAACGTGGATGTTTTTTCTGACGCAGTGACGTACAACACTAAGACGAGCTGAGAAAATGATGTTCAATGCTTCCGAGCATGCGTCAAATTGTTTCTGAGCATGCGTATAAATTTTGCGCGTAGGAATTGCTACAGATGATCGGAAATTTCCGATCTGAACTTTTTACGACGGAAAAATAGAGAACCTGCTCTCAATCTTTTGCTGGTGGGAATTCTGCCAGCAAAAGTCCAATAGAGCATACACATGGTTGGAATTTCGGACCAAAAGCTCACATCGGACTTTTGCTGGGGGAATTTCAGTTCGTGTGTACGGGGCATAAAGGTGATGGACTGGCCAAGCACGTCTCCAGACCTAAACCCTATTGAGTGTGACAGAACCCACTGTCACTGTGTGTTTTGGAAGGGACTGTGGGCTGGCCTCCTGCCCACAGACTATGGCCCAGAAGAGACTGAGAGACGGGATAAAATGGCATTAAGATAATGTAATGCTACATCCCTTCTCCCCACCCCTCTCGTTGCTGTGTTTAATTGTGTTGGGTCTGGAGACATCTCCCAGCAGGGGATGTGTAAGCGCTGCCTGCTTATCATAATCCTTTTTATGTGTTTCAACTGTAGTTTCTGTTTCCATGTATGTAAGTGTTGAATTCCCATTGGTTCTTCCTTGTCCCCTACCCCCTCTATGACAAGGCTAAGGGGAGTGTCCCTTACTGTGTTTAAAGTTGTATGTTTTTGTATTTAGTAAACAGTTCATGCTCTGCATGTTTAACCCTCAGCACCTGTGTGGCTTGTCTCATGATTGAGGGGGTTAAGGGCTGGTTATGGCAAGTCTGGAGGACAGGAGACACAGGTCTGGCGGAGGTGCCCAGCAGAGGTATCTGAGATCCGTCACATTGAGCATCTGTGGGGCATCCTCAAATGGAAGGTGGAGGAGCGCAATGTCTCTAACATTCACCATCTCCATGATGTCATCATGGACTAGTGGAAGAGGACTCCAGTGGCAACCTGTGAAGCTCTGGTGAACTCCATGCCCAAGAGGGTTAAGGCAGTACTGGAACATAATGGTGGCCACACAAAATATTGACACTTTGGGCCCAATTTGGACATTTTCACTTAGGGATGTACTCTCTTTTGTTGCCAGTGGTTTTAATGGCTGTGTTGTGTTATTTTGAGGGGACAGCAAATTTACACTGTTCTACAAGCTGTACACTCACTACTTTACATTGTAGCAAAGTGTAATTTCTTCAGTGTTGTCACATGGAAATATATAATAAGATATTTACAAAAATGTGAGGGGTGTACTCACTTTTGTGAGATACTGTGTGTGTGTGTGTGTGTGTGTGTGTGTGTATATATATATATATATATATATATATATATATATACATACACACACACACATACATAAATAACGAATAACCCGAAAAAGAAACAATTAAACTAATTGATTTGTTACAACGAATATCTATATAACAGCAGACCCACACACATGGTCATACCCCTTGCAGGATGCTGGATACTGTGCCTTCGTCTCTAGGCTGACCACTTCACACAAGCAGCCATAACTTGAAACCACTGGTTTCTTGTGCTCTCCATCACCCCCTCCAGACACTTTTGCACAAACCTCTTCACTCAGAATTTGAGCCACATCTCGGCTGTAGCTCCTCCATTCTGCAAACAAACTTTCTCTGGTTGCTATGGGAGACCACATTCTCCCTGCTGAATTTTTCCAGCTCTCTCCAGATTGGAATGTCCCCCAGGAAATTGTCGTAGTCATCTCGATTATAACACATCCCGCGGTACACCTCTCGGTACTCCTCCATCAGAAAAGGTTGCACCAACTCAACCCAGTGACTTTTGGGCCATCCTCTGGAGGAAGCAATCATCGCAAAATCATCCAAAAAGTCTTCAATGTGTTCAGAAGGCAGCATAGGCCGTATGAAGTCAGCTGTACAGATTTTTTGCTTTGTTGCCCTGGGCAACCGCACCCATCTGCTCACTCTTTGCACTAAGTGATGGCTTGCTTTCCTTTGCTCCAGTGCGGCCAAGTGCATCTTGCACCAGTCTGGGGCTTGTTCTGTCAGTAACAACCCCTCCAGCCACAAGGTTCTGTCTCTCCTCTCAGCAAACATTGCTTTTTTTTTGCGTTTTGACCACCCATTCTCTGCAGTCAGGCACACAACGCTTTTTAACACAGTTCCTTTTAACACAGGAAAATTTAGCATACTGTCTTCTTTAAGACTTGCAAACAGCACACTTTCATATTTGCTGCTCCTCACAGCATTGCTGTCAAACACAGTTTCTTGCTACTCACTGTTTTTGGTATGCAAGGATCTGGAACTCTTCCAAATCTGCCCACGTTCTCCACCATATGTAAGATTGGGGTTATCAGACTCAAACGGTAGGTGCGTTTTCCAGTGAGTACGCCAGTACAAAACTGTATTTTTAAGGGCCTGGTAGCTCACTTTTATTTAAAAGCACGGAAAAGTTCACAAAGACATCAGTACCCACACAGGGGGTTCCACCATTACTGTATATTGCCCACTCAATACTTTAGCATCCTGGCTTACATTCATCCTGGCTTACATTCTTCCCATACGGCTGATTCAGGCCTTTAGCCTAGGCCTTAGG
This sequence comes from Lithobates sylvaticus, assembly GCA_028564925.1. Taxonomy (NCBI): domain Eukaryota; kingdom Metazoa; phylum Chordata; class Amphibia; order Anura; family Ranidae; genus Lithobates; species Lithobates sylvaticus. The sequence goes on along the minus strand of CM053026.1, from coordinate 347,556,843 downwards.
TTTGCTCCTCAGACCCAAAATAGTTTCCTGAAGTGAAGCCCTCTCCTAGCTCACTCCTGATCAGCGCCTTGCTGTTCTGTCACCAAGTACGTCTGCCTCCTGCAGACATGCATACTCTGGCTGCCCCATGCAGCCTTCGACTCCTCTCAAAGGAATGGGAGTCCACCTGACTCCCATGCACAGACTTCCTGTCTGTTGGGTGGAACCCTGAGCCATAGCCAGGTCAAAACTAAATAGCCCAGCACACAGCTGTGCAATCAGCGTGCCTTTCTCTCCAAAATCTGGTGTAAACCAGAAATCCTCCAGATAGAACAGGGTCCTACTGCCACAATATACATACAGTATCTCACAAAAGTAAGTACACCCCTCTAATTTTGAAGAAATTACACGTTGCTACAATGTAAAGTAGTGGGTATACAGCTTGTATAACAGTGTAAATTTGCTGTCCCCTCAAAATAACTCAACACACAGCCATTAATGTCTAAACCGCTGGCAACAAAAGTGAATACACCCCTAAGTGAAAATGTCCAAATTGGGCCCAAAGTGTCAATATTTTGGGTGGCCACCATTATTTTCCAGCACTGCCTTAACCCTCTTGGGCATGGAGTTCACCAGAGCTTCACAGGTTGCCACTTTGGCCAAAATGTATACTGCTACAAATCTTTGGTAAAAATAAGTACAAACTGGGGTATATTATTTGGTCTTTGTGAAAGTTATAGAGTCCACAAGCTATGGTGCCAATATCTGAAAATTGATCACACCTGAAGTACTGACGGCCTAGCTAATTTCTTGAGTCCCTAACATGCCAGAACAGTACAAATACCCCCCAAATGACCCCTTTTTGGAAAGAAGACATTCTAATGTATTTAGAAAGAGGCATGGTGAGTTTTTTGAAGTTGTAATTTTTTTCCCACAATTCTTTGCAAAATCAAGATTTTTTTTTTTTTTTAACAAAATTGTCATATTAGCAGGTTATTTCTCAGACACAGCATATGCATACCACAAATTACACCCCAAAACACATTCTGCTATTACTCCCGAGTATGGCAATACCACATGTGTGAGACGTTTACATAGTGTGGTCACATACAGAGGCCCAACATGCAGGGAGCACCATCAGGTGTTCTGGAGCACCCAGGCCAATTCTGACATTTCTCTCCTACATGTAAAAATCATAATTTATTCGCTAGAAAGTTACATAGAACCTCACTGTACGCCCCTCGCAGAGTTAAGCAACTGCCCTGTAGCCATCATTCGGCTATGGGCCGGTTGTTAAGCGGTTAATGGCTGTGTGTTGAGTTTTTTTGAGGGGACAGCAAATTTACACTGTTATACAAGCTGTACACTCACTACTTTACATTGTAGCAAAGTGTCATTTCTTCAGTGTTGTCACATGAAAAGATATAATAAATTATTTACAAAAATGTGAGGGGTGTACTCACTTTTGTGAGATACTGTATATGCAGCCCATCAGAGTACCCGAGTGCCTATCTGCAGCCCATCAGATTATCAGAGTACCCCGGGTACCTATCTGCAGCCCAGCCTTCAAAAGTGTATGTGTAATTCATGCTCCTAGAACGCCTGACAGTGCTCCCTGCATGTTGGATCTCTCTATGTGGCCAGGCTGTGTAAAAGTCTCACACATGTGGTTATCGCCATACTCGGGATGAGTACCAGAATGTATTTTGGGTTATAATTTTTGATATGTACATGCTATGTGTTAGAATTATCTTATAAATTGACCACTTTGTGTAAAAAAAAAAAAATGTGGAAAACAATGACATGTTCAAAAGAATCATAATGCCTCATAGAATATACGATGGAGTGTTTTCTTTCCAAAATTGGGTCATTTTGTGGGTAATTCCATTGTCCTGGTGCTCCAGGGCCTTAAAATTGTAATAGGTCGTTAGGAAATTTATGTGTAATTTATGCTCCTAGAACCCTGATGGTGCTCCCTGCATGTTGGACCTCTCTATGTGGCCAGCCTGAAAAAGTCTCACTTATGTGGTATCGCCATACTCGGGAGGTAGTAACAGAATGTATTTTGGGGTGTAATTGGAACTATGCATATGCTGCGTGTGAGAAATAACTTGTTATGACAATTTTGTGTAAAAAATAAAAAAATTATAATAATTTCTTAATTTTCCCAAAAATTGTGGGGAAAAATTACAACTTCAAAGGACTTGCCATGCCTCTTACTAAATAACTTTTCAAAAAGGAGTCATTTGGGGGGTATTTGTACTGTCCTGTCATTTCAGGGCCTCAAGAAATGAGATAGGCCATCAGTGCATCAGGTTTTTCAATGATTGCCACCATAGTTTGTAGACTCTATAACTTTCACAAAGACTAAATAATATCCACTAATTTGGGTTATTTTGCCAAAGATATGTAGCAGTATACATTTTGGCCCAAATTTATGAACAAAAATTACTTATTTGCAAAATTTTATCATAGAAACAAAAAAAAGTTTTTATTTTTTTCCAAAATTTTTGCTCTTTTTTCACTATGTCGCAAAAAATAAAAAACCCAGAGGTGATTAAATACCACTAAAAGAACGCTCTATTTGTGTGAAAAAAATGATAAAAATTTTGTTTGGGTACGGTGTTGCATGACTACGTAATTTGCGTTCAAAGTGCGAGAACCTGTGCATTAACCTGTGACAAGCTCCGCCTTGGCTCCTCCCTCAGGACCAGTGAATATTATAAAAGAAAAGGATTAGTGCACTCCCAGCATTCTACGTAATATAGCATACCGAGGGTGGGATTGTATGCTGCCATGGATAGGCACCAAGAAAAGAAAATTACGGTAAGTATGAAACAATTTTCTGTTTTCCTGGTGCCTTCATGGCAGCATTCCTGTGACAAATAACTAGCTGAAATGGGTGGGATGATGCATAGTAAAAGATTTTTTTGAAAAAGAATTTAAAATAGGCAAATGCCAGCCTGATAGCCTGTCTGCCGGTTTCTACAGATGAGAAAGCTACCAGGTCTACCCTGTAACGTCTGGTAAACACAAGTTGGGATGACCATGATGCTACCCTTTAGATCGTTTTGATGGATACGTCTGCTCTGGCCGTCCAAGAAGCAGAAAATAACTGGGTGGCATACAGCCCAACTGAAGAGGTCTCCCAGTCTCCTTTCCCTATACACCCTCTTAACCAACTTGATTATCCATGAAACTATTGTACTAGAGCAGGGATCTGCAAACTATGGCTCCCCAGCTGCCGCAGAACCACATGTCCCATGAGGTATTATAAAGCTCTGATATTTACAGACACGACTAGGCATGATGGGTACTGCAGTTCCGGAATGGCCGGAGAGCCCCAGATGATGCTTCTTTGCCCCTACCTTTTTTTTTTTTGAATATTACAAATAGGTTAGATGAAAGTCTGAAGGGAGTTGTGACTAAGATAGTGTCTTAGTACCGAAGTAATATCGTTTTTGTGAAGAAGGTCAAAATTGGATCTGAAAAGATCGGCAGGGCCTAAGGCTCAGAGAGAGTAGAGGAAGAGGAGAACTTAGGGAAGAATCCACGTACCGTTCTAAATTCCACTCTGTCCGAGTACAAAAGATAATATTATTGTCTTTTGATCCCAGAATCTGAAGTTCTGATACTCTCCAGCCCGATACAATTGCGACAAAGAAAAATTGTTTCCAAGTGAGATTCCACAAGGATGCAGAATCAGATGGGGCAAAAGGCTGTTTGGATAAGGGCTCCAGAGTGATAGAGAGATCCCAAGTGGGAAAAAATTTGTTTTAATGGGTGGGCTTATCTTCTTGACTGTCTTGAAGAATTTGATTATTAAAGGGTCTTAGGCTCATCTCCTGTTGTCACAGCAGAGATCGCCACCAGCTGTACCATTCAATTTCTTAATCCAAAAGGTATGCTTGCAGCAAGTCAAGGAGTTGGGAGGAAGAGGGTACATCAGGATTGAAGCTTTGCCGTTCACGAAAGACAGGGCCGGACTGGGAATAAAATCCAGCCCTGGAAAAAATTTCATACCAGCCCCATAGCATTGTTATACCAGCGCAACAGCATAACGTCATTATTTTCTTGTTCATGAAAGGGAAAACCATACATTTTAAAGCACATTTGAAGAACATATTATATATAGATAAGACAGATATGAAATCACATAGGGCTTTATTATATATATATATATAAAAAAGCAAATTCCAGTTAAAAGTGGTCAATCATCAAGGGGGACCCCAGGAACTCAGAACGTGGGGGGGGGGGGGGGGCACCTTCCGCAGAAAGAATACACTAAGGTAAGGGGGGGTGGGTTGCTGATATAAGGGGGAAACCTTTATATCAGTGCCACCTTACATTATCCTATTCACTCCCCCCTTACATAAGTCCCCCCCTCCTTCAGACTGGCCTAGCGGCGCTGTCACTGACCTCCTCAGGTGCACTGTGCAGGGCTCAGTCAGCCGGCTCCAGCTCGGTGGCTCTGGTTTTATCCTATAGTCTCCTCTCCACAGTCCACACACACGTCTGACTTCTCCCATGACCCCCATGCCGGCGTCGCTCTTATTCTTGACTCCTCTCCAGACTCCCCCTCAGAGACTGCAGACATGATACAAGAGCTCAATGCAGCCTCACCAGTGCCCATCAATGCAGCCTCAATGTGCTCATCAAATGCAGCTTTACTGTGCCCGTGAATGCAGTCTCACTGTGCCCACCATTGCAGCCTCACTGTGCCCACCAATGCAGCCTTACTGTGCCCACCAATGCAGCCTTACTGTGCCCACCAATGCAGCCTCACTGTGCCCACCAATGCAGCCTCACTGTGCCCATCAAATGCAGCCTCATTGTGCCCACGAATGCAGCCTCACTGTGCCCATGAATGCAGCCCCTCATGTGCCCCATGTCCCAGTTTGTAGTCCATGTCTGTGGGAAGGTGTGTTGATGCTCGGTAAGGTACCTTCCATGCCAGCAGGATATCCATGATGGCCAGCAGCAGTCAGGGTCTTTTCTCGTTTTGGATTAGGACAGTGCTCTTTCCAGAGGATCTGTTTGCTGTGAGATTGAGTGGTCCCTGGCACCTTCAGCCATCCTCATTTTCTGGCCCCTGTCAGCCTGTCCTCTGGTCCTGGGGAAGTGAGAGCACTGAGTAGGAGCTGGAGAGAAGGGGGAGCTGAGAGCACTGGCGGGGTTGGAGAGCACATTGGTGGGGGCAAAGAGCAGGGGGAGTGGCGATCACAGGGGTAGGGAGGGGAGAGCGCTGGGGGGGAACTTGAGAGCACTGGGGGGAGCCAAAAAGAACAGGGGTGGAGAGCACTGAGGGGGCTAAGAGCACTTGGGGGAGCTTGAGAGCACTGGGGGGGGGGCAGAAAGAACAGGGGTGGAGAGCACTGGGGGTACAAAGAGCAGGGGGAGTGGAGAGCACTGGGGGGTGGAGAGCAATGGGGGGGAGCTTGAGAGCATCAGTGGGGGCCAGAATGAACAGGGGTGGAAAGCACGGGGGCTGGAGAGCACTATGGGGGTGGAGAGCACTGGCGGGGTTGGAGAGCACTGGCGGGGTTGGAGAGCACATGGGTGGGGGCAAAATGCAGGGGGAGTGGAGAGTACAGGGGTGGGGAGTGGAAGAGTGCTTGGGGGGAGCTTGAGAGCACTGGAGGGGGAGCCAAAAAGAACAGGGGTGGAGAGCACTGGGGGGGGGGGGGCTCGAGAGCGATGGGTGGAGCTTGAGAGCACCGGGGGACCAGAAAGAACAGGGGTGGGGAGCACGGGGCGGAGAGCACTAAGGTGGGGGCTGGAGAGTGATGGGGAGAGCTGGAGAGCACTGGGGGGGAGAAAGAACAGGGGTGGAGAGAACTGTGAGGGGGGGGGCTGGAGAGTGTGGTTGGGGAGGAGAGCACTGGGGGGGAGCACAAGGAGAACTGGGAGGGGCCAGCAAAAGAAGTTGGATAAGAGGATCGGCGGGGCAGCTACATATAGAGGAATTGAGCTTTCTATATTCCTGCATGCAGCCGCAGAATGCTTGATTCTCCTCCTCTCCCTCCTGCAAGCATTCAGCAGTTGCATGGAGGAATATAGAAAGCTTATTTCCTCTATATGCCGATCCCCCTATCCAGGCACACAGGGCGGGCATCTCCTCCTGTATCACGGAGCTGGCTTGGTTTGTGTTCGGCGGCAGCGCTGTAACAAGGTCCCGCCCCCCTAGACCGGCTCATGTGATAGGCGGAAAACTGATTCTAGCTACTATCACACGAGCCGGTCTAGAGGGGCGGGACCTTGTTACAGTGCCGCCGCCAAACACAAACCCAGCCAGCTCCGTGATACACAGTAGCAGGAGAGAGGGGAGCGGCCTACTGGGAAATCTCCCGGTATCCCGGTAGGCCAGTCCGGCCCTGACAAAAGATCTAAACTTATTCCAAACCTTGTCAAACGTATTGTTCATTGAAGGCTGTGCTTTGAGCAGAGTTGAAACAACTCTGGAGAAACATCCTAATGATTAAAGCCTCTGTTTTAACATTCTTATGTGAAGGTTCAATCTGTGAAGATTCTGATGGGTGTGATGCCTCGAGCCAGAAGAAAGGGTATCAGAGGAATATTTACCGGAGGCTGGACACTAAGAAATATTGCCCTAGGGAATCATGGGTCTCTCTGCAAATATGGCAGGACTGTTATCACCGTTTATTGTTGATATTTTTAAGTCTCGAGAGAATTTGACGTAGGAGGCCGGAGGAGGCCTAAATTAGATTACATGCCCAAGGACTTGACAGTGCATCTATTGCTTCTCCCCAAGGGTGAGGTAGATGTGAAATAAACCTCTGCGGTATTGCTTGCTGTAGCAAAAGGATGCAGTTCAGTAAAGGCCCACTGGCCCACAATCCAACTGAATAACTTCGGTTGTAGGGACCATTTGTTGGGATCCAGGAATCCTTGGGATAGGTGATCAGCGTCTGTGTTTAAGTGGGCTAGAAGATGATAGACTACTCTTAGGTCCTTTAGATTCCCCTCTGCCCAAATGAAGATGGGTTCCACTTCCCTTAGTAAGGAACTGTTGTTGGTTCCGCCTTGGTGATGTATGTATGATAGTGCAGCTCTATTGTCTATCCGAATCAGAATTGATTTGTCCTTGATCTGAGAGAGCAAATGTTGTTGATGTGAGATAAGCCGTCTGGATTTCCAGGATATTTGCGATGATGTCTGCCGCATTGAACGCCCATCTCTCTTGAACCAACATCTGGTTGCAATGTGCCTCCTAGCCTATTGCATTGGCATCTGTGGTAACTGTGGTCCAGAAGACATGCCTTAATGGATGTGGCTTTACAGGCATCCCCCTCTTTGTCCACTAGTGCAGACCCCTGTGCATCAAACTTGTTTGATATATGGACTGGGATAGACAGTTTGCTCCATTGCTTCAAGAATTCTAGCTAAAAGGTGCCTGAGGTATCCATGTGTCCATGGGACCATCTGGATACAAAAAGACAAAAATCCCTATTAAGTTGAGTTAGCTCGAGGCTGTTTTGTAGGACCATGTCCTCACTCTCCTTACTTTCTGAATGATCGCCCACACTTTCTGAGATGGCAGGGACACGTCCCTTTTGCAGTGTTGAATAAGGTGCCGAAACTGGAGAAAAGATGACGCGTTTGATGATTTACCATCCAACCGTATCTTGATAGTGTAGGCCACAGCATCCACCTGTGTTCCACTAGCTGGGCTGAATCTTTTGATAAAAGGAGGATATCGTCTGGTTAGTGATAAGAACTGAGACCCAGTTCTCATAAAGAAGCTTGGATAGTGATCTGAGCCCTCGTGAGGGCTCTGAGGGAAGTGCAGGGTCCAAAGAGGAGACTCTGGAATTGTAGATGGGCCTGGTCGACCGAAAATCTCAGATACTTCTAACAGTTGTAGTATGGGTGCATGCAAGTAAGCATCCCTGAATCCCCAGGTACATCTAATTCTGCAGTTCTGGGGAATCAAGTCTGACTTTCCTCCTGTGATGCGGGAAATGGTTTTCTGTAACCTTTCTGCAAAGAGTGATTTACCATCAAAAAAAGGGTATTTATACAAATTTTGTTTTGACACAGTGTCAGCTTCCCGTAGTGCTGACCACAATACCCATATGGCTATCACAAGTAGTGACGTTGATCTTGCGAAGTAACGAATTGTATTCATCGCCGTCTCACCAGTGAGGTCTCCTGAGAGACAAAATTCGTCCAAAGCCTTGACTATATTTTCCCTAGGAACATTTTGATGAATCACTGTTTACATGTTTTTGGTCCATGCCCACAGGGCTTTGGATACAGATAAGGCAATTGCTGACTTCCAGGCGTTTACCCGCCTTTTGATATGCACCTTTATGTTGGGGTCTATTCATCTGTCTAAAGGATCCTCAATTGAGGATGAATTATTGATTGGTGAGGTGAAATTCTTTGTTATACAAACCACTGCCGCGTCTACCTCCGGCGGACCAACTGGCATTGCAGAATCTTGTTCTGACCGTGAATAAAGTTTTCCTAGGCAATTGAATGAAATCATTTTTTTTCTTTTCTTTCCAACAATATCTCTGATATCATCCATCAGAGTAAGCCTATGTTTCCACTATTGCGACATAAAAGTTGCGCAATTTTGATGTGACTTGAAACAATGCCTGTGTATTCTTGAGGTCTATGGAGCTCAAAGTCGCATCAAAGTGGGACAAAAGTAGTACAGGGACTACTTTGAAGTCGCTGCGACTTTAAATCGCACATATATAAACGGTACTCATTGGAAATCATGCGGTGCGATATAGCATGGACATAGGGCTGAACTAGGAAAAAGTTGAAGTACGAGGGCTGAGCTCTTCTGAGGTATCCTCAGATAGCCCACCATCATCCAGATGTCTAGGAGGGATACTTGCTGCATTGTGAGAGGATTCTCTTGAGGATGAGCCAGGAAGAGTTAATTTCTCTGGATGAGATTGAGCTAATTACTGCAATGGAACTGCTGTTGCAGGGTCCCCTCCAGGAGCTCCCCGCATAGCCAACCTCCTCAGTTGACAACATGCTGCCATGCTGAAAGCCCCCAGTAATAAATAATGAAGAGGGGAGGGACATCTGTGGAAGATACAACCCTCTAGGGGCGTGGCCTGAAGCTGCATGGCGTAAGACGCACATAACGAGAGCTCCGGCTGCATAAGATCCTGACTACCTATCCTTTGGGACTCTATTTGCCTCCTACCCCAGCATCGGACACCGGACCCGGTGGGTGAACCCCCTGTGCCCATGTCGCCGCCTAAAAAGTCCCAAGGGGCGATCGCAAAACTTAATAAATACCGCGCTGACGAGCCGGACCCCGTGGAGGAAAATGGCGCCGCATCCAGCTCCGGAGAGGAGGTCCCGCCTACAGGAGACACCGCTCGCATCCTTGAAGCTGTCTCCCTCTGCCAAACCACCCTCACCTCTAGGATAGAGGAGGTCAAAGTGGACATCTCCCTTATCCGCCAAGATCTGCAGAAGCTGCGGGAGAGAGTCGGCGAGACGGAACGCAGGATAGGGCAGGTAGAGGATGACATCCCTCCCCTACAAACCACCACCGAGCGGCTCCAACACCAGCTGAATGTCGTCCTGAGCAAGCAGGACGACATGGAAAATCGCCTACGCCGCTGTAACCTGCGATTCGTCGGCTTGCCAGAGAGGTCGGAGGGATCGGACCCCCCCACGTTCCTGGAACGCTTGCTGATTACCAACTTTGGCAGGGAGGCCTTCTCGTCCACCTTCGTGGTAGAGCGCGCCCACCGCCTTGCATCCAGACCGCCTCCTCCTGGCGCTCCACCGCGCACCTTCATTGCTAAGATGCTAAATTTCCGGGACCGGGACACAGTGCTGCACCTCACCCGGGAAAAAGGCAACATCCCGTTTGGGGACACTCACATAGCTGTTTTCCCTGACTTCTCCGCTGAGGTGCAGAAGAAACGGGCACAGTTCACGGAGGTCAAGCGCCAACTCCGCAACCGCCATCTTGTTTATGCAATGCTCTTCCCAGCGCGCCTCCGCATCATCCGAGACGGAAAGGCTCATTTTTTTGAAGACCCCTCTGCGGCTATGACCTGGTTGGAGAGACACGAGGGCGCCGCCTAGCACACCAGCATGCCTGCCTGCGCCCCGCCGCCTGAGATGAGGCCCACGCCACGGACTACCATGCCCTGAACTGTGAGTAGGCCTCGGCCTGTTTTCCTCCCCGGCCCCACTAACTGCCCACCACTGCAATCCCACACGGTGGACCCCCTGTGAACCCATGCGTATCCCCCCTTCCACACCCGATGACTGACGAGCACTCCGATGCCTTTGCTGCACATTACCCCACATTGCTCCCTTATGTTACCCAGAAGGTACTTGCAGCCCCCCGGTTCTCACCTTGACCCCCTACTATTTGTAGATGCTGGGTCTCCCAGCACCGCTGTGAGCATCGCACCTGACCATGCACCCCAAACTGGTTTGAAATGTTACCATTTACGTACGCATGGTCACGCGTGCATCCTGGCCCCTGTGCAAGTTTTGTTTCCCTGGCCAGCCTCAGCTCCCACCACCATGGAGAGTTGTGCCAGCATGAAATGGGCACTGGGAAACACCCCCTACTGCGTGCACCTGTTTTACCTAAATGTACTGTATTGGGATGCGGGTGCGAGTCTCCCCCTGCTGGTCGGACTGCACCACACACTACAACATGCCCCAAGATGTCTAATCTCAGGGTAGTTACGTTTGGCTGTCCTATCCCACATTAAACGTTTGTGTTAGTAGAAACCCATATCACAGGCCAGCTCCAAATGTCCCTCAAAAAAAAAACACACAAATAACTCCAGGGGAATTGCCATCCTTGTGGCTAAATCAGTGCACTTCCAGCTACACTCCATGCAGTCTGACCGGCAGGGCAGATTCCTGTTTCTACATGCAACTGTGGGGGGCCTTGAAATCCTCCTCCTGGCCTTCTACATCCCTCCACCCTTTCAGTTCACAGCCCTTTGGGTTGGGACGGACAGACTGAACCACCCACTGCTCCGACCAGATTTGGCATGGACACTTGGAGGATTAAACACCCCAACACCAAAGCGTACTCCTGCTTCACCCCCTCACAGGCTGCAATGTCGCGAATAGACATGATACTAGTATCCCCCACCCTCACCACAAGCTTGCAGGAAGTCGGGTTCGGTACTAGGATCCTATCGGATCACTCGCCCTACTGGGCCGTGTTTAGGCTGCCCTCCACCCCACCGACCCGCATATGGAGATTGAGTCCGTTCTGGCTGACGGTCCTCCCTGATTTGGAGGACGTCCAGCGAGAGTGGACTCACTTCTTCCGCTCCAACATGGGGTCTGCCCCCACCGGCACGATTTGGGAGACTTTCAAGCTGCACGCTCGCATGGTCTTCTCCGCCCATATCAATAGACTAGGGGGGATTGTGGAAGCTATAGCGGAGATCCCCAATAAGCAGACGACATGCTGCTATACCTGGAGGACGCAGGTCCCTCTCTGACTGCGGCCCTCCGCCTAATCCAGGATTTTGGCATATTCTCAGGATTACAAATAAATTGGACCAAGTCCCAAATCCTCCCTATTGATGTCACTGTCCCCACAGACACACAAGCAGCCCTCCCCCTAATGCGAACCAGCCAAATCAAATACCTGGGGGTGTAATGCTCCCGCTCCCTCACTGACTATGTATCTCTCAACATTGACCCTCTCTTTGGCCTACTAAAACGCAAAACACAGATCTGGTCCAGGCTCCCCCTTGGAGTCATGGGCCGAATCAGCTTGGTAAAGATGATCCTCCTCCCCAAACTGCTCTACCTATTCTGGCAGGCCCCACTCTACATCCCAGCCCGCTTGTTTAAAGACATGGAATCCATCCTCAACACCTTCATTTGGGGCTCTTCCAGGCACAAATTGACCTGGCAGACCCTCAAATGCCCGACCCACCTAGGCGGCACGGCTCTACCCGACCTGGCAATGTACTACCTAGCCTCCCAACTGTCTCACCTCTACCACCTGAACGGCCACGATAGGATCCGTTACTCTATGTTGGTGTGCCTAGCGGCCACTGACATAGTGGCTCATCCATTCCAAATTATTTTCTGCAAACATAGGGGCCTATCGCGATTAGGGGACAGAAAACACATGCTTACACATTACAACAGGGTCTGGCAAACGGCACTTACTCAAATAGGCGCTCCCCCCTTACATGCCCACGTACCCCTCTGGGAAAACCCACGACTTCCAGAACTGCTGAACATCCCCGACCACAAAATATGGATAGCCAAGGGTGTCATATATCTGTCGCAGCTCTTCTCCGGTCGCACCATCAAAACATTCCAAGCCCTGAAAGAGGAATTTGACCTCCCCAATCACTCCTTTTTCCGATACCTGCAGATCCGTCACGCAGTCCAGGTTCAGTGCGGACAGCCTGCGCCGCCTCTGGAATCAGTGGTCCTGGCAGACACGATACTGGGTACCGACTCCAGGAAATTGATCTATCACCTTATCTGGTCCTGCCCACACATCCAACAATTCTGGGCACAGATGTTAAGTTCCTTCACGCCTAAAAAGGTATCCCCTAAGCTGTCTGACAGGCTTACCCACCTGTACATCCTGACTGAGCTCACCCCCCTCCTTTCTACTAATTGCATACCGGAGATATCAGCAAATATTGATTGCGTCAGACAAACCGTGCATATGATGTTTTTACCAGTTGGTGCATGTTGCACCTGATGTATTTAAAGATACAACCCTCTAAAAAATTATTTTGACAAGCAAGGGCAAACATTTAAAAATTTGCCCCTATTCAAGATGGCCACCACGACCTCAGGCCAGACTGTGCATGGGTGGCCAACGGCACTAGGACCTATACGGCCCGCCCGACTCAGCCCGGCCGACCAAGCCAGCTCCTGATGTCCGCGCATGCGCAGAGCGGGCAGGAACACGATGAGGGACTCAGAAAAGCCAGCCTCTAGTAACCAGGAATGGAGGTACAAGGAGGGGAGGTGGTGGGGGAGGAAGAAAGTGAGAAAGAAAAGAGAGGAACGCAAGGAAAGGAAAGCGAGAGAGAATGGATGACAGGAGGGAGAAATAGAAGGCTAATGCCGCATACACACGGTCGGACATTCTGACAGAAAAAGTCCGACCGTCTGTATGCCCCATCGGACTTTTTCCATCGAAAATTCAGAAGTACTTATATAGAGAACATGTTCTATATTTTTCCGACTGAAAAAAAAAACGGAAAAAACGCTTGTCTGTATGCTGTTCCGACGCACCAAAAACGACGCATGCTCTGAAGCAAGTACGAGACGGAAGCTATTGGCTACTGGCTATTGAACTTCCGTTTTCTAGTCCTGCCGTACGTGTTGTACGTCACCACGTTCTTGACGGTCGGACTTTGGTGTGACCGTGTGTATGCAAGACAGCTTGAGCGGAATTCCGTCGGAACTCCGTCGGAAAAACCTTCAGAGTTTATTCCGACGGGAAAACCGGTCATGTGTACAGGGCTTTAGGCTAAGTGAAAAATAGATATAGCTGCTTTCTTTGCTGCAGGCTTGGGCAAATGCCAGTATATAAACGCAGATAGGAGCCCTTAGTTAAGACACAACTGCTGTCCCAAAAGACCCACAGAAGGGATTTCCTATCTTATCAGTGCATTTAGCTGCCCAAGAATAGGGACTGCACCTGGGAGAGGCTTGAACCCAGCTGGAAGATGCTGACTGCAGAGGTAAGGGACGTTCGACCACCATTCACTGACCATGAGGTATGAGGAAAAAAAGGAGAATGCTTGGAGTGCACTAATCCTTTCCTTTTATAATATTCACTGGTCCTGAGGGAGGAGCCAAGACAGAGCTTGTCACAGGTATGCTGCCATGTATAGGCACCAGGAAAATTGGTTGCTTAAGGGTTAATCACTGCTAGAGGGAGACTGAAGCTTCCATCTACAGCCCTGATTCACCAGGTGGTTAATGAATTAAAGCTTGCCCTGCCAGGAATCAGGACAGAATGTAAAGCCTTGTACACATGGTCAGATTTTTGGACGAATTTTCATCAGTTTTTTGTTGGATGCCAGTCTCAAATCGAACGTGAAGTGGGTGGGTACGCACCATCAGAAAATTTTCTGATGATAGAATTCAACGTCAGACGTGACATAATGTGTTGAATTGTTTTGTATGTGTTCTTTCATTTCTGAGCATTCCTAGTCTTGCTCTTCAGATTTTTTTTGGTCAGAAAACCGTACTAATGAAAAGAAAATTTAGACGTTGTGATCACATCAGACAAAAATTTTCAAGCCTGCACATCCAGTTTTTGTCTGCTGAAAATTCGCAATTTCGCTGTCAAAAGCAGCATACTAACGATCAGAAAATCGGCAGATAGTTCATCGGGCGAAGTTTATCTTCAGATTTTCTGACCGTGTGTATGGGCACTTAAGATAACACTATTTGATTTTCTGCAGATTTTTGTCTTCAGATTTACCAAATAGTGTGTATGGGGTCAAAGAGTTTTGTTCAGAACAGCAACAAAAAGGTAGGAATTTGCAACAGAATCACAATAATTTTCTGCAGTGTACACAAACCACCCAAGGGAATTGTAGGCATCATAAAAGCATGTTTCTCCCCCTTTTTAAAAAAAAAAGAAACTGGAGAGCACAAAAAAATATAAAAGGATGTCCTATATTTCAACAGGCAATACCTGTCTACAGTAGTCATCCACAGGTGACTCCTCTACCTTCTCTGGAAATCCTGGTCTTTTGAAGGGGTTTGCACAATGGCACAATATTTTTTTCTCGTTCAATATTTTTATTGAGGTTTCAGAAACAAAAACAAAAATAAAAAGGAAAGACAATAACATGTATTCAGGACATACATGTGGTACAATCAATAACAAATGGGTAAAAATACAAGCATTACAATGTTATGATTCACATTATGATGCATAGTCAAAACATTTAAACATATCTCATAGATACTGTAGTCTAGTAATTGTTAAAGATAATGACAATGAAAACAACAATTCCCACATGTATAGAGTATTGTCAGTTGTAGTTCAGGAAAAAAGAGAGAGAAAGAGAAAAAAGAAGGGAGGAGGGAGGAAGAAAGAAAGAAGGGGTACTCTCCAGGTGATGGTCTGAAATGGGATATAAACATGTAAATAAATAATATACATTCAGTTGTATCTTAGTAAGGTAACATTAATGACTGGTCGAAGTCCATCTGAAAATAATGCTTAACCCATGGTTGCCATATCTCTGTAAATTTTTTGATATTATTGTTTTCTATAGCGGTCATTTTAGCAAATATAAGAGCTCTATTCATTCTGTGTTTAGCTTCCGCTATTATCAATGTTTGTGTCTTCCAGGCTTTTGCAATGGTTTGTTTCGCTGCTGTACTAAGTTGGATAAATAATTGGAATTGTTTACAGGTTAGGTTATCAGGTTTTAAATTAAGTAGTGCCAGAGCTGGGTCTGGCGATATCGAACATTCCAAGGCCTTAGAGGCCAATGCAAAAATATTTTTCCAGAATTCTTGAACTATCGGGCATTGCCACCAAATGTGGAAATGGGTACCTGGGGATGAACAGCCTCTAAAGCAATTAATCGGGTAAGTCGGGATGAATTTAGCAATTCTAGTTGGTACCAGGTACCATCTTGCAAGCACTTTATAGTTAGTTTCCAAGGCTAAGCAATTTGGGGAAGAATTTTTGGTGGCTAACCATATTCTGGACCAGTCATTAGCGTCTATTACTCGATTCATATCCGTGGCCCATTTATCTACGTAAGAGGGTAAAACATCATTCGAGAGAGCATTCAATTGTTGGTATAACACAGATATCACCCCTCTTACATGTGGATCACTCTTACAGATACGTTCAAATTGTGACATTTGATTGAGTATCGAACCATTATTAAGTAGAGGGGTATAAAAATGTTTGATTTGCAAATATCGAAAGGTTTCAGTTCTCGGAAGTCCGTATGTATCACAAAGCATTGGAAATGTAATAATATTGGATTTATTACATAACTGGTGAAGTCTAGTTAAGTTAGAGGTGGACCAAGCCGAAAATGATTTCGGAAATTTCCATGCCGGGTAGAAAGCAGGATTTCTAAGGAAGGATAGAAGTGGGTTATGAGGAGATTGAAGATTGCGGGATTTACTAAATTTGTCCCAGACAGACAGGGAGTGTTTCGTGATGGGATTGGTAATATGTGATCTATCACTAGGATGGAGCCATAACATGTTGTCTACCAAAATAGGATCACAATCAACCGATTCAATCAGAACCCACAGGGGCGATTCCACAGTGGAATGGTATTTGGTAAGGATTGAGATTTGTGCTGCATAATAGTAAGATGCAAAGTTTGGCAAACTCAGTCCACCTTTAAGTCTGTTGAGGTAAAGCGTGGCTTTTGGTATTCGAGGCTTAGTTTTCCCCCATATAAATGATAATATTCTTCGTTGTAAGAGTCTCAAAAAATAAGCAGGTAATGGGATAGGTAGAACCCTAAACAAATATAAAGACTTTGGTACTATTGACATTTTTACAGCGTTAATTCGTCCCAGCCAAGATATTGGGAGAGAAGACCATTGTTTCAAATAACCAGTAGCTTGTTTCAGTAGGGGTAAGTAATTAGCAGTGAAAAGATCTTTTATAGAGACAGTGAGTTGTGTTCCTAGGTATGGTATTTGATGGGAGACCCAGTGGAAAGGTAAATTGGATTGAAAATGTTGAAGTTCTATTTGCGACATAGAAATATTAAGCGCATTCGACTTGTTAGGATTAACTTTGAGACCGGAGACTTTGGCAAATTTATCTAAGGTGTTTAAAAGATTAGGGGCTGATATGTGTGGATGAGATAGAAAGACAAGGATGTCATCTGCAAAGAGGCATAACTTATGTTGATATCCCCCTAATTCAATTCCTTTTATATCTAAATTGGATCTAATTAATTGAGCTAAAGGTTCGATCAGAAGGGCAAAAAGTAGAGGGGACATCCCTGTCTAGTACCTCTTCTAATGTCTATCGTTGCCGATTTATAGCCAGAATATTTAAGGTATGCCTTTGGGTTGTCATATAATGAGGAGATCCAAGTAAGAAAGTGATTACCAAATCCCCATTTTCCTAACATATATTGCATATAAGGCCAAGTGACTGAGTCGAATGCCTTTCTAATATCCAAAGACAGGAGACATGACGGTATGCGTCTGACTTTAGCTGCATGAATAAGTAAGAGGGTGCGTCTGATATTATCACCTGCCTGTCGTTTTGGTATAAAACCAGTTTGGTCTCGGTGGATTAGTTGACCTATGATACCATTTAGACGACTTGCCATTATCTTTGCTAATAATTTTATATCTAGATTAAGAAGAGATAAAGGGCGATAATTTGTCCAGGAAGTCGAGTCCGAATGTGGTTTGGGGATCATTACTATAATGGAGGTGAGTGTTTCAGGTCTAAAAGATTGACCGGTTAGGATCGAGTTAAAGGCTCTGGTAAGAATTGGTGCTAGAATGTGGGAGTATCGTTTATAATATGAGGCAGAAAATCCGTCTGGGCCTGGTCTCTTATGAAGTTTTAACAGTTTTATTGCGTTCAGGACTTCCGGGGTTGTTATGGGACTATCAAGGCTATCTAGTTGTTTCTGGTCTAGGGTGGGGAGCTTAATATTAGAGAACAGATTATTAGCTTTGGTCACATCAAACTTTTGGTCATGGGAATATAATTTCGACAAATTGGAACGAAACACCTCAAGTATTTTAACTGGATTGCTGGTGTATTCATCACGCGTGGTTTTTAGTCTAAAAGATGACTGAATGTTAAGTGTTTTCTTTAAGCATCGTACCATGAGGGTGTCTGGTTTATTCGCTTTGAGGTAGTGGGTATGTTGACTCTTACGCAATACCTTGTCAGCGGAATCTGTCAAAAAAAGATCCAACTCAAGTCGGGCTTTTTCTAGTTTCGTATTGTTGATAGCATTCGGGGAGGATTGAAATGCCAAGTGGCATGCATTAAAAGATGCTTCCAGTTTTGCAAACAAAAGTTTGCGATCTCTCTTAATAGTAGAAGCTTGTTGAATCAATCTACCCCGAATAACAGTTTTATGGGCTTCCCATAGTGTAAGAGAAGAGACTTCTGCCGTATCGTTAGAAACGAGATATTCGGAAAGAGCCTGCTCAATCTCGTTACTATAGGATGGGTGGGTTATTATAGAATCATTAATACACCATGTGGTATCTTGTGATCTAGGTATGGTGGAAGCAATAGTGGTGAAAATCGCACAATGATCTGACCATGGAAATGGGATGATTTTTGAGGAGATTATTTCAGGTAGCATACTAGATGGAACAAATATATGGTCTATCCGTGAGAAGGATTTGTGAGGATACGAATAGTGAGTAAAGCGTCTACTAGTAGGGTTAAGCTCTCTCCAGGTGTCTACAAATCTATGGTTCGTGAGTATAGCTTGCAAGTGTGATTTATGTGAATTGTTACTAGGTAAAGGTGGAGATTTATCAATAAAAGGGTAGACCGTAGCGTTAGAATCCCCGCAGAGGATTATTGTTCCCAACTTGTGTGCCTCTACAGTTTGAAATAGATGGGACAAGAAGGCTGTTGGACGTTTGTTAGGGGCGTAATAAGAAACAATAGTGATAGGAGTGTCTGATATATAACCAGTGATCAAAATGTATCTGCCTTCTGGGTCCTTTACCTGTGATACAAGTGTAAAGGGAGTATTACGGTGGAAACCAATAAGTGTACCTCTTTGCTTAACCGAGGCCGAGGCGGTATAAAATTGGGGGTACGAGGCTGAAAGGTACTTAGGACACATATCTACCTTAAAATGAGTTTCCTGCAAACATATGATGTGTGCTTTCTTGGCCAAAAAAGAGCGCATGGCTTTAGTGCGTTTATGTGGGATATTAAACCCTTGTACATTTAGAGATAGAACATTTATGGGTGCCATGACTGCGTTGAGGATAATATTGCATCAAAGAACATATACCTTACGCTAAGGTTCGCATCCACCACCTGGAGGTAAAAGAGGAGAGAAAGGATGGAAAGAGGAGGGAAAAGAAAAAGAATTAGGACCCAATTATGAGAGCATAATAACAACAATGTGAAATAGTAAATCAGGGCACGAGAACATCTACAGAGCCCAAACACAAGACTCCGAGAGGTTCCAGGACCATCTGCAGAAACCCGCATAACTGTAGCAGGAATCTGAGGATGGTATAGGGGGCAGCAAGAAATTCCTTGGAGAGGGATTTCGCCGGAGGACCACGAGACTTATGTAAAACACTAAAGTAATAATAGCGAACGGTTTGAGTGCAAGAAAAACCCTTTCAAAAAAGACGCGGGTAAGGAAAATAAAAGTCTATTGCAAGTGCATGTTTGAGAAAAAAATAATTGTATAAAGTAAAGGATCTTCTGCAAGGAAGGCCACTAAAAAATAGGAGATAAGCAACAAAAGGTCCAGGTTTGATATGAAGTGGTTTAAATGTTACCAATAAAGAGAGATTTCCATCGGCACAGGGGTTTGAATATTGATCTGGGTTGATGAGATAAACATTTTAGTCCATAGAGTCCTCATTTACGGGTGTTGGGTTTTCGTCTCGACCCCGTTTATTAATATGTTGCTGAGAAGCTGTGGCTAAGTTTTTGGAGGTTGTGTCTGCAATTTGTTGAGAAGATCTGGAGGCCGGGCGTCTACGTGATTGTTCATTGGATATAGACTTATCAGCAATGCCCATTTCAATCAGTGCTGCTTGTAAGTCCTCTGAAGAGCGACAGACATACTTCGTTTCAAGATGTGTAAAACGTAGGGAGAATGGGAATCCCCAATGATAAATGATTTGATGTTGTTGTAATATCTGCAATTGGGGTTTGAGTGCACGTCGTTTAGCGACTGTTAGTGGAGAGATGTCTGCGAATATCTGGTATGTATGACCTTGAAAATTTAGGGATTCTTTACCCCTAGCTGCGGCAAGTAGTTGTTCCATAGATCTATAATAATGAAACTTGGCGATTATATCCCTGGGAGGACCGTTTGATTTTCTGGGGGCCAAAGCTCTATGCACTCTGTCCATCTCCAGTCTATCTACAGGAATGCCTGGCTGTAGTTCCTGAAACAACGCTAACATGGTGGCATGAAGGTCAATTACAGACTCAGGAATCCCTCTGACTCTCAAGTTCGATCGTCTATCTCTATTCTCCTGGTCTTCTAAACGTGACTGTAATAAGATATTTTCCTCTTTAAGACTTTCCACTTCAGATGTAAAATGTTGTGTATGGCTATCAATTTCATCTACCCTAATTTCCAGCTCAGCGGTTCTTTGTCCCAGCTCTCTGATTTCCTTTGTTAATTTCTCAGTGATGAGGTCTGAGGTATTTTTTAAGGCTTTCTGCAGCATTTTTTCAAATTTTTTAAACATGTCAGTTTGTATTCCATGCTGAGAGCCCTCAGCATCTGAGTCAGAATCATCAGAATTGTTAAGCAATTGGGGTATAACAGGCTTACAGCGTTGTGTGCTGCTGTGTGAGGGAATAGCGGCCGCCATCTTGGCCGTTTGCCTGGCCGGAGTTGATTTTGCTATACAGGCTTTGAATTTCGCCTTTGAGCCTCGCAGAACCATTGTAATAACCCCTGGGGTCTAGGGTGGCTATGTGTTCTTACTTTGGTACCGTTCGCGGTACTGCTGGGATCCGTAGTCCGCCGGCGAATTCCTCTCAGGAGCGGAGCTCTAAGACGGCATTACCGCTCGCCTCGGCTGCCGCGCATGCGCCCCCGGCACAATATTTTTTTACGCTTTGTTTATTATCCAATCAAGGGAATTTTCTTCTTCCTGATAGCACTATTATGTTGCTTCCCTGTTGTTGGACATTTATAATCACCTAACCCAGTGTGTTCTCTTTTGGGAAAGTGTACTATATATGAGTGTCTGTGCACTTATTTATTTATTTTATCTGGGGAGTGAAGGTCTTGTACCATGGTTGTTTCTTTTTTTTCCTTTTTATTTTTCTATCTATAATTAGAGGAGCTGGTATTACCTGTGGTTATCCTGGAGTGTTTGACAGTTATTACATCTGAGGTGGTTGTGGCGCACTTCCTCCTTATGTCCTTTTAACTTCAAGGTAGGCTCGGTTTGCCATAATCACTTATGGCCATAAGGTTTATAATTTCGAATACGCTACTTCGAAATATACATCACACCCGATGGCACATTTTTAGCCTGTCTCTTTGTCTGTGATCTCCCTGGCAATGTTTGATGATTAGTTCCCCCTGTAGCCCACTTTGTAGTGGTGAGGTGGGTACTTCTTATACAGTATACTGTATATGTTTAGATACATATATGAGGCCACCTTGTTATAGGATATTGTTCTAGAGCTAGTATGGTCAAACTAGAGCACACTGTGGACCTAGCTGTGGGTTTCTTTTAGCTGTCTTATGTAATTTTCAGTATTTGTGATTATTACTTGGTTCTTGATATATGTGTATTAAAAAATCATTGTTACTAAATGTATTCTTTTGTATGCATCTAGATAGTTATTCCTCCATTCTCCGGTATAGCCCACAAATTATTGTACTTTTTGATACCCCTTACCAACTCTCACCTTGATATCGGGAATGATGGTCTGAGGAAGTCTTAGAATACAATTATGAGAGTTATATATGGTGTTGAATGTTGTGAAAGAAAAAAGGGGGATCCATGCAAACTGTGGAGGATATAGAGCCAATCACTGTGCTTTGAAGTAATATGTGGACTACTGATTTGACTCTATGTTAATAAAAAATCTGTGCTTTTATGAACAAGTTTTTTGTAATCATTGGGTACCAAGAAAGTCTACTGGCCTTTTCAAGATTTTTCCAGCGTAGGGACCAGGCCATTTGTCACAGGGAAAGCTCATAGAATGTTCTGGAGCTGAAGGCCCAGCAATACATACATAAGTGATGTCCAGTGGAGACCAGGTCACAATTTCGTCACAGAAGGATCCCTTAACAAAGCAGGAACTCTCTGTTCTGAGGGACCAGATTGAAGCCTGAGGTATGGGAACATACCAGAAAACTAAGTCCTTCAAGGGTAGGGGAAAGAAACCACCCCATTCACCCCCAAGAGGCTGACAGGTAGCTCCAGGAACTACATCCAGGCTCCCAGACATAGAAGGGCAGGCTATAAATGACTAGATTCAATGGGAAAAGACATTAGGAGGGTGTTCCCTCAGCCAACTACAGACTATGAGAGAGAGGAGGAGCTATAATTTTCCTGTCAAGGGGAGTGAGCTTTTTAAGTGAGGATTTGAGCTGAATAACATCACCCAATAGTGAGTTGCAGCCATCAGTCCTGACCACTAGGGATGGGCGAACGGTTCGGCCCAAGCATAAGTTCAGGCCGAACTTTGGTTGTTCGGATGTTCTGCGAACACCGAACAATATGCGGTGTTCGGGGGCAAATTCGAAAGCCGCCAGAACACCGTTAAAGTCTATGGGACATTAACATAAAAAATCAAAAGTGATAATTTTAAAGTCTTATATGCATGTTATTTTAATAAAAAGTTTTTGGGGACCCGGGTCCTGCCCCAGGGGACATGTATCAATGCAAAAAAAAGTTTTTAAAACTGCAGTTTTTTGGGACCAGTGATTTTAATAATGCTTAAAGTGAAACAATAAAAGTGAAATATTCCTTAAAATTTCGTACCTGGGGGGTGTCTATAGTATGCCTGTAAAGTGGTGCAGTTTTCCCATGTTTAGAACAGTCCCTACACAAAATTACATTTCTAAATGAAAAAAAGTCATTTAAAAGTACTCGCGGATATAATGAATTGTCTATGGGGGAAATCAAAAGTGATAATTTTAAAGGCTTATATGCATGGTATTGTCAAAAAAAGTGTTTGGGGACCTGGGTCCTGCCCCAGGGGACATGTATCAATGCAAAAAAAAGTTTTATACCGGCCGTTTTTTCGGGAGCAGGGATTTAATAATGCTTAAAGTGAAACAATAAAAGTGAAATATTCCTTTAAATTTCGTACCTGGGGGGTGTCTATAGTATGCCTGTAAAATGGTGCTAACCACTACACCACTGTTCTGCCCATAGACAATTCATTATAGCCGCAAGTACTTTTAAATTACTTTTGCATTGATACATGTCACCTGGGGCAGGACCCAGGTCCCCAAACACTTTTTATGACAATAACTTGCATATTAACCCTTAAAATTAGCACTTTTGATTTTTCAAGTTCGTGTCCCATAGACTTTAACGGCGTTCATGTGTTTGAACAAATTTTTTGTCTGTTCGCATGTTCTGCTGCGAACCGAACCGGGGGGTGTTTGGCTCATCCCTACTGACCACCTGAAAAATCTGATCCAGTTAAAGTTTGCCGGTATTATAAAAGGTCAGGTCCTTATTAGGGAAAGAAATAGCATAAACTGATCCTTGCCAACTTTGAAGGTCAGGGTGTCCCTAAGGTTTGAAAGAAACCCCAGGAAATCTGAGTTAACTACAGGAGGCTACAGTGACCTGAAAACATTCTCACCAGAGATAGACTGCTGGGACCCATCAAACAGTAACAAGAGCTGCAGGCTCAGCATGAGCTAGGGTGTTCAGAGACAGACTCTGAGGGGGATAGAGTTTGCTTAGAACCTTTGTGGACAGTATATTCCAGTATCCAGGCACAAGCAGACAGAAAGGCCAGATGGACAAGGAGGTCCCTATGGACTTTGGGGAGGCCTTGGCCACACATGATGGAGCCAAGTTGGACTTCAATAAAGACAATCCTATGACAACAGTGGTGCTACATCCTAGGAGTTGGTTCTTTTTAGGCATACAAAATGGTTCATAATGTGAGGAAAGGCCTCACTCACAAACCTGGGCAGCTGGAGGGTTTCAGGCGGCCAGAGGTGACAAAATCACTGTAGGCGGGTAGTGTAAGCAGATTGGACATCCATGTGGTGCTTCACGTGGCAGCAGGATGATGCTTTCTTCAAGCTTAATGGTGGAAAAGAGAGCAAAAAGAACAACACTCCACCCAACAGTTTACATCAGTGCTGGATTCCTCAGCCTTATCCTTTAGAGCAGTAAACCAGTGGTAGTGGGAAATTTGAAAAGGCTCACAATTATGCTATAGTCAGGTAGCACCCAGTGCTTCAACCTGACCCACCTTAATCATTGAACCTTCAGAAACACAGTCACCCCTGAGGCTGTGCCACAGCTCTGGACCTAGAAAGCGTGCCGCAGCCAACACGTTACACAATGTGTACATCTGGAAAGCGCCACAATGCAGGGCCCAGTGCCTGGAGGTCACATTCCAAGATAGCCCTGCACATCCTGTCCAGCAAAGTCCAGATACGGCCTGACGTCACAGAGGAAAAAAAAAAAGCACCAGCGGTGTAGCATGAATCTTGAATAAAGTCACGAGGAAAACGTTTGAAGGCTAGCAGACTTTTTATAGCAGCGCTGAAGAAAAGGCGTACAATCTTCTAAAACACTAGAAAAAAAAACTGAGGCATGCTGGCTTACAATTGCCATGTTATACAATAGACAATGGAGAAATTTTGTTTCTGAGTAACAACTTTCATCAGGGCAAAGAGGATGTATTTTCCCAGGGAAGTCACAGACAGCGGTAAAAACCCAGAAGATTGTAATCTTTTCCTACTCTCAAAATGTTTTGTCTATACACTTTAACCACTTATAGACCTGCCACAGCACATATACTGCAGCGGGCCGGCACTTGCAGGCAAAATCATGTACATGTACGTTATTTTTGCCTGCTCTAGGTTAAGGGGCGTTTAAATCCCCCTGACTTGGGGCCTGGGGATCATGTGATCGTTATGCGATCACATTGTCAACAAAGCCGTTATGAATGAATTCATTCACAACAGCTGTTCTTCCTATGCTGCGATTACCCCACAGCTATCACATGGTACCTGTGCCAATCACAGCACCCTGTACCATGTGATTAGCTGTGGCCAATAACAGATTGCTAGTGCTCACAGCTGTCATGAACCCCCCCCCCCCCCCCGAGTAGTACAGTGTTACTATGGTGACACTGAACTACTCTAATGAAAGTAGTAATTTTTTTTTTAAAAAGTGCTAAATATGAGGGGGGAAAAAAAAGTACGTATGTAATGATGCTGTACTGCACTGGTGACAGTATACAGTATCTAACAAAAGTGAGTACACCCTCTTATTTTTGTAAATATTTTATTATATCTTTTCATGTGACAAGACTGAAGAAATCACACTTTGCTACAATGTAAAGTAGTGAGTGTACAGCTTGTATAATTTGTAAATTTGTTATCCCCTCAAAATAACTCAACACACAGCCATTAAAGTCTAAACCGCTGACAACAAAAGTGAGTACACCCCTAAGTGAAAATGTCCAAATTGGGCCCAAAGTGTAAATATTTTGTGTGGCCACCATTATTTCTTTATCGTACATCACGGGACACAGAGCCATAGTATTAACTATATGGTATATAGGCACCTTCAGGTGATGGACCCTGGCACACCCAAGACAGGTAGTTCACTCCCTATATAACGCCTCCTCCTACCAGGAGTACCTCAGTTTTTTCGCCAGTGTGTCTAAGGTGTTGGTCACGTGTGTAGATGTGCTCTGAAGAATTCCGCTAGAGGAATCTCTATTGGATTTAAACAGCCTCCATTGACCGGATCCATACAAAGTGCCACTGAGGCCAAGGTAGATGGTACCCGGGCCTCGTATAAGAAGAGTGAGGTTTTGCCTGTAACGCCTCTCTCCTTGGCTGGACCGCATTGCTCACATTACCTAAAGTTTTTCCTGGGGTTCTATACAGGTCCAAGGGAGTGGAACCCTGATAAAAAGGGACCCGGTCCTTGAATGTTTGCCAAACGTAGCCGCCGTGATGGGTGAAGTTTGGATCTGTCTGTCATCAGCAGTATCCTGCGGCGAGGATAAGGTAAGGGAAGAAGCCTAGGAACTGTAAAAAAGTGCACCTATGGTTTTTCTTCCTTGGGTAAAATGTTGTCATGCATTAAAGTCTCCACTAGAGGGAGTAAATGCACATACCTTAGTAAGTTGTCTCTCAGTTCAGCTCAGTGTCACAGCTGATAGTATGTGTGTGGGCTCGGCCAGCAGCATTTCTCAGGGGGGATTCCTCATTCAGGGAAAAGGTTGCCAAATAATGCACTTCTCCCCCCTGGGGGGACTAAGGGGCTGGGAGGTACAACAGTAGTCTGTACTCCCCCTACAACTACCCCCCTCCCAAGGGGGGTGTGGTGGCTCCCCCTTGCTCTATACTCCCCCATACAGGTCATGTAAAGACCATAAGGCCGGCCTCTCCTCCCTTCCCTCCTGCTGGGTCTGCCATTGGCAGTCCCAAATGCCGCCCGCAGGCGGGAGCTCTTCAAATTTTAAACAGGATGGAGGGCGTGTGACGAAGGAAAGGTGTGTGGCCTAGGTGCAGCGCCGTGTGCGTAACGTAGCGTCCATGAGGACACACGGCGCAAGCGCGGGGGAAGCCAAGCCCTGAAAGCAGACTCTCCTCAGCTAGCAGCTGGAGAGTATGGCTGTTAATCGAACAGGACACAGGAGTGGTGGGGGCATGTAAGGCGCTGCATGCAGGCATTCCCAAATTGAGGAAAACACATTTTACTCAGCACCAGGCTGAACTTTTATTAGCGGCATTCTATTGCTAGACTATAGTTCAGCAAGTAGTGCATTTACTTAGTGCCTCTGCTTTTGTGCTTAGGACTATGCCTCCCAGAAAGGTCAATGCAAACACCTCAAAAAAGGTTCTTAAAACATCACCCCCAGGCGCTTAGGACTTTAGTCATGTCTCCACACTGTAATTTTCTCCTGAAATATCAGAAGTGGCTAGCAAGGGTAAGTCATTGGAACCTGTGGGTGTTGCAGCTGCTTCTAACATCTCAGCCCCTGTATACGTGACTAAAGATGCGTTTTACTCCGCCATGTTAGGGCTAGAGGAAAGACTAGCAGCTTTAATCGTATCCTCCACCCAAAAGGATAGGAAGCGTGGTAGATCCCCCTCCCCCAACTCAGAACCTTTATCAAGGGAACAGTGAGTAGAGGATGAGGTATTACCCTCAGGGGATCAGGAGGAAAGGCAATCCATTGACTCCTCTTTTGAGGAAACAACGGTGGATGAAACCCTTTTCAGCCTCGCAATCTGAGAAATTGCTGGTACAATCTCTTATGGAAATGGTTCGTTCTACTTTCAAGCTGTCCCTGAGTCAGCTGAAAGTTCTGTGTCTTCTTTGGGTACCTTAAGACCTCCGCAGACTTTGCATGCGTTTCCCGTCCATGCATTACTAGAACAGCTTATTTATGCTGAATGGGATCATCCAGATAAGCATTTTCAACCTCCAAAGAGATTCACAGTGCTCTATCCCATGGAGGAGAAATTCACCAAAAGATGGAATGTACGTGCAGTTGACGCTGCTATATCCAGTGTGAATAAGAGCCTAACTTGTCCAGTAGACAATGCTCAAATTCTTAAGGATCCAACAGATAAAAGGTTGGAATTCCTGTTAAAATCCTCCTTTTCTTTGGCAGGTGCAGTTACTCAGCCTGCAGTCGCTGCAATATGCATCTGTCAATCCCTAAAGGACCAGTTTAGACAGGCCCTTAAGGAGGTTCCTGTACAACAAGCCTGGGATTTGGCCGAACTGCCAAGAGCATTATGTATTGCTATAGACGCCATTAACCACTTCAATACAGGGCACTTAAACACCTTCCTGCCCAGACCAATTTTGAGCTTTCAGCGCTGTCATACTTTGAATGACAATTGCGCGGTCATGCTACACTGTACCCAAATGAAATTTTTATAATTTTTTTTCCCACAAATAGAGATTTCTTTTGGTGGTATTTGATCACCTCTGCGGTTTTTATTTTTTGCTAAACAAATAAAAAAAGACCGAAAATTTTGAAAAAAAATATGTTTTTTTTTTTGTTTCAGTTTCAAAACTTTGTAAATAAGTACGTTTTCTCCTTCACTGATGGGCACTGATAGGTCTGCACTGATGGGCACCGATGAGGTGGCACCAATGAAGTGGCACTGAGGTGGCATTGATGGGCACTGATAGGCGGCACTGATGGGCAACACGGATGGGCACTGATGGGTGGCACAGATTGGCATGGATAGGCGGCACGGATTAGCATGGATAGGCGGCACAGATGGGCAGGGATAGGCGGCATGGATGGGCACTGATAGGCGGCATGGATGGGCACTGATAGGTGGCACGGATAGGCACTGATAGGTGGCACGGATAGGCACTGATTGGCATCCATCAGTAAAAAAACAATGCTGCCTATCAGTGCCAAACAATAATGCATGCCAATCAGTGATGCCCATTGTCGGAGACTCTTTACCAAGATCGTAGTTGCGGGTGTCAGACTGACACCCCGCAACAACGATCGCCGCGATGCGCGCCCCCGAGGGCGCGCAGCGGCTAAAAATCCTGAGGACGTCATATGACGCCCTGTCAGGATTTTACAACCACTTTGCCGCCGTCATTTGACAATGGGCGGGCGGCAAGTGGTTAAAGATTCTATTCACCAGGCGTCTCGCCTTGCTCTTGTGCTAGTACACATGCGTAGGATCCTGTGGTTGAAAAATTGGTCAGCCGCAGCATCAAGTAAAAGGCTCCTGACTGTTTTTTCTTTTCATGGGGATTGGCTATTTGGGGATGATTTGGACAAATACATCCAAAAGATTTCAAGTGGGAAAAGTACTCTTTTGCCAGTCAAAAGAAGGAGTAAACGCCCTTCATTTAAGCGGGTTCTTTCTCCAGCGCCAGGGGCATCTGCCTCTAGGCAGTTGCGACGGCCTCCACCGTCAGAGTCTAGAGGAAAACCTTAGGGTCAGGCCCAGGCACAAAAGAAGTCCTGGGGCGGAAACCTGCAAAACAGAATTCTAAAGCCTCATTATGAAGGGGCGCCCGCGCTTGCCAGGGTGGGGGGAAGACTTCTGCAGTTCTCAGAAGTCTGACAGGAGGAAATTCAGGACAGATGGGTCATCTCCATGATAACTCTAGGGTACAAACTGGAATTTCGGGAGTTTCCACCGCTTCGTTTTCTGAGGTCAAACGTTCCCAAAGATCCAATAAAAAGGCAATCTCTGTTTTGGGCATTAGACCGATTACTGGCTCAGGGGGTGATCAAGCAGATCCCCACAGAAGAGCCAGGTTTGGGGTTCTATTCAAACCTCTTCACGGTACCAAACCCATTCTAGATCTGAAAAATCTAAATCAATTCCTGAAGGTTTCCTTTTCGCATGGAATCAATCAGGTCGGTGGTTTCTATCCTACAAAGAGGAGAACTTCTGGCATCTATCGACATCAGGAATGCATACCTACATGTTCCTATATTCCCCGCTCACCAAAGGTTTCTGCGGTTCGAGGTAAAATAGCATCATTTTCAGTTTGTAGCTTTGCCCTTCAGGCTGGCTACAGCACCCCGGGTATTTACAAAGGTTCTGGCTCCACCTCTAGCCAGGCTAAGGGCGCAGGGCATAACAGTCTATTGCTAATAGATCAGTCGGTGGCCCGTTTGGAGCAAAGCGTATGCATTACAACCAAATACCTGGAATATCTAGGTTGGATTCTCAACCTAGAGAAGTCTTCCTTAAAACCACTAAAACGAGTACTTGGGTCTGATCATAGACACAGCCCAGAAAAAGGTGTTCTTTCCCCAGGCAAAGATCAACGCCATAAGAGAGCTGGTGCAGATGGTCAGGTCAAAAAGAGATCCCTCCATTCGCCTTTGCATGAGGTTGTTAGGAAAGATGGTTCCCTATGCCCAGTACCATTTGAGACTGTTGCAAAACAGTATCCTGTATGCTTGGAACAAAACGGTTCAAGCTCTACATTTGCCAATACAGCTGTCCCCAAGGGTGTCCCAGAGCCTCAGTTGGTGGTTGGTAACCCGGAATCTGCTGAAAGGAAAATCCTTCAGACCAGTTATCTGGAAGGTGGACAAGCCTTTCAGGTTGGGGAGCAGTACTAGAAAAGACAACTGTCTAGGGACAGTGGTCAAGAACCTTGCCCATCAACATCCTAGAGATTTGGGCAGCGCGTCTGAAGGCCTGGACATTCAGGTTACAGGGTTGTCCCCTGTCAGGATCCAATCCGACAATACCACAGCTGTGGCTTATATCAATCACCAAGGGGGCACCAAGAGTCTCGCAGCACAGAGGGAGGTGAACCATATCCTAACTTGGGCAGAAAGGAATGTTCCGTGCGGACTACTAAAGCCACCAGTAGTTGCTCCCGTGGGAATTAGTCCCTTCACCCCGACATTTTTCTGGCTGTTTTCCAAAAATGGGGGACTCCGGATGTAGTTCTGGCATCCAGGTTCAACATGAAGTTGGTTAACTTTGTGTCCAGGACAAGGGATCCACTCGCATGCAGAACAGATGCGTTGGTGACCCCGTGGGATCAGTTCTCACTGATTTATGCATTCCCCCCTATTTAGTTGGTGCCACGACTTCTTTGCAAGATAAAATTGAAAAGAAAGACGGTAATTCTTGTAGCCCCAGCATGGCCCAGAAGGTCCTGGAATGCAGAAATCGTAAAGATGGCAGTGGGGGATCCATGGTCCCTTCCACTACGTCCAGACCTACTCTCACAGGGGCCGATATTCCATCCTACCTTACAAACTCTAAATTTAACGGCTTGGCTATTGAGACCCACATTCTGAAGAAACGTGGGCTATCCGGGTCAGTTATCTCTACCTTGATTAATGCAAGGAAGTTAGCTTCCAGATACATATATTATAGAGTCTGGAGGGCTTATACTGCATTTCCTGGTGTGAATCCAAGGGTTGGCACCCTCGGAAGTATAGCATAGGCAGAATTCTTGCCTTTCTACAATTAGGGGTAGAGATGAAGCTGGCTTTGAGTACTATTAAGGGCCAAGTCTAAGCCTTATCGGTCTTATTTCAAAGACCGCTTGCTTCGCATTCTTTGGTACAGGTTTTTATGCAAGGGGTGATGCGGCTTAATCCGCCAGTTAGATTACCTTTGAACCCTTGGAACTTGAACTTAGTTTTGTCAGTGTTACAAAAATAGCCGTTTAAACTGAAATTAGTCCTTCTGACAAGGAAGTTAGTATTCTTGGTTGCTGTATCCTCAGCAAGGAGGGTTTCGGAACTGGCTGCTCTTTCTTGTAAAGAGCCATATTTGATTATTCACGAAGGACAGGGTCGTGTTGCGTCCTCGTCCAAGTATTCTGCCTAAAGTGGTCTTAGGTTTTCACCTGAACCAAGATATTGTCCTACCGTCGTTTTTTCCAAAACCATGTTCTAGGAAAGAGAAGTCACTACATTGGCTTGATGTGGTGAGAGCGGTCAAGGTCTATTTAGAGACAACTCCTGAGATCCGGAAGACTGATGTCTTATTTGTGCTGCCAGAAGGTCCTAGGAAAGAACAAGCAGCTTCAAAATACACTATTTCTAAGTGGATTCGGCAAGTTATAAATCAGGCTGGTTTAAAGGGTAAGATTCTGCCTTTTCAAGTCAAGGCGCACTCTACCAGAGCAGTTAGTGCTTCTTGGGCAGTGCATCACCAGGCCTCCATGGCTCAGATCTGTAAGGCCGCAACTTGGACTTCAGTACATACATTCACCAGGTTTTATCAGGTGAATCCAGGAAAATCCTTTTCTTGGAGTACATCACGGGACACAGAGGTCCCTCCCCTCTTTTGGGATTTGTGTATATTTCTTTGCTACAAAAACTGAATTACTCCTGATAGGAGGAGGGGGTTATATAGGCAGTGAACTTCCTGTCTTGGGTGTGCCAGTGTCCATCACCTGAAGGTGCCTATATACC
Source organism: Lithobates sylvaticus (assembly GCA_028564925.1). Taxonomy (NCBI): domain Eukaryota; kingdom Metazoa; phylum Chordata; class Amphibia; order Anura; family Ranidae; genus Lithobates; species Lithobates sylvaticus. The sequence goes on along the minus strand of CM053026.1, from coordinate 347,525,063 downwards.
ATATAGTTAATACTATGGCTCTGTGTTCCGTGATGTACTCCAAGAAAATGATTTTACAGGTAAGCTGTTAAAAAAATCCTATTTTTCCAGCACTGCCTTAACCCTCTTGGGCATGGAGTTCACCAGAGCTTCACAGGTTGCTACTGGAGTCCTCTTCCACTCCTCCATGATGATATCACGGAGCTGGTGGATGTTAGAGACCTTGCATTTCTCCGCCTTGAGGATGCCTCACAGATGCTAAATAGGGTTTAGGTCTGGAGACATGCTTGGCCAGTCCATCACCTTTCCCCTCAGCTTCTTTAGCAAGGCAATGGTCGTCTTGGAGGTGTGTTTGGGGTCGTTATCAAGTTGGAATACTGTCCTATGGCCCAGTCTCCGAAGGGAGATCAGGCTCTGCTTCAGTATGTAACAGTACATGTTGGCATTCATGGTTCCCTCAATGAACTGTAGCTCCCCAGTTCTGGCAGCACTCATGCAGCCCCAGACCATGACACTCCCACCACCATGCGTGACTGTAGGCAAGACACACTTGTCTTTGTACTCACCTGGTTGCTGCCACATGTTTGACACCATCTCAACCAAATAAGTTTATCTTGGTCTCATCAGACCACAGGCATGGTTCCAGTAATCCATGTCCTTAGTCTGCTTGTCTTCAGAAAACTGTTTGCAGGCTTTCTTCTTCATCATCTTTAGTCCTTCTGGGACGACAGCTATGCAGACCAATTTGATGCAGTGTGCAGCGTATGGTCTGAGCACTGACAGGCTAACCCCCCGCCCCTTTAACCTCTGCAACAATGCTGGCAGCACTCATACGTCTATTTCCCAAAGACAACCTCTGTATATGATGCTGAGCATATGCACTCAACTTCTTTGGGCGACCATGGCGAGGCCTTTTGTTGCTTTGCAGCCTGAAATGAAGACAGACAGTTTTTGTTTTATCCAGCTGCAACTTTCCAAAAGGGGGTCATTTGGGGTGGTGTGAATTTGTACTGTCCTGGCATTTTAGTGAAAAATATAACTTTTACACAAATCAACACTTATTGGGATTTTTTTTATTTTAAGAAAAAAACATTTTATAAAAAAAAATTCAAAAACAGAATCTCTGAGTTGAAAAAAGACCACCCCCTTGTGTCAGTATTTTGTTGAACCACACCTAGAATTTTGCTTTACAGAATATCTCCAGCCACATCATTTCTGGTTTTAAGAAATTGATGTCTGATTTAATACACTTTTATTTTCTTCAATACTTTGCACATCTAGACTTTACAATATTTGCCCACTCTTCTTAGCAGAACTGCTCAAGTTCAGTTAAATTTGATGGTGACCATAATTCCACAGATTTTCAATGGGGTTTAAGTCTGGGCTCTGACTATGCAATGGGGTTTAAGTCTGGGCTCTGACTATGCCATGCAAGGACATTCGCCTTTTTCTCCTTCAACCACTGTGTGGTCATTTTTGCTGTGTGCTTTGGGCCATTGTCATGTTGGAAGGTAAACCTTCTTCCCATTGACAACTTTCTGGCAGAGGGTAGCATATTTTCCTCAAGAATTTGACAGTATTTTGCCCCATCCATTTTTCCTTCTATCCCGAAAAGTGCACCAGGCCCTGCTGTAGAGAAACGCCCCCACATAACAGGATATTTTCACCTGTTTTACTGTAGGAAGTGTTATTTGGATGGTGAGCTATATTGGATTTCCACCAGGCATATCATTTGGTGTTGAGGCCAAATAATTAAAGTTTTAGTCTCATCTGACCATAACACCTTTTTCCACGTGGCCTCAGCATCTTCAACGTGCGTTTTGTCAAAGCTCAGTTGTGATCGCATGGGCTCTTTCTTGAAGCATGGCTTTTTTCTTGCAATCCTCCCATACAAGCCACATTTGTGGAGAATTTGTAATAGTGTGGCCACATGCGCACAATGACCACTCTTTGTCATAAATTCCTGCAACTGCTTCCGATTTGCTGTAAGCCACTTGGTAACCTCTGTGACCAGGTTCCTCTTGGCTCTTTCATCCAGTTTGAAGTGACATCCTAATCCAGGGAGGGTCTGTGGTGTATGAAATACCTTCCACTTTTTAATAATAGACTTCACTGTGCATCTAGACATTGATAAAGTCTTTGAAAAAAATGTTTGTATCCATCTCCTGACTTGTGTCTGTCCACAACTTTATTTTGGAGATCTTTTGACAGTACCTTGCCACCTATAGTTGATTATTTGCTTCCGTTGCACTGCCAGGGACTGAATTGCTCCAGGAAAGCTTGTCGTGTTTTTTTTTTTCATTCAGCCCACTTGGTTAAACGAAAAAAAAAAAAAAAATTGATAGTGTGTACTAGGCCAGCCCTCAAATTTCCCACTTGTGTCTTGCGAGTGGAAAATGGCTGTTGGCAAGCGTGAGGCTGCCTCAGAGCGGAAGGGGGCGAGCTCCGCCGGGATGTTCTCCCAGCCAGGGGAAGAGAGAGGAGAGATGTCCTGATCAGCAGAGAGCGGGATTGCCCGCTGTAATAGCTTTCATTAGAATTTCCTGTGTTCCCGACACTCACCGTCACATAGCCCCACCTCTTGACCCGGCGCCTTGGATAGACAAAACACCGGTCCAATGCGGGATGTGTGCTGTCATCAAAGATGTCAGCTCTGTGATAGTGAGCCCCAGGAACATAGAAAATTCAAATGAAAGCTATTATAGCAGGCAATCCCGCTCTGCTGATCCGGACGGCTCACCTCTTCCTCTGCACAGGTGTGGCTGCATTGGGCACAGATCACGCTGTATTGGGCACAGGTGGGACTGCATTGATAAAGCTGTTCATATTTTTTATTTTTTTTGCAAATTAATTCAAAAAAAAAAAAATTAAGTGTTATTTCATAAGATGGCGTGTTTAGGGGCAGGGCAACTGGTGGCAAGTAACACTTAAGGCCTGGCTAGTAGCTCAGGACTTGAAATTTTGACCCCTGTACTAGGCTATAGTCTAGAAAATCTTTCTCCCTCTGGCAGAGTCATTGGTTTAGCTTCAATACCAAACAATTCAAGCTCCTGCGTGCTCTCCCCATGATGCATGGAGAAATAGCGGGGGACACTTTTGTGAATTATTGTAATACCAGTTCACACACATCGTGGATGCCATCTCCTTGGTGTTTTTGGACCTTGAGTTGTCATGGGGCATAGACGGTAGAATTATCCCAAGACACTTTAAGGAGCCTGCTGGCACCTCTTACATTGCAGGAGTTGCCATCATCCAAACTGGAAGGACAATATTCCTTATAGGCAGTTTTTAAAGCTTTGTAGGAAATATTCCATCACCGTGGATTATTTAGCCCAGGCAGAATTTCTTACCAACACATTTCTGGAAAAGGTTATGAGAAACACATCCAGTAAGTGATAGAAAGATAACAGAATGGTAGAGTTACTTCTCATCAGGATAGACAGCCTATAGAATCTACAGGTATCATGTTCATTACCAGATATAATAATCAACACTGGGCTATTAGCAATGCTCTCAAAACACACTGGCCCATTTTAAAACAGGACCCAGCTTTGGACAAAAGTACTCCTAAATGCACCCAGTGTGGTTTTTAGGAAAACCACTAATGTGAAAATCATCATAGCCCCAAGTCAGCTTCGGGGTAGACAGAGCCAACTGAGGGACATACCCACCTTTGCCCCCCATTATTTTTCCACGAATCATGGGGAGAGCACACAGGGGCTTGAATTGTTTGGTATTGAAGCTATTACATTGCATTTACCACAGGGGAAAGATTTTCCAGACTATGTCTAAGAGAGACATGTTGGATCTTAACATTTAATACAATGTGCCCCGAGGGTCTAAAACGAGAAACTCAAAATTAATACACTATTTGAATAAGGATCGACTTTGTGGAAGGATAGTATAGAAGGAACAGAAAGCGCATGCATTTATCCATTTGTCCTAAAAGCACTTTTAGGTAAGCATTCTAAGTAGGCTATTATATCTAGCATGAATCAACAAAATTATTAAAATACCGTTATACGATTTTAATCCATCTATCAGTTTTATGGTATATTCATTCAAGTTACATAAATTTTTATGCTCATTAATCCTAATGTATTGTGTACATATTTATTTATAACTTTTGTAAAATCAATCTATTTTCTGAGCTTATAGAAGTGCAGTATCAGTTTATATACTGTACATAAGATTTCATGAATTCTGTATTAACATATAGTATTTCATTTATAATTGTTCTTTATATCATCTATTAAATTTATTGTATACGGTGTGGTTCAACCCCTGCTGTAGGTAGAATTCAGATGTATTTGGGCTCGCCCCTCCCGAGGAATGGTCCTTTAAAAAGCTGCGTTTGGGAGGCGGTCCTCAGTTTGCTATTTAACCACTTCAATACCAGGCACTTAGACACCTTCCCGCCCAAGCCAATTTTCAGCTTTCAGCGCTGTCGCAATTTGAATGACAATTGCGCGGTCACGCTACACTGTACCCAAACAAATTTTTTTATCATTTTGTTCCCACAAATAGAGCTTTCTTTTGGTGGTATTTGATCACCTCTGTGATTTTTATTTTTTGCGCAACAAACAAAAAAAGAACAAAAATTTTGCAAAAAAACAAGTTTCTTTGTCACTGTAAATTTTTTTTGTAAATAAGTGTGTTTTCTTCTTCAATGATGGGCACTGATAAGGTGGCACTAATAAGGCAGCACTGATGCACACATAGGTGGCACTGATAGGTGGCATGGATGGGCACTGATGGACGCTGATGAGTGGCACTGCTGGGCATCCCTGTTTTAAAACATTTTTTTAAAATAAATATGATGTGCCAATCAGTGCCCATCTGTGGGCACTGATTGGCATTTTTTTTTTAACATGTGGATGGCCATGGGGGATGTACCTGGCCATCCACATGCTGAGGGCTTCCCTGGTTGTCTAGTGTGGGCATCTGAGGGGGGGCTGCGCTGATACACAATCAGCGCATACCCCCCGTCAGGAGAGCCGCAGATCAGCTCTCCTCTACTCGCGTCTGTCAGACGCGAGTGAGGAAAAGCCAATCAACGGCTCTTCCTGTGTACATCGTGATCAGCCGTGATTGGACACGGCTGATCACGTGGTAAAGAGCCTCCGCCGGAGGCTCTTTACCGAGATCAGTGTAGCGGTGTGTCAGACTGACACACCGCTCCGATCGCCGCGATGCGCGCCCCCACGGGCGCGCGGCGGCTGTTATCCTGAAGGACGTCATATGACGCCCAGTCAGGATAACGAAACCACTTCCCGGACGTCAATCTGCTATTGACCGGGCGGGAAGTGGTTAAAGTGATTGTAAAATCTTGCTTAAAGAATAAAATACTAACATTTTATGTACCTCCTCTGTGCGGTTGGTTTGGCACAGAGCAGGCCAGATCCTCCTCTTCTCAGGTACCTCTTTGGCTCACCTGGCCTCCGTATATCCATTCAGACACAGAGCCCCGACCTGGTCTGCCCCCTTTCCCCCCCCCCCCCCCCGATTGGCTGACTGAGTTTGACAGCCACGGGAGCCATTGGCACCGCCTGCTGTCTCAACCAATCAGGAATGTTCCAGACAGCTTAGACATTTGTGGACATCGCTGGAGAGAGAAGGGGCTTAGGTCAAGTAATTAGGGGGTGCTGAGGAGGCTGCTACACACAGGTTTTTCTAATCTTAATGCATTAAGATTAAAAAAAACAAAAAAAAAAACTTCTGCCCTTGTAACTCCTTTAACTTAGCCTTTTCCTACAGTGGGATGGACTTGATAGAGGGCACACTTCCCGAAACACATAGTCATAGTAACCACCCCCCCATCCCTCATTTGACAGCTCTGGAAGTGGGTCTCCGCTCCGTTAGGTCGGCACCAGACCTGCCACATGCACAGTGGGTCCTGCATGCTGAATTGGTCAGCGGCAGCTTCTAAAAGAAATTAATGCCCTAGTTTTGCTTTAGGGTCTGTTTACGATTTGTGTTTGCTTTTATCCCTTCATAGAAGTAAATGAAACTCATGTAAGCCACAGCCCCTGGCAGAGAAATCCTACTACTTAATCTAATAATGTCCAGCAGGGCGACTAGCGATATGGTGCCTCAAACTACACTGGCAGTGCTACTGGCACTCAAAAAAGGGTGCTTGCGGTTTCTGTAAGTATTCAAAGATTTGTATATAAAACTCCCTGAAAATTTAGACAAAAGTATTTCTGTGAATTTGTGGGTTAGAAAATATTTTCTTCCAGCCATCTGTAAACTGTAGAAACGAGTGTACCAAATACCTGCTTAAAAGACTGGGTTTCACATGCATGCAAATTGGATGAGGGTTTCCCCAAATCCAATTCGCATGACAGGCGAGGGTAACCAATTCTCAATGGAGCCAGTTCACACATGTCTGCGGCTGCCGTGGAGTGGATTGCAAAATCATTCTGCGAACATTTGGGTCCGGTTCAGGTCCGAATTTTTGCTTGAATTTGCATTTAAACCGGTGAACAGACGCACCAGACCCTAATCACGAACCCGGCCTAACTGGAAGGATTGCAGACAAAGCAGAGTACTGGAAAACGAACTCACTTTGCTAAACAAATTACATAAAATTTTTGTCCCCCCTAACAAGATCATTATTTTTCACTAATGACATAAAAGATTCTATGGCTATGAGCAACCACCATGGTATGTGTTCAACCACTGAACTGAATCCTGCGAATGGTGCTGGCTGCAAAATCTTTTGAGACTCGGCAGGGATAAAAGGATAAGTTAACCTTTGGGAACATGTAACATGTTCCCACTGCTGCAGCCACCACCTGCTGCTCATGCTCCCTGTGGCAGCAGCTGGGGGAGAAGTTCCCTGTACTAGTAGTCACTTTTTTTTTTTTTAAACAGTGCAGATGTGCAGGGCTCCTCCGACTTGGCCACATCATTCATACACATAGCCCTGTGAATGAATTACATGTCACAAAAACCTTTGCAGCCGTCAGCTTGTAGTTTAAGGCGCTACTACGGTGCTGTGGTAGTGCCAATTCTGTCAGAGTGTATTAGCTTGCCGACAGGTCTGCAGGAGTCCTGCATGGCATCAGCAATCTGCTGATCACTGGTACAATGCTTTACAGGCTCCTGCAACAAAAAAATGCACTTTTTTTTACCTGAAAAAAAAATGTGCATTTCTAAAAAGTGAACTTTTCCTTTAAAGCGGTCCTGCACGGACTTTTTTTTCTTTTTTAAAGGTTTAAAAAGCATGTATTGCTAACATCATACTCACTAGCAGTGATTATGCCCGTTATCCAGGTCCGTTTTCCCATCTAATAGTTTATAAAATCATTCCCAGCTGGCGTCATCTTGCTTGTGGGCATTTGAAGCCCACCAGCAATCACTTCCATCGATTTGGAGGAACCAGCATTCCTTGCTGGTTCCCGCGAATGCTCAGTGGCTACAGCACTGAGCGGCGTAATCCAATATGTTGCCATGACAACGGGTCACGCTGTTGAAATCACGCAAGATTTTGCATCGGACCTCCGCACTGACTCCTGGGATGAATTACACGAGAGTGCGGCGATCACCGGATATGATGTGGATCCCCGCATAAACACCACCCACAGCCGCAGAGACTGACAAAGAACCAGAACAGGTACGTTTTAAAAAATAAAAATAAACGTCCATTGTGAACTCCATACCCCTTCTAGAAACGATTGAGCCAAACTCAGTGCAGAACCGCTTTAAGTGTATATAGCATACCCCAGCTTGACTGCTTTATCCAAACTTCAATGGCTGAAGACTGGTGCTCAGGCTGCAGGGTTCCATCCCCAGTATATCACATTCACATGCAAAAAGCCAGCAACTCGGCGAACACCCGTCGGTCCGAATAATAGATTGGACAGTGATGTATTTTTTTTTTGAAGTGAATAACATTAATATATGAATTAGTCAAATATTTTTAATGTGACTAAATATCCATCTATTTATGTGTCAATTTTGTATTCTAGTGTTGATTTTTTTTGTGGCAATTGCTTTTGGATTCACTCTATGGTTTGTGATTAGTTCCACCTGTAATTCTAGAACGGTTTTAGGTAGATGCTTAAAAATTGTGTTTTTTTTTTTAATACATTTTTTTTGTGTGTTACTGCTGTGCTATGAGGAAGCACATGGTAGACAAAATACATTAGATTTCTAGACACTGTACTGCCCCCAAATGTAGCCAATACAGATTTTGTAACAGGAGTTGCCCGCTTTTGGCATGCAACATTCAGTAGTGTTCCCCACAAATAGCTCAAAGCAATAGGCTGACAGCACCCGCAGCTAGTCAAGACAGTCGGCATCCAGACCCATCCACGTTATCACTGCATGACCAATAACATGGGACCATCCACAAATACCTGTGGGCACCATCAGCCTCCCACTGCTTTGAACTGGGCTTCCGCCTCCAGCGGTTTGCAGGAAACCTTGCGAAGTCTCCTGCAGATAATCACAGTCAGCTCCATTCACAAGTGTGAATGGTGCCATGCCCATTACCCTCCCTCACATCTTTTGGTCACTTAGACTTTAGTTTATACAAGTAGCGCAAGGCCCCATGTACACTACAGCTGCTAAACTGAAGTTTAGGAGCAGTTGGGCACTGCTCATGTTGTTGTGATTGTCTCATTGTTAAAATAAACCCACCATTAAAATTAGACTGATCATTTTTTGTCAGTGGGCAAATCTACAAAATCAGCAGGGGAGCAAATACTGCCCCCCCCCCCCCCCCACCTCACCTCACTGTAGACAGCCAAAATGATTGGCTGTAACCCGCTCACAAACTTGTGCCACAGTACAGGTCAGCAGGGAGCATATAACTAGTTATCACAGCAGGGGAGTCAGTCAGAATTCAAAGACACAGCAGGGAAGATCCACCTCAAATATGTGGCTGCTGGCTGAATGAAAAAAATTGAAGTGCATGACCATTAAAATAAAAAAGGTGAGGAGGCGGCAAAGTTATTAAAATCCACAGGATTGCAAATGATTTTAAATACCCCACATTATATTACTAAGCAGATTTCTTAATACCATCAAGTTATATGAACCGAATTTAATCTGCGCATGCCAAATTATCCCCTCAAACACCCAGATCAAGTCAATAGCATACGCACAGAGATTTCGTAGACACCAAAGCCTTTAAAAAGAAAATTTGCACAAGTTGATCATTTACAACAAATTTATTTAAACCATGAGGCTTTATTTCTGGCTGGATTCAGATTTAGATGTGGAGGCTCTCAGTGATGAAAGTCTACGCCTCTTGGCAATCTGTTCCTGGCGCTTCTCCTTTGCTTCCTAAAAGGGAGAAGAAAAATAAAAAATAGGCATTCGGTACTCAGCTGAGGCCTGCTAGAAAATTGAATGGCTAGTACAACACCAAGCTAAACATGGGATAGACTCCTTGACCAAGATTATTATACAGTATTTACATACAACATACAACAGTTTATGTAGCAAAGCCATAATGGGAAAACCAAGTTGATTTTTAGCAACTGGAGAGCAAAAACATGACTTGGGTTAGACAGCTGAATTATGACTCATGGAAACAATGCACACTTTACAAAGACCCTGGAGATTTGGTTTCACAGAAACAGTGGAATTATTGAACGTACCTTTGTTCTCTTAGCAAGGAGCTTGGCATACTCTGATGCTTCCTCCTTATTCTTTTGAGTGCGCTGCTTCTTCAGGGCAATACGTCTGCGCTTGTGTTGAAGAACTCTAGGTGTTACAAGACGCTGGATCTTGGGGGCCTTAGTCCTGGCCTTCTTCCCTAGGGACAATGAAAGTTATCATTAATAGTTGCCACCTGTATTTGGATGCCAAATAGAGCACGTTGTTCATTGCAAACAAGTTTTTGCTATTCAACACCCCCCCCCCCCCCATCAAAATATCAACAAGTTGTCATACACCGATGCCATACTTTGCATGGGGGCCTGTCCTCAAAAGATTTTCCCATGTTTAATCACCTGAAGGTACCAGCCTATAACCCAGACTTCTAGGAACAGCCAGCCTACGTTGTGTATGATTAACAGTTGAACATAAGCATGCAGTCACAATATATGAAGCAGTTTGATAAATCTAAGCATTATTTGTAAAAGACATGGAAAAAAGCAAATGGGATAGAATGGAGCTGTTGCCAACAATGCCAATAACCAGCTACTTCAGAGTCCCCAGGGGACTTCTAAAGACAATCTCTATAGGTATAAAAACACATCTCTAAGGAGCTGCATCACTCCTTTTTAAGAGTCTTCAGGTGTCAAAAAAAAAAAGGGGAAAAGGGATCACTGATCCTGAAAAAACGGGCATTTAAAAATAAAATAAAAAATTTGCATTGATACATGTCCCCTAGGTCAGGAGATGGGGCACTCCCCTAATGATCCAGCACCATCCTCACCCAGAGGTCCCTAACACCAGCGTGTTTACTAAGGGAATCGGTTACCTGCAGCTTTGCAAGTGGACACTTCTAGAATGGAGGAGGATTTCCACTCCAATTCCCTAGGCAGTCAAAGTGGTTACCCGCTTCCTCCCAAAAAGTGGGCGAGATGGTGGGAAGGTGTTAAAGCAAACTTTAGGGCAAAGATCCGCTTTAGGAAAGCTGCCAGGACAGGGACTTTTAAAAGAAGTCTCACTAGTCTTTTTAAATGTTTATTTAATCTTTTAGGGCAGGGCTTTACAAAACCCAGGCGCCAGGTCGCAATGGCGACTGAAAAATTGCATCCTGGCGCTTGGGCTACACCGCAGCAGCTGGGACGTGCCGCCCATCAGTGAAGGAGAAAAATAACTTATTTGCAAAACCTTTACAATTTGTTTTTTAAATATTCCGTCTTTTGCTTGGCATCAGGCGTGAGCAATTCTTATTGCCCGATGCCCCAGGCATTAAGTTCTGGGCGCTGGGCAGCCAATTAAAAACTGGCTCCTCACTTTCAGCTGGCTCCTAGATTCTATGCAAATTTGTCAAGCTCTGCTTTAGGGGGCCACGTGTACAATCCATCCATTGCTAAGCAGCGAGGTCAGATTGTCTAACAGCTTTGTTAGGAAAGGGAACTAAGGATTTGTGAGAAAGTGCTGGTCCCTAGCAGTATATTTATAATAAGGCTTACCTATAGGTACTGTGAATATCTCCTAAATGTGCACCGTTTAGGAGATATTTACCGGACATGCACCGTGCAACATCAACGGCGCATGCAATTAGAAGGAATGGCCACCAGGCATAGAAAAATATGCCACACACAGCCACAGAGATAGTGTCTAAAGAGTACAACTCAGGTGCCAAAAATATAAAATTAAATGCTAGATAAAATAGCCAATTATACACAAACTAGAGGTCGACCGATATATCGGCCGATATTTGGCCATTTTTAAAAAATCGGCATCGGCCGATTATTGTGTAAACCAGGCCGATTCGCGGCCGCAACGATATACTCGGCCGCCTGCAGTACAGACCTGTGCCCCCGTGTAACATCTTCAACTGCGCGGCCGGCCATTATAGAAAGTTTCACAAGCACGAGACCGCTCCGCCCCACCCCGCCCCCTCCGGCCGCATCACTCCGCCCCCGCCCCGCCCCCCTCCGGCGTGCTGTAACATAGAAGCCTCCGCAGGAGATTGTGGCAAGCACCAGCTAAGCTCCTCTTGCTTCCCTGCTAAGGCGGAGCCTGCTGGATGCTGCCATCTCTCCTGCTCTGTGATTGGCTGGTCAGCGTCTATCTGCATACACCTAGCCCGATCAGGTGCATGCAGATAGATACCAGCATGTATGGAGGGTAAGTCAGAAAAAGTGTGCTACTGTGCCCCTCTGCAGACTTTATTTAATGTCCTCCACAGCCACCTCTGTACCCCCCCTCCTCCACAGTCACCTCTCTGTACCCCCCCTCCTCCACAGTCACCTCTCTGTACCCCCCCTCCTCCACAGTCACCTCTCTGTACCCCCCCTCCTCCACAGCCATCTCTCTGTACCCCCCCCTCCTTCACAGCCATCTCTCTGTACCCCCCCCCCCTCCTCCACAGTCACCTCTCTGTACCCCCCCCCCTCCTCCACAGCCATCTCTCTGTACCCCTCCTCCACAGCTACCTCTCTGTACCCCCTCCTTCCTCCACAGCCACCTTTCTGTACCACACCTCTCTGTACCCCCCCCTCCTCCACAGCCATCTCTCTGTACCCCCCCCTCCTCCACAGCCACCTTTCTGTACCACACCTCTCTGTACCCCCCCCCCCCACAGTCACCTCTCTGTACCCCCCTCCTCCACAGTCACCTCTCTGTACCCCCCCTCCTCCACAGCCACCTCTCTGTACCCCCCCTCCTCCACAGCCATCTCTCTGTACCCCCCCTCCTCCACAGCCATCTCTCTGTACCCCCCCCCTCCTCCACAGTCACCTCTCTGTACCCCCCCCTCCTCCACAGCCATCTCTCTGTACCCCTCCTCCTCCACAGCTACCTCTCTGTACCCCCTCCTTCCTCCACAGCCACCTTTCTGTACCACACCTCTCTGTACCCCCCTCCTCCACAGCCATCTCTCTGTACCCCCCCCCCCCCTCCTCCACAGCCACCTTTCTGTACCACACCTCTCTGTACCCCCCCCCCCCCACAGTCACCTCTCTGTACCCCCCTCCTCCACAGCCATCTCTCTGTACCCCCCCTTCTTCACAGCCATCTCTGTACCCCCCCTCCTCCACAGTCACCTCTCTGTACCCCTCCTCCTCCACAGCTACCTCTCTGTACCCCCCCTCCTCCACAGCCACCTCTCTGTACCCCCCCTCCACAGCCACCTCTGTACCCCCCCTCCACAGCCACCTCTCTGTACCCCCCCTCCACAGCCATCTCTCTGTACCCCCCCTCCACAGCCATCTCTCTGTACCCCCCCTCCACAGCCATCTCTTTGTACCCCCCCCTCCTCCACAGCTGCCTCTGTACCCCCCCTCCTCCACAGTCACCTCTCTGTACCCCCCCTCCTCCGCAGCCACCTTTCTGTAACCCCCCCTCCTCCACCGCCACCTCTGTAACCCCCCCCTCCTCCACCGCCACCTCTGTAACCCCCCCTCCTCCATAGTCACCTCTCTGTAAGCCCCCCTCCTCCACAGTCACCTCTCTGTAACCCCCCCTCCTCCACAGTCACCTCTCTGTAACCCCCCCTCCTCCACAGCCACCTCTCTGTAACCCCCCCTCCTCCACAACCACCTCTCTGTAACCCCCCCTCCTCCACAACCACCTCTCTGTAACCCCCCCCTCCTCCACAACCACCTCTCTGTAACCCCCCCCTCCTCCACAGCCACCTCTCTGTAACCCCCCCCTCCTCCACAACCACCTCTCTGTAACCCCCCCTCCTCCACAGCCACCTCTCTGTAACCCCCCCTCCTCCACAGCCACCTCTCTGTAACCCCCCCCCCTCCTCCACAGCCACCTCTCTGTAACCCCCCCTCCTCCACAGCCACCTCTCTGTACCCCCCCTCCTCCACAGCCACCTCTCTGTACCCCCCTCCTCCACAGCCACCTCTCTGTACCCCCCCTCCTCCACAGCCACCTCTCTGTACCTCTCTGGTTAATTTAAGCAATTTTCTGTATCCCTTTATTTTTTAACTATACTGTTAGATTTTATGAAATGAAGGGGAAAAAAAAAAAAAAAAAATCGGCATCATATATCGGCCATCGGCTGCCCCAATTTCTAAATATCGGCATCGGCCAGAGAAAAACCCATATCGGTCGACCGCTAACACAAACCATGAAAAAATAAAATAAAAAAAAAATTAAATCTCTACTGTGCACCATCTGATAACAAATACAAAGATACAAGAACGTCAGCACTACACATGCATCATAAGGATCATTAGGAGCACAGTGAAATCACTAGGTAGTATTAGAGCTGCACGATTCTGGGAAAAATGAGAATCGCGATCCCTTTTCTTAGAATGAAGATCACGATTCTCAAAAAATACTCTGGGTAGCTAGCTGACTGATATGGGTACGGTAGCACTAGCAAGCAGACTCAGACAGACTGTGGTGGCTGATTGGGTGTTAGTATGTCTGCTCTGTGTGTTTGCTCCAATTGGGTGTTTAAATGTCTGCGACGCCTCTGTATAGAAAATGTCAGAGCTGTATAAATGTTTAATAATGATGTGTGACGGTGGTGAGGATATTAAAGACTGATGTGAATGGCGCAGTAGGGGAAAATGTTAGCACTATACAAGTAAATTGTCTGCACCTGGTTTACTGCAGCACAGTGCTGTTCTCTGGACGGTGGGGCCCCTGTGCGACCTGTAAATGGTTCTGGAGTGTAGCGATCTGCCTTTAGCCTTCCCAGCCGAACCCCTTGTAAGGCAAAGTTAATGATGCATCTAATCAGGTCACAGGAGTGCCGGAGGTCTGGATCTCGGCTGGTAGGGGGGGTGATCTACCTGCACATTGGCAGCTCCAGCTCTTCACATTCTTTCGTTTCTCGGAGAAGCATGAAAGTCAGGGGGACTGTCCGGTGTTGTGCCGAGAATGGTTTCCCTGTTGAAATCTGTTCCCCCCTGGCTTTCTCTGCTCTGATCGGAACTCCGCATCTTCAGTCCTCTGCACTGCCGCTCCTCCTCTAGCCCGAATGCAAATCATGCTTCTACCGTCCCCTGTACAATATTACTAGTTCTTCCACACACGTAATATTGTACAGGGGATGTGCACGGGGGCGGGGACGGTAGAAGCATGATTTGTATTCGGGCTAGAGGAGGAGGAGCGGCAGTTCCAAGTTCCGATCAGAGCCGAGAGCCAGGGGGGGGGGGGGGGGGGGGGAACAGATTTTGACAGCGCTGATGACTGACGTCAGTTCCGATATCCGCCATTTGCGTTCCACGCTGGTTACGTGGAACCGGCGGTGGTAATCGAAATCGCGGGTCATCCAAAAACCAGATCGTGTGGGGGGTGGGATCATTACGCGATTAATCGTGCAGCACTAGGTAGTGTAATAGCAAGCACTGTGGGGCTAGGCAATATAGATGGAAGAGAAGCAGGTGACTACACTTGACAAAATCCAGCACATCAAAAATTCAAGAAAAAAAAAAAAAATCCAAAACGGTCAAGATAAGCAGTCTAAAATGCTAGGGACAAATGGCAGGAAGAAAATGGAGGAGCTGAATACAAGCTGGTAAAGTTCCACCTCAAAAATACTGATCAGAATGGATCTAGAGAACAGGAAATAAACAGGCATCTCAGACATAAAAAAGTCAACCCCATTTTCAGCAGGGAGCACAATTGGCAATAAATGTACCTATAATGTGATCTGCCTTATCCGGGAATGAGGGTAGATGCTCTGCAGACAGAGGTGACTGACTTGTCATTTCATTTTCTGTTATCCTTTAGGCAAAAGAGATCAAACTGTGTCCAGGCAGCTAAGCAAGAGATCACTATTATCCTGCTATTACCTGTAGGATTCATTGCGGCATACACTGCATCAGACTTAGGCCCCTTTCACACTGGGGCGGTTTTCAAAAAAAAAAAAAACGGCCCCATTCACTTTAGTGTGAAAGCCGGCGGGCTTTCACACTGGAGCGGTGCGCTAGCAGGACGGCAAAAAAAAGTCCTGCTAGCAGCATCTTTGGAGCGGGATAGGAGAAGTGTATTCACCGCTCCTTCCCATTGATTTGAATGGGACACCGCGGTAATACCACCGCAAAGCGCCGCTAAATATAGCGCTGCTTTACCGTCACCGCGGCTCCCGCCCCAGTGTGAAAGGGGCCTTAGAGTCCCGTCCCCCAGGTTGTATAGGGAGTGACTTCGTAACTGCATGCAGCTTAAATAGGCGTGTGGATAGCCGTTGGATACAATAGCCTGAATGGTCATGTCCTGCACTCTCGTGCCAAAGATCATCCGTGCCCCGAATCCCAGATGGTGATGCAGCAGTGCATGGAGCGTCAGATGTAAAAAAAAAAAAAAAAAAAAAAAAAAAGGGGGGGTGTGATGTCAACGCGTTTCACAGGGGAAACCCCCGCTTCTTCAGGACTCAACCTCGGCACTTCAGCTGTGGAGCAACTACAAGTCCCATGAGACATGGCAAGACCCTGACAATCACAGGCATGACTCCTAGAGGCAGAGGCATGATGGGATTTGTAGTTTCACCACAGCTGGAGTGCCAAGGTTGCCTACCCTTGCTTTAGATTCCTGTGCCACAAACAGCAGCCCCCCTGCGTGCATGCGTGGGAGTGACGTTATTGCAGCTCCGACCAGTCACACAGGAAGACAGGGTGAAGATGGAAGCGCCTGCAGCGGTGACATCTCAGCGCTGGAAGAACTATCATCTAAACTCACTATTAAGTTGCGTTCTCCAATGACAAGTCATAAGCGCTGCAGGTTGCATATGTATGCCCCCCAACTAAACAAGTTCACCAGCACAGAGTTGCTCAAATGCTACAGAAATCATTAGTAATAACCTAGAGGACACCCACAGAAGGAACCTCTGAAAAGGAGAGGAAAATAAGTGGATTGGGTAAGTATTAAGGGGGCTGCACACTGAATTTTTTTTTTTTACTTTCATGCATTAGAAGACATGAAGGTTATAAAAAAAAAAATAAAAAAAAAAAACACACCCTTCACCCTTTCCTTTCATTTTTGCACGATTCTGGCCAAAACGAGAATCAAATTTTTGGCTTAGAATAAAAAGATCACAATTCTCTCGGCGTAAAATCTTTCACGTTATACAAAAATAAAATTGTGCTAACTTTACCGTTTATTTTTTTTTCTCATTTAATTAACCTTTTCACCCCCCCAAAAAAATTGCATTTGAATGACTGCTGCGCAAATACAGTGCGACAAAATATTGCAACGACCATTTTATTCTCTAGGGTCTCTACTAAAAAAAAAAAATGTGTGTGTGTATATATTAATAAATGTTGGGGGGGGGGGTTTGTAAGTAATTTTCTAGCAAACTTTTTTTTTTTTTTTTTTTTACTTGAAACCAACAAAATGTCAGAAAGGGTTAAGTAGTAAACTTTCCTCATTTACACACTAAAGTGTATTCCTTTGATCTAAAGGACAAATTGTTACAATGTTTATACTTAAGTCCCACTGCTAAAGAATGTTGATTCTTGGCAGACTGTGCCCCCCACCCCCCACTTTCTTTTGACGGGGGTCAGGAAATACTGTCAAGATCACAAGGGGGAGAAAAAAATAAATAATAATAATAAACACGATAACGATTAATCATGCAGCTCTAACTAAGGATATTTGGTCTCAAATCCCCTATCACTCCTTGGTCTCAATGCAAAACACCATTTGGCCAGCAGAGAAATTGTGTATATAATACAAATTTAGCAGGCTATTAAACATACCTTCCTTAGCAAGAGGCTTTCTAACCACATATTGGCGCACATCATCTTCTTTGGACAGGTTGAAGAGCTTGCGGATTCTGCTTGCCCTTTTAGGTCCCAAACGACGTGGAACAGTGTTGTCTGTGAGGCCAGGGATGTCCTTCTCACCTACAAAGTAAAAGCCAGTATAATCAAACCAAATGTATCCTGTGAGGGTTAATTTATCTTGTAATGCTTGACATGCTGGCAGAGAACAATGCCTGTGGATAAACATGTTACTCACCTTTCCTGACAATCACCAAGTTCAACACACTTAAGTTGGCATCTACAATACAGCCACGCACAGACTTGCGTTTGCGCTCTCCAGTCCTCCTGGGGCGGTAACAGGAGTGACCCTTACTCAATAGCAGACGAACACGGCCGTGGGTGAGAACTCCCTGTTTCATGGGGAAACCTTGCTTATCGTTGCCTCCACTGATGCGTACAACATATCCCTATAACAAAAAGGTTAGATCATCATTCTTGAAAGTAAATCAGTTAAACGATGCAGTTTGTGTGACAAACGCATACATAAATCCAAATACTAAACTTATTAGGCATCACACACAACCTGCAAAGCTAAAGCGAAAAAACAATTCCTTACCTTCCATTCATCACCCAAAGGATCAGCTGACACTTCTGTGGCCATGCGTTTCTCATAAAAAGTACGCAGCTTGCGTTCATCATCAACTTCAATAAGTTTCTGGCAGCCAGTGGCTGGGAAAGAGATATTAAGCTAAAAAACAAAAGAAGACTCGGTAAGGCCAAGTGTATGAAAATAAAAGTCACAGCTACAGAATTTTCCTTGCACTAGCTTTACAAAAACTCACAAGTGTTAACATGTTCATTTAAAGTGGTGTTCCAGAAAAAAAAAAAAAAATTAGCACATATTGCAGCTGCTGGCTTTTAATAAATGGACACTTACCTGTCCTGCAGTCCCTCAATGTCAGCACTGCAGCTGATGTTTACATCAGCTGTCAGATGCTGCTGCCGCCACTGCGCAAGGCCCCAATCATCTCTCCTATTAGCCCGACGGCCGGGGGAGGAGGGAGCCCCGCTGTAACATCACGGCCACAAGTGGGAAAGGATACCTGTGAAAGACATGCATCCTTTCCCCCCTTGAAAGTTGCCAATTGTGACACCGGAGGGGGGGAATCCGATGAGCGGAAGTTCCACTTTAGGGTGGAGCTCCGCTTTAAACACCAGTTTTAATATCTATGAATCTACAGCTTTTGTTAAAATAGTACTGTGACCCTTTGGGGAAACATTGGCTTAGCACTTCTGCCTTGCAGCACTGGGGTCTTCTTGGTGTGAACCCAAACTACCTGCATGAATTTTGAATGATCTCCCCGTGCTGGCATGGGTTTCCTCCCACACTCCAAAGATACGCTGGCAGATTAACCTCTTAAAGGCCATCCACATACTGCAGCAGGTCTGCTCTATTGTGCAAAACTACGTACCTTTACGTCATTTCATGCAATAGATAGTATGGACATGCGAGTGGGCCCGGCAGACTATGTCCGCCAGCCACCCATGATTGCTACACAGGCAGAACGGGGGATCTGCAAAGGTAAACAATGCAGATCCCTGTTCTGACAGGACAGGAGACAACACAGATTGCTGTTCCTGAACACTAGGAACAGCAGATCTATGTTGTCTCAGTGAGCCCCCCACACCCAGGGAAGTTAACCCTTTGATCGCCCCCTAGTGTTAACCCCTTCCCTGCCAGTGTAATTTATACATTGATCAGTGCATTTAACACTGATCACTGGGCCCCAAAAAAAGTGTCACTTTGGGTCAGATTTGTCCGCCGCAATATCGCAGTCCCGAAGAGGAAATAAAAAAAGAGTCCATAAATTCATCCCCTATTTTATAGACACGATAACTTTTGCACCAACCAATATACGCTTATTGCATAAATATACACACACTAATATGTATGTATGTATGTATGTATGTATGTATGTATGTGTGTGTGTGTACATACACTTTTTTTAATAGCGCAAAAAATAACTGCAGGAGGTGACCGAATACCACCAAAAGAAAGCTCTAGTTTATGGGGGAGGGGGAGAGAAACAGACAACTTTATTTGGGTACAACACCGCACGACCGTGCAATTGTCAGTAAAAGCATCGTAGTGCCATATTGCAAAAAAAAAAACAAATGGCCTGGCCATTAAGGGGGAAATCCTTAAACACTGGCTGCAGAAGAGAAAAAAAAATGTATAATTTCCCCCAATAACTGTCAGTGTTGATGACGGAATCCCTCCCGCGGAGCGATTGTGTTCTGCTGGCGGGTGCAGAAGCTGCCCCAGCTGGGAAAACTGACTATTGCAATCCAGCAAGGCTGGTTGTATCCAAGTTAAAGGGGAGTTCCAGGCATTTTAAAAGTCAGCTGCTACAAAAAGTGTAGTTGCTGACTTTTAAAAAAAATGACTTGCCTGTTCCACGGTCCAGCGATGCGGCCGAACGGGGTGTCGCTCCTCTCCCCCTCCTCTTCGCCGGCGCCGCCATTTCCACTAAGGGCACCCGGCCGTGACAGCTTTCCTCTTCACGGCCGGGCACGCACGGCGCATGAGCGAGCCGCGCTCCCGGAGTGAATAGGCGATCTCCTGGGACCTGTCATGTGTCCCAGGAGATCGCCTAGGCGGTTCCTGGGCGGAAGGAGGAAGTGGGACAGGAAGTCCCCCTCCTAATGAAGCCCCCACTCCGCCCCAAAAAAATTACATGCCAAATGTGGCATGTAAGGGGGTGAGGAGTGGTTAAAGCGGAAGTTCCATTTTTGAGTGGAACTCCGCTTTAATCGATCAACTTGGTTACATTCAGGCCTGCCCATACATGGTTCGAAACTCGGTCGGTCCCTGCTGAGCTACCCGAGATTGGAACTGTCTTTGGCCAGCTAAACTACTGACAAGTACAGTAAACATTGATCATTTCATTACAGTGGCATCTGAAAGTGAGTGGGATATATTAGACAAGTGAACATGATGTCCTTAAAAATCAATGTGTTGAAAGCAGAAAAAAAACAAAAAACAAAAAAGGAGTGTACAAGTGTAAGGATTTGAGTGACTGAAAAGGGACAAAATTAGAATGGCTAGAAGGACATCTATTTTAATAAATCCCATTTTCTTTTACAGCTTGTGGATGGCTGTTTACATTGCTTACATAGGGAAGAGATGGCACCAGAATGCAATATGGGAAGAAAGCAAGCCAGCAGAGTGATGCTTTGGACAACCTTGGGTCCTGTCATTCATGTGGATGCTACTTGATGCATAGAACCGACCTAAACATTAATGCTGGCCAAGTGCATCCCTTCATGGAAACCGTATTCCCTGATAGCAATGGCCTCTTTCAGCAGGATAATGAACCCTGACACATTGCAAACATGGTTCAAAAATGGTTTGAAGAACACAATGAGTGTTAGGTGTTGACTTGGCCTCCACATTTGCCAGATCTTAACCCAATCGAGCATCTATGGGATGTGTTGGAAAAACAAGTCCAATCAATAGAGGCCCTACCTCTCAACTTACAGGCCCAAAACAATCTGCTACTAATGGCTTGGAGCCAGATACCACAAGATCTAGCGGCACGCATGCCTTGACAGGCTAGGGCTGTTTTGGTATCAAAAAGGGGGCACCTTCTCAACATCAGGTGGGCATAAATGTTATGGCTGATCGGCATATGTACCTGTAGCAAACGCCTACCATTAAAAACAGAACTTCACCCAAAAGGGAAAGTTTTGCTAGTTGAAACCTACCCAGCCTCCCGCACCCACTTTCGTTCAGATGCAACTGATTTGAGCCGAAGTTTGACCCCCCCACAGCCTTCTGGTCTGGGAAGCCTGCAGGACCAGTCACAGGTTTCCATTACTTAAGACGCCGGCATCAAATTGAAGAATCGGCTCAGGTAAGGACCCTGGTCAGTGTCATAGTAAAAAAAAAAAAAAAAAAAAAAAAGTTGAGGGGCTCCTCAAAGATCCTTGTTCAGCCATTTCATGGTATAAAGTGACAATGTTTTGTCCCTGGTGCCCAGCAGTGCTCCCCCTGTCATCCAATGGAAGCTACCAGCAGTTGTTAGCCAGGCTTGGTCCACTGTTGGCATTTCTCAGGGTGGGCCTACTGATGGTACCAAGCAGCCATCAATAAAGTGCAGCAAAGGCTATTTAAAGAGGAAAATTAATATTTTAATACATGGTAAGTGTTCACGATACCCAGTGCTTCAAACATTAGCCAGTTAAGAGTTTACCTCTAAAGTAAACAAGGCAGGTTATTCCCAATAGGAAGCCTTTGATGTGTGGCTCCCAGAGACAGCAAGGTAGGAAGTCTGTCCACAAGCAGTAAGTATACAGAGGAAAGAATGGCACTCAGCAGTCTCCTGCACTGACAAAGCCCTGTGAGAGACCAATATACAGTGTATTCCGGACACACATTCACTTTCCAGCCCAGAGCCCTCACACAGTACACGCTGGCAGGACGTGTACATAGCCCACACCGCCGCCATGTTTCCTTCCAACTTCTGCCGGCTCCGGTCCCCACACAATCCGCTGCCATCCGACATCTGAACAGTCACCCAATCTCCCCGGCAGCCAACCGCTGCCTTCCATACACTCAGCCGTGCAGTGCCCGCACTATATCACCCACGACAAAGCGGTACAAGGCAACATTTCAGTCCCTCGTTTGCAGGCTCACCTTCATGTCTGCACAGCCTATCTCAGGTCCCCACGCCGGAAAGAGGCCGAACTTCCGTGCAGCGAGCTCACATAAGGAAGGGGAGAGCGGTCTACGTGACGTCACCCGAGATCAGGGAGCCCGGGCGTACGCGCCCTCTACTGGATGGAGGCTCTAATTGTAGCTAACATGGTATTTTTTTGTTTTGGTAACAGTCATCCTGGAAAGTATACATATTGAAAGAACCACACTAATTCAAGAGATCAAGGCACCCGCACCCCAAGTTAGAACGTATTTTAGGGAAGTACTGGAAAGGGGGATTTTAATGATGCCACAGGTATAGGCAAAATATATTTTTCATTAAAGATGTATTTATTTATGTTCAAATTTAAAAAAAAATACCTCCCAACATTTTGAGATGGGAATGACGGAGACTGCAGCAACGGCACATAGGTGCCATTGCTTCAGTTTTCCCCAGTGCACATGTGCCGATGTCAGGACAGGGGATATCTCCTAAACCGTGCAGGTAAGCCTTAAAGAGGAGTATCCATTAGAAAAAAAAAAATTAAAAGTCAGCAGCTACAAATACTGCAGCTGCTGACTTTAATAATCGGACACTTACCTGTCCCAGGGTCCAGCGATGCGGGGGTCAAAGCTCTGCTCGTCGCCCCCCTCCGCTCTGCGGCGCCGGCATTGCAACTGTGGGCACCCGGCTGTGGCTTCACAGCCGGGCACCCACTGAGCATGTGCAAGCGGTGCCGCGTGCCGTGATTGGCCGCGCAGTCATCTGGGATCTGTCACGTGTCCCAGATGACTGACAGGAGGCAGGGGGCATAGCTGAGCTCTTCCTGCACCGAGGGGAAGTGATGTCACTTAGCCCGGGCACAGAAGGAGGCAGACTACGAGGGACCCCATAGCAACAGACATTTAGACTTAATTTATTTTTTCCAAATGTTTTACTTTTTATTTTTTTATGATTTTTAATCATCTTTTTTTGAGAGGGGGCACCACTTTAATATAGGCTTACCTGTAGCATAAGGTTGTAAAATAGGTTTTACCACTTTAACTCTCAAAAATAAAGAAAAACATATAAAATTATCACCACATGGTAAGGAACAATAATATGCATTTAAGGCTATATGTAGCTGTATCAATGCCTGTTTGGCTCTACATGTTTCGCTATATTGCTTCTTCAGGAGCTGTAAGGCATATATTGGCTACAAGGGGACAGAAAATATAAATATAAAATATCAAACATGAACAAAAATGTAATACAAAATCATAATATACAGGTGAATATCACAACATACAATGGGGGTCATTTACTAATTAGCGCTAAAACGGTATTCACTTTAGCGCTGGTGAGCAAATACTCCCAGAATCAAATTTACTATAGTTCCCTGAAACCAAATAGCACCCAAACCCTTACTGCTAAAACCTGGAGAATTGCACATGGAAATAATGTTTAGCGCATGATATAATTGCCTAAATAGTACTGAAATATGCGGTATATTACTTAAAGTGGATGTAAACCCAAATTTTTTTTTTTTTTTTTTTTTTATGATGTCATAATGTAGAGAATAATATTTCCTATCATTTGAGCCCAGTCTTGCCACACAGATTTACTCCAGCTCTGAGCAATCATCTTTTATTGTTCAGTGAGAGAAATCTAGACAAACTCACAAAAACTTTGTCAAAACCTCCCCCTTGCTGTGAGTGACAGGTTATTTACATATCTCATGCACTAGCCTGAGACAGGCACATCCTGTGTAAAAAGTTCACAATTCACATCCCCCTGCCCTCCCCTCCTCTCCCCTCAAGCTCTCCCAGGATTGGCTGCCTTTACTGCGTTTTGACTGGATGTTTCTCATCATGGTGTGTCCACAGATCAGGGTGAAAGGAAATGTATTCTGCAGTGAACAGCCAGCAGACTATACACAGACAAGTGATTTAGGGGAGCTGTATCTAGTCAGAGCTGGGCAGAGTAGAACATCCAGTGATCTGATGACTGTTATAGTGCAGTGTGTGTGTCTGAGGTCACCTGATCACAGTTGCAACATTCCTTTCCATCACCAGGATTTGTTATGTGGGGGAGAGGTGGATTTCTCACTTTTTATAATTACACCCAGTAAGGCTGAATGAGCTTAGGGCCAGTTCACACCAGTGTGCTGTGCGAGATCGCATGTGATTCGCACCGCACTGCAGTGCAAATCACATGCGATGACCATGCAGTGCGATTTCAGCCATACAGTCACTGGACATATCAGCCACGATTCAGCCACTGGACATATCAGCCACGCTCAGCAACGATTTCAGCCACTGTCACTGGACATATCTCACCGCATTCGGACCAAAGATGCACAGGACCCTTTTTTTGGTCCGCACCAGAATCACATGGGTGTCCTAACTGTCAGTTCGCAGTGCGATATGCGAGCTGAAATGGGGGTGTCGTTAACATTGTATGACACTCCCCAGCAGTTCGCATATGGCAGTGTGAACTGCTGTGCGATTAGAATGCGATGTGGGAACCCGCAGTGGATTCGCAGGGTTCCCGCATTGCACCAGTGTGAACTGAGCCTCAAAGCATACAGCCTACAAATGTCACCTGACTGCTCCCACCAAGGCTCGGTTCACACTGGTGCGATTCGGGAACCCTGCAAATCCACTGTGGGTTCCCACATTGCATCCGACTCGCACGGCAGTTCAAGCTGCCATATGCAAACTGCTGGGGAGTGTCATACAATGTTAATGACACCCCCATTTCAGCTCGCATATCGCACTGCAAAATGACAGTTTGGACTAGAATCGGATTGCATATGTGTGAACACCCATGCGATCCGTTTCTAGTGCGGACCAAAAAAAGGGTCCTGTGCGTGTTTGGTCCGAATGTGATGCGATTTCAGCCATACAATTTGTATGGCTGAAACCGCATCGCACAGACATCGCATGTGATCTGAACAGCAATGCGGTGCGAATCACAGAAATGCGGAGTGTACAGTGGTGGGTAGTACGTACAGGATGGTGTCAGGATAGTGGACAGTGTCAGATTATTTTTTTATTTTACAATTTAAATTTTTTTTTCAAAAGGTTTTTTGGGACCAGTGTATTTTTTTTATTTTTATCAATTTTTACAATTAAATTCTTTTAATAATTTTTTTTTTTACAATTTATTTTTGTACTATTTTAACAATGATGGGAGGGTGGGGTTTTATTTTTTTAATATATTTTTTCACAGTGCTTTTGGGAAAGGGGGTGGTTGGTGTCAGTGGGTCAGTGTCAGTGGGGCAGTGGTCGGTGTCAGTGGGGCAGTGGACGGTGTCAGTGGCAGTGGACGGTGTCAGTGGGGCAGTGGTCGGTGTCAGTGGCAGTGGACGGTGTCAGTGGGGCAGTGGTCGGTGTCAGTGGGGCAGTGAACGGTGTCAGTGGGGCAATGGTCGGTGTCAGTAGGGCAGTGGACAGTTTCAGTGGGGCAGTGGACGGTGTCAGTGGGGCAGTGGTCAGTGGCAGTGGACGGTGTCAGTGGGGCAGTGGACGGTGTCAGTGGGGCAGTGGTCGGTGTCAGTGGACGGTGTCAGTGGGGCAGTGGACGGTGTCAGTGGGGCAGTGATCGGTGTCAGTGGCAGTGGACGGTGTCATTGGGGCAGTGGACGGTGTCAGTGGGGCAGTGGTCAGTGGCAGTGGCAGTGGACAGTGTCAGTGGGGCAGTGGTCGGTGTCAGTGGGGCAGTGGACGGTGTCAGTGGGGCAGTGGACTGTGTCAGTGGGGCAGTGGTCAGTGGCAGTGGATGGTGTCAGTGGGGCAGTGGTCGGTGTCAGTGGGGCAGTGGATGGTGTCAGTGGGGCAGTGGACGGTGTCAGTGGGGCAGTGGTCAGTGGCAGTGGACGTGTCAGTGGTCAGTGTCAATGGGGCAGTGGACGGTGTCAGTGGGGCAGTGGATGGTGTCAGTGGTCAGTGACAGTGTCAGTGGGGCAGTGGACGGTGTCAGTGGGGCAGTGGAACGGTGTCAGTGGCAGTGGACGGTGTAAGTGGCGCAATGGGGCAGCGGTCGGTGGCAGTGGCAGTGGACGGTGTCAGTGGGGCAGCTTTTATTTTTTTACAATTTTTGAATATTTTTTTTTATCAGCCCTGTTGGGGGCTTTGGTAACATGTCAGGGGTCTAAACAGAGACCCCTGACATCTCCCATTTGAGACAGAGAAAGGGACAGAGGACAGATTCCCCAGTCCTTTCTCTGCACAGAAGGTGAATGGAGGGAAGACAGCGGCTCCTCTCCATTCATACAATGAAGCAGAGTAACACACAGGTGACTCTGCTCAGTTATCACAGGTCACAGAGCGATCAGTAACGAACGCTCTGTGTCCCATTCAGAAAAGAAAGGGGCCGGTAAATGACATACCGACCCCTTTCTCCGCTCTCCCTCCTGACAGATCCCCGCCCCCCCCTCGCAGCCCACGGCTGCGGGGGATGAGGGGGGGCGGAGGAGGAAGACACAGCGGGGGGATGTTGTGGACACACGAGAGGGACAAGGGGGACGGAGGAGGACACTGAGGACAGTGGGGGATGATCGTTGCAATGGGACAGCTGAAGCACCGATCCCCCCTGCATGGCTTTTCAGGTGAAAGCCGCGGGAGGGAGAGAAGCAGATGATGAAAAGCCAGGGATGGGGGATCGGTGCTCACAGCTGTCCCATTGCACCGATCATCCCCCACTGTCACTGGACATTGTGTAGTTGTGACAGGGGGCCGTAAGCGCGATCTGCTTTTACCCAGAACGTGCTCTGCCTCTCCTGTACGCTCTGGCCAAGGGGAGTGTAGTGGTGGGCGGGGAGTCTGCTGACATCATGACTCTGCCCACCAAGCGCCGATAACAGGCCTGCCCACTGAATCTGCTGTTTTTGGGGGCTTCAAACTGCTAAACAGGACACATTTGACAGGTAAGTATACATGCAGGAGGCATGTATATCCTTATAGTTCAGCACTATGGCAGTACTTTATAATTGATGAGGGTGGGTTTACATCCACTTTAAAGATAATCTGCTTTTAAACTGTGTAAAAGGGTGATTTCTACACTGAAATATCTTTAAAAGTCTGAGAAGAGATAAATTCCCTGTTTTTGTACAACTAGGTGCCAACACAACTGAGCAGGCTCAGACCTGATAATAGCTCTCATTTTGGTGTCCTTTTATGAAGCAGTGAAATCTATTCACTGCTTCATTCTCCGGCATTCACAGAGGAGATCTTTCTCCTCTGTGTGCCAGTTTATGAAGCGGAGTAGATCGCTTCACCCTTGGAGGAGTGGAGTGATCTACAAACGCTTCAAACAGTGGAGAACGGCCCCTGATACTGGAATCTCGTGAGACTTTACGAGATTACAGTACCAGAAATTCACTGAAACACTGAGATGTCCATTTATTAAGCAGTGATAAATTATCACAGCTCAATACACGGACAGACACCAGGGTGATTAATGTTAATAAAATAAAGAGTTCCCCCTACATTATATATACATGTATACACACACACACATTATATATACATGTATATACACACACACACACATATATACATGTATATACACACATTATATATATATATACATATACACATTATATATATATATATATCTATGTATACACATATATATGACAGGGGGACATGGTTACAGTGTTGGGGGGTCTGAACGAGGCATAAGGAAGTTAATAATCTTCCTCTTTAGATCCCCCGGGTTTCTCTCTTCACTCCCCGCTTCTCCACCTCTGAGATGGTGAATCGGGGAGTGTGAATTCTGACACAGATCGCCAGTGAAGCGCTCAGATCGCAGCTTCATATACTGGCCGTTACTGTGTCATTCTATGAGGATTCTCCATGTGCAGAGATAATCGGCGGGAGAACAAGTTCAAACACTTCTCCCCCCGATTATCTCTGGTTTATAAACTGTTTATGGGCTGTGATCAGTGGTGATCCTCAGGATCTCCGCTGATCACTGCTTCATAAAAGGACACCTTTAGCTCCAGTGTCTTTTTTACCCGGCTCTATAGTAAATACCAGAATGAGTGCTGTGTTAAAGAGCATTTTTTGGAAGTGAAAAAATCTGCGCTTATAGTCCAATGCAAGTTTTAGCCATTGATTCTAATGGTACAATTGTAACTTTCACAAATAAATCCTTTTAATGTTGAAATGAAATATATCTTTCTCTGAAATAAATTTTCCATTGCAACATTCTTACTTCTTTAAATATTTTGTTTTTAAGAATACTAGAATGTGGAATGTTGATGTTTTAGTGAAATATATTTTTCTCTGTCACTTTCACTTGTTACTCTCCATCTCACAACAATCTTTACCCAAACTCACACAGGTGTCTTTACAAATCACAAACAATACCATTGCTGATGCAAATTTAAAATGAGTCACAATTTTGTGTGCTTTTTATTATTTACAAATAATCATAATTTGAGCCCAAAAAAATGTGATATGTGTACCAACATCAAAAATCAAAATGTAATTCCCAAAAATTAGAGGTTAACATCACTATTCTACACACACTCACCCACAAAGAACCATCAAATATCACAGAAGAAATCAAGAAGAATAACTCTTGTGTAATGTAATTCCATCACCTGTATGTCCAAAGAAATGCAGTATTTATATGTATTTATGTGTAGGATGTCTTCACATGTGGCAGCTCCGTGTCTTAGAGGTTAGAACGTCTACTTAGCATCCCTGAGTGCCTGGGTTCAAATCCCAAACATGCTGCTTCATGTAGAGATGTTGTCTCATCTCCCAGGTCCTAAAACTAAATGTAGTATTTATGTGTAGGAGGGTTCCACCACCATTGTAATTCTTGCCAGATACACTATCCAATCAAAAGTATTGGGACACCTGCCTTTACACACACATAAACTTTAATGGCCAGCCCAGTCTTAGTCCGTAGGGTTAAAATTGATTTGGCCCACCCTTTGCAGCTAGAACAGATTCTGGGAAGGCTAGGAAAGCTGTCCATAAGGTTTAGTGTGTCTATGGAAATGTTTGACCATTCTTCCAGAAGTGCGTTTGTGAGGCCAGGCACTGATGTTGGATGAGAAGGCCTGGCTCGCAGTCTCTGCTCCAATTCAGCCAAAAGGTGTTCTATCAGGTTGAGGTCAGGACTCTGTGCAGCCAGTCAAGTTCCTCCACCCCAAACTCGCTTATCCATGTCATTATGGACCATGCTTTGTGCAGTCATGTTGGAACAGGAAGGGACTATCCACAAAGTTGGGAGCATGAAATTGTCCAAAAACTCTTGGTATGCTGATGCCTTAAAAGTTCCCTTCACTGGAACTAAGAGGCCAAGCCCAACCCCTAGAAAACAACCCCACATCACAATCCCCCCTCCACCAAATGATTTGCACCAGTGCACAAAGCAAGGTCCATAAAGACATGGATGGGGGAGTTTGGGGTGGAGGAATTTGACTTGCCTGGACAGAATCCTGACCTCAACACAACAGAACACCTTGGGGATGAATTAGAGCAGAGACTGTAAGCCAGGCCTTCTCGTCCAACATCAGTGCCTGACCTCACAAATGTACTTGAAAGAATGGTCAAACATTCCCATAGACACACTCCTAAACCTTGTTGACAGCCTTCCCAGAAGAGTTGAAGCTGTTATAGCTGCAAAGGGTGGGCCAAATGAATTTTGAACCCTACAGACTAATACTGGGATGCCATTACAGTTCATGTGCGTTTAAAGGCAGGCGTCCCAATACTTAGGCCAATATATTGTATATTGCTTGTGACACTGAGCATGGCTATGGACTTAGGGCTGGTTCACACCACAGAGATGCAGACACCATGTGTGAGGTTGCCTGCTGGCTAAGTGGGTAGCAATTTTGTCTAGCAGTGCTGGGGTAGTTGGTTCAATTCCCCAACATCCTAATGCTTGTGTCAAAGTTGATATGCTCTCTTGGACTTTATATTGGAAGCTCGTTGCAGCCAGGAACTGATGTTAATGTTTGTTAGCACTAATCATGCCTCTTCCCCACAACCCTGGCCGGTGGTTGTGGGGGTCTGCGGGCGGGGGGCTTATCGGAATCTGGAAGCCCCCTTTAACAAGGGGACCCCCAGATCCCGCCCCCCCCCCTGTGTGAAATGGTAAGGGGGTACAAAAGTACCCCTACCATTTCACCAAAAAAGTGTAAATTTTTTTAAAAATGACATGAGACGGTCTTTGTCAATTCCTTTATTAAAATCTTCTTTCTTCTTTCTTCTGGTGTTCCTTTCTTCATCCTTTCGGTTTCTTCATCTTCTCCTTCCGGCATCTTCTTCCATCTTCTTCTTCCATCATCTTCTTCCTCCGATCCGCTTCTTCTTGCGCTGGTCTTCTCGTCCTTCTCGTCCGGCATCTTCTTCCATGGCGTCGGCGTCGGTCTCTCTTCTTGGGCCACTCCTCGCAATGGGAGGCTCCCGCTGTGTGAGGCTTCGCTGCGTCTGACAGGTCTTTTATAATGGAGGGCACCTGGTGACCCCGCCCCCTCTGACGCACGGGGACGTCATGGGGAATTCCCTATGGCTTTCCCCATGACGTCAGAGGGGGGCGGGGTCACCAGGTGCCCTCCGTTATAAAAGACCTGTCAGACGGAGCGAAGCCTCACACAGCGGGAGCCTCCCATTGCGAGGAGCGGCCCGACAGAAGAACAGATGCCGATGCCATGGAAGAAGATGCCGGACGAGAAGGACGAGAAGACCAGCGCAAGAAGAAGCGGATCGGAGGAAGAAGAAAATGGAAGAAGAAGATGGAAGAAGATGACGGAAGGAGAAGATGAAGAAACCGAAGGATGAAGAAAGAAGAAAGAAGATTTTAATAAAGGAATTGTCAAAGACTGCCTCCTGTCATTTTTACAATTTTTGACACTTTTTTGGTGAAATGGTAGGGGTACTTTTGTACCCCCTTACCATTTCACACGGGGGGGGGGGGGGGGCGGGATCTGGGGGTCCCCTTGTTAAAGGGGGCTTCCAGATTCCGATAAGCCCCCCGCCTGCAGACCCCCACAACCACCGGCCAGGGTTGTGGGGAAGAGGCCCTTGTCCTCATCAACATGGGGACAAGGTGCTTTGGGGGTCTCAGACCCCCAAAGCATCCTCCCAATGTTGAGGGCATGTGGCCTGGTACGGTTCAGGCGGGAGGGGGGGCCGCTCTCGACCCCCTCTTTTCCTGCGGCCTTACAGGTTGCGTGCTCAGATAAGGGTCTGGTATGGATTTTGAGGGGGACCCCACGCCATTTTTTTTGGCTGGGGTTCCCCTTAAAATCCATCCCAGACCTCAAGGGTCTGGTATTGATTTTGAGGGGGACCCTCCGCCATTTTTTTTTTTTTTTGGGCTGGGGTCCCCTTAATATCCATCCCAGACCTGAAGGGCCTGGTTATTGAATTTGGGGGGACCCCCACGCTTTTTTTTTTAAATTTTTTTTATTTTTTATCAATGACTTTTTTTTTATGAATGACTTTCAATGAATGACTGTTCTCTGTGTTACGGGAGCTGTCAATTCACATTAGCCGCGAGTGATTTTAAATAGCTTTCTTTCCTGCAAAAATTACACTTTTTGCAGGGACAGTTCTAAGCACAGGAAACATGCGCCCCTTTACATGCATACTATAGACACCCCCCAGGTACGAAATTTAAAGGAATATTACACTTTTATTGTTTAAATTTAAGCATTATTAAAATCACTGCTCCTGAAAAAACAGCAGTTTTTAAAAAAAAAATTTGCATTGATATATGTCCCCTGGGGCAGGACCCAGGTCCCCAAACACTTTTTTTGACAATAACATGCATATTAGCCTTTAAAATTAGCACTTTTGATTTCGAACGTTCGCATCCATTATAACTAATAGGGTTCTAAAGCTCGCACGGACTTTAGGTCCGTTTGCGGGTTCTGGTGCGAGCCGAACGGGGGGGGGGGGGGGGTGTTCGGCTCATCCCTACTTTAGACATACATGAAGAGACAGATTGAAAGTTACTGGTGGACATGTACTTCTATTGGTGGGCGTGTGTCAGTGTGCTAACAATACAACCTACCTTGAATGAATGAATGATTTGTATAGCGCTGCAAATGCGAACTAAATCGCCTCAAGGCGCTTGACTGCTCTTGTTGTCATGCAATATTTAGAAGAGGTGGGTCTTAAGTTTTTTCCTGAAGGCCTGATGGTTTTCCAAGCGGATGTTGTTTGGTAGAGCATTCCATAGCCGAGGTCCCTGTACTGCGAATCTTCGTTCTCCCTTCGATTTGTAGCGGGCTTTGGGGAGGAGAAGGCGGTTTTGGTTTGTCGATCGCAGGCTGCGATTTGGTATGTATTTTTCTATTTTCTCACAAAGGTATTGAGGAGCGTTACCTTGTGTACATTTGTGGGTGAGGCAGAGGGTCTTGAATGTGATCCTGTCTTTTACCTTGAGCCAGTGGAGGGTCCTTAGGGATGGGGAGATGGATTCCCAAGGTTTCTTTCTGGTGACTAGTCTTGCTGCTGTGTTTTGGATGACTTGAAGGCGTGCAATCTGGTAATCCGGTAATCCTATGTATAGGGAGTTTGCGTAGTCGAGACACGAGTTCATGATAGTTCCTACTACTACCGCTTTTTCCTTTTCCGGGATAAATGGGATAAGTCTGCGCAGCATGCGGAGGAGATGATGGGATCCGCTGATTACCGATCCTGTTTGTGCCCCCATGGTCATCTCTGAATCAAAGATTACTCGGAGGCTTTTCGCTTTGGTGCTTGGGAGGATGGTCTGTCGAAGGATGGTTGGTGGTGTCCATGGGGTCTTCGTCTTTTTCCTTTGGTTTGTGTCGAGGAGCAGTAGTTCTGTTTTCGATCCATTTAGTTTGAGGGAGCTAGTGGTCATCCAGTCATCTATCAATGTGAGACATTTTCCTAGTTCCTGGTATTGGTCTTTTTGTCCGGTGATCCGGAAGTACAGTTGAGTGTCGTCAGCGTATGAGTGGAAGCATAGATCCGATTTACTAATGATTTTGAAGAGTGGCCGGATGTAGATGTTGAAGAGTACTGGTGACAATGGTGATCCTTGAGGGACTCCATAAGTAATTGCCTGGGTTTCCGAAGTGAAGGCTCCTAGTTTCACTGTCTGTGACCGGTTTCCTAAGAAGGAAGCGAACCATGGTAGATCTCCATCTGTGATTCCTGCCACTTCCTTGAGGCGGATGAGAAGCGTGTTGTGGTCCACCGTGTCGAACGCCGCACTAAGATCCAGTAGTAACAGAAGACACGATTCTCCATCATCCGCTGCTTCTAGGGCGTCATCCCATATTTTCAGAAGTGCCGTTTCTGTGCCATGGCCTGGGCGGAAGCCTGATTGTAGCGGGTCCAAGAGCTTGTGTGTGTCCAGGTGAAGTTGAAGCTACTACTACTGCTTTCTCCATAATCTTGGAAATGGTGTTTAGGCTTGTTACCGGTCTGCGATTGTTCGGATCTTTGGGGTCGAGGTTGGGTTTCTTTAGCAGTGGTTTGACGATGCCTTGCTTGAGGGACTTAGGAACCAATCCTTCTTTGAACGACTGATTTACTAGGTGTGTAATAGCGGGGGCCAGAATGTCGGAGCATTCTTTCCAGAGTTTTGTGGGGATGATGTCGTTTGGAGATGTACTGTCTCGGAGGCTCTTGATGAAATATTTGGTTTCATCCGTGGTGATCGGGGTAAGCGAAAAATGTGGTGCTTGTGCGTTGTGCATGTAAAATTCCTTACCTGGGTTTGGTTGAGTAGAATTATATAAAGAGCTGCAGTAGGGGGGGGGGTTTGTTTGGCCTGAGAAGGTCAGGTTTTTTACTGGGATTTGTGGGGGGCGAAGGAATGATATTATGCCTATTGACAAATGCCAAACTAGGGGCTGTTTGTTTGCTGAAATTCTTGTGCATTTTTTCATAATTTTTTCAATCAAAAGTGGGTTTATGTGGCCATGCTTTCAATGTTGTGTGTATTGTTCCTGTCTGTCCATTCAAACATGGTTTGGGAGCATGTGCTGACCTTCTTTTCTTTGATCTCATTGCTTAATCATGTACACAGAAATGCAGCTTCCAGCAGAACATACTCACCAATGTATGTATATGTGTGGATTTGTGGGGTGGTGGCAGGTGTTATATTTTGAACATGTGGCTTTTTTAATATTATGTTGGAATGCTTTGTAAGAAGGGGGACGGACAACCACCGGGCAAGGGTTGTGGGGATGAGGCCCTTGTCCCCATCAACATGGGGACAAGGTGTTTTGGGGGGGACCCCAAACCCCCCTACCCAATGTTGAGGGCATGTGGCCTGGTACGGTTCAGGAGGAGGGGGGGGCACCCTCTCGCCCCCCCCTCTTTTCCTGCGGCCTGCCAGGTTGCATGCTCGGATAAGGGTCTGGTATGGATTCACAGAACAGCTGTATTTATACTATTAATATTAATTATATTAAATTACACACAGGCTCTATTTACTAATTAGGTGACACCAGAAAGCAATTGATTCCACTAGATTTTAGTTAGGGGTATCAGAGTAAAGGGGGCTGAATACAAATGCACGCCAAACTTTTTAGATATTTATTTGTAAAAAAAATGAAAATCATTTATCATTTTCCTTCTACTTCACAATTATGTGCCACTTTGTGTTGGTCTATCACATAAATGAAATACATTTACGTTTTTGGTTGTAACATGACAAAATGTGGAAAATTTCAAGGGATATGAATACTTTTTTCAAGGCACTTTAAGACAAGATGGTCTTATCCTTTTTGCTCCGTTTACTTGACTTAAAGTGGTGGGACACCCTGAAAATAAAAACTTGGGAGAAAGTTAGTAACAATTAAAAAACAATTCACCTTCCGTCTTCAGGTGAATGGGGCGCGGTGTGTTGTGGGAACTGTGTCCCACAACACACCGCGTTCCCCATTCACAAATACGACTCGCGCATGCGCAGTTGGCCGCGCGCCGACTCGCGCATGCGCAGTAGGCCGCGCGCCGACTCGCGCATGCGCAGTAGGAAACGAGAAGCCGTTTCCCTTACTCAGGATGGCGGTGCTGGATCCGGATAGCCGAGGGACATCTCGGCCTCCACCAACGACATCGCGGGCGCCCTGGGAGGGTAAGTGTACTTTTTAAAAGTCAGCAGCCACTTTTTTTTTAGCTGCTGACTTTTAAAAAAAAAATTTTTTTTAGGTGAAACCCCGCTTTAAACTAACCCACCCTCCCTTTCCACTGATGCATACTTACCTCAATCCAGCTGCTGTGGCTTCTGGTATTTGTTTAATACAGCTCTTCTGTGGGACTATAATTCCATGGCACTGCCAGGACAATGAGGCTTGCGGAACTGAAAGTAAACAAACACTGAAGACATCAGCAACTGGATCAAGATAAGTATTGTATGTATCTGTGCAGGTGGAGGGTGGGTTAGGTTAGGTCAGGGAAAAGGGGGAAAAAGGATAAGTGTCCTATAGTGCACTTATCCTTGAAAGTGTACGTAAACATTTAATCTTTAGTTTTGGTAGAGAGTGGAACCCTATCTATCCCCTGCCAGGTTTTTATCACTGTGTGTGTCCCCACTAGGGTCTGCACCAGAAAAAAGGTAAGGGTAAATCTTCTAGTTGATACACCTGTTCTAGTGACAGCTGTCTAAAGAGGGAAATCTCTCACTTTGTAGAGATTTCCTTTCATTTCCTATTGCATCTCCCAGACAGGAAGTGAAGTAAAATCTCCTCAAAAGGACACAGAGAGCAAAGAGGCTATACATACAATTTATTTAAGTATCATATGTCCATTCTGTTCTGAAACCATCTGTAATATAATCAGCATCTGCCTTAGAGCATAGGCTATAAAGAAGGGGTTCTTGTTCACCTCTAAGAAAGGCCTTAAAGGGAATTTATAGTAGAGATAATGACTAAGCACTAACATTTGCATGAAATGCATCTACCTTTTTGTCCCCTGCTCCATCTGTCAACCACTTGTCATATGCAGCTTCAATAAAAGGATTTTTGGAAGTGCAGCCGTCCAGAATAATTTCCTTATGTTACACAGCATGCGAGCTGGGCTAGCACCTAGACAAGTATAATCATGGGGTACTTTGTCGCAATAAGTGGGCTTAAGCACCATATAGCAATATCATGTGACCAAATCCCCATGTTTTTTGAAAATGTCTAGGCGTTTTAAAAAGCCTTCCTGGAGGTAAATGTCTGTTTTTCATGTGTGCACTGTAATATTTTTGTTCTGTTGTATGGTCTTATGGCAGCACCATCTTTAATGCATTTTTTAGGGTGTGCCCCCCAAATATCTTGTTTGTCTATTGCTGTGATGGTGAACCTTGGCACCCCAGATGTTTTCGAACTACATTTCCCATGATGCTCATGCACTCTGCATGGTAGTTGTGCATTATGGGAAATGTAGTTCCAAAACATCTGGGGTGCCAAGGTTTGCCATCACTGGTCTATTGTATGGATTCTGACCAAATCCTTTTGGGTGAGGAGCACCCCACTCCCTCATTAAGTATCTCTCATTAGTGTCCACCTATGCCATGGGTTCCTGATCCTGCTTCTCTGAACCATGGGTCCTCATGTTCTCCCATATAGAGGAGGATAGCACCCATGGTTCAGAGAAGCAGGATCTCCCAATCTATGGATAGTGTAGGACCCACTAATCATGGAGAACTTTGTCGCAGTAAGTGGGCTTAAAGCGGTGTTTGAGCGGTAAAAATATTTTTTTTAAAAGTCAGCAGCTAAAAAAAAAGTAGATGCTGACTTTTAATAAGGAGACTTGCCTTTCCAGGGCGCCCGAAATGTCGGGCACCGAGGCCGACATGTCCCTCGGCTCTTGGGTCCCAGCGCTGCCATCCTCACAGCCTTGCGGCTTCACTGCCCATTTCCTACTGCGCATGCGCGAGTCGCACGGCGATTTGTGAATGGGACGCGCTGTGTTAGGAAACACACAGTTCCCAGAACACAGCGGAGGAGGAGAGAAGACCGAAGATCACTGCGGAGTAGGAAGGAGGCAGATTAGGAAGACTGCCTAGCAACAGGGATTTCTGGTAAGGTAAAACATTTTTTTTTTTTCAAATGTTTTTTTTTTTTAAGAATATTAACCACTTCAGCCCCGGACCAATTTGCAGCTAAAGGACCAGGCCCCTTTTTGCAATTCGGCACTGCGTCGCTTTAACTAACAATTGCGCGGTCATGCGACGTGGCTCCAAAACAAAATTGGCGTCCTTTTTTTCCCACAAATAGAGCTTTCTTTTGGTGGTATTTGATCGCCCCTGCGGTTTTTATTTTTTGCGCTATAAACAAAAATAGAGCGACAATTTTGAAAAAAATGCAATATTTTTTACTTTTTGCTATAATAAATATCCCCAAAAAATATATAAAAAAACATTTTTTTTCCTCAGTTTAGGCCGATACGTATTCTTCTACATATTTTTGGTAAAAAAAATCGCAATTAGCGATTATTGATTAGTTTGCGCAAAAGTTATAGCGTTTACAAAATAGGGGATAGTTTTATAGCATTTTTATTAATATTTTTTTTTTTTTATTAGTAATGGCGGCGATCAGCGATTTTTATTGTGACTGCGACATTTTGGCGGACACATCGGACATTTTTGACACATTTTTGGGACATTTGTCATTTATACAGCAATCAGTGCTATTTAAATAGCACTGATTCCTATGTAAATGACAGTTGTAGTTAGGGGGTTAACCACTAGGGGGGGCGGGGAGGAGTCAGTGTGACGTGTTGTGTTTTTTTTACAGTAGGGGGGCGTGGCTGTACGTGTGACGTCATTGATCGGCATTCCCGATGACAGGGAACCGCCGATCACTGACAGTCAGTGTAGGAAGCGCGGGGAGAGGTTTGTTTACATAGACCTCTCCCCGTTCTTCCGCTCCGTAACCCGATCGCGGGATACCAGCGGCGATCGGGTCCGCTGGTCCCGCGGCCGGGGTCACGGAGCTCCCGACCGGGTCGCGAGCGCGCCGCTAGCGGCGCGCGCGCGACCCACGGGCAGGCACATGCACGATCACGTACAGGTACGTGATTCTGCCTGCCCGAGCCATTCTGCTGACGTATATATGCAGTGGCCGGTCGGGAAGCGGTTAATGCTGTTTTTTTTTTTAGGGTGGCCCTCCACTTTAAGCACCATATAGCAATATGGTGTGACCAAATCCCCATATTTTTTGATAATGTTTTTTGAAAATGTCTAGGTGTTTTAAAAAGCTTTGCTGGAGGTAAATGTCTATTTTGCATGTGTGCGCTGTAATATTTTTATTCTGGGCTAGCACCTGACTATTGTGTGCGGGGATTAACCAGAGGCTAACTCATCTGGAGAGGCTTTTCATGTTTCAGGGAATTTATAGTACTTTTATACTTCTCATATGAATTTTCAATAATTATGATTAGGACTAGAAAATACACTTTTAAAATATGTTTTTCCTTAGGTAAATATGAAATATTCCATATAAATATTATTTATTATAGTATTTTGTTCAGCCAGCAGGTGGAGCTCTAAATGCTTTCTTACAAGCTGCACAGTTTCTCCTGGCCACAGGGGTGGTAAAAAGCCTGTTGTTTTCAGATATAGACTCAAGTTGAAGGAATTTGCTGGATGGCTGATTAGAGCAGCCTTTTTCAACCAGGGTGCCCAGCCTAACAATTGATCAAAAATGTTATGCAAGCCAGCATGTGGATCAAGCCTGCCTTTCAGTTACACAAAGCCACAGGTTTTCATTATGCACCATTACCACTTTCTAGATACTGGCATCCTAACAACCAGTGATGTCATCAGTTGATAAGAAGGATGTCTGTCACCTCCACAGCATCCCTGTTTGATCCTCTTCTGCCTCTCTCCCTCAGCACTGGGGTCTTATTAGCTGACTGATGGAGAGAAATTGAGGGAGAAGAGAAACATTGGAATACTAGTCAGTACCATTGTGAAAATGTGGATTTTCTTTGGGAGAAAAAAAAAAATCACCTCTAACGTTGGGTGTCCTACATGTTTGGATGTTGCTGCATTATGCAAAACCATTAGAATATTTTTTTACATATTTGAATGGCGTGTCTCGAGACTGTCCATAATTTTAAAGGGTGCCTTAAGATTGTTGTAGCGGTGCCCCTGTAGGAGCCGCTGAGTGTAGTGGCCCACCTGTCACCCTGCCCAGCCCGGCATTCACTTCTCAGTCACCTTAAGGCCCCTTTCACACTTGGGCGGGAGCCGCGGTGACGGTAAAGCAGCGCTATATTTAGCGCTGCTTTACCGTCGTTTTAACCGTGGTATTCGGCCGCTCGCGGTGCGGTTTTACCCCCCGCGAGCGTCCGAAAAAGGGTTAAAGACCCCCGCAGAGCGCCGCCTTAGCGGCGCTTTGCGGCGGTATTGCCGCGGTATTACCGCAGTGTCCTATTCAAATCAATGGGAAGGAGCGGTATAGGAGCGGTGAATACACCGCTCCTATATCGCTCCAAAGATGCTGCTAGCAGGACTTTTTTTAGGCCCCTTTCACACTGGGGCGGTTTTCAGGCGGTACAGTGCTAAAAATAGCGCCTGTATACCGCCTGAAAAAAAACGGCCCCATTCACTCCAGTGTGAAAGCCGGCGGGCTTTCACACTGGAGTGGTGCGCTAGCAGGATGGCAAAAAAATTTCTGCTAGCAGCATCTTTGGAGCGGGATAGAAACAGTGTATTCATCGCTCCTATACCGCTCCTTCCCATTGATTTGAATGGGACACCGCGGTAATACCGCGGCAATACCGCCGCAAAGCTATGGCGGCGCTCGGCGGGGGATTTTAACCCTTTTTTCGGCCGCTCGCGGGGGGTAAAACCGCACCACGAGCGGCCGAATCCCGCGGGCAAAATGACGGTTTAGATTATACTATAATATTTTTTCACAGAAGCCCTACGGGCTCATATCCAATATCATTCACTACCATAGCTTCTGATGGGGGATTCCTTCTTATGAGATGTTCATTCACCAATGGTTCTTGCCGGTTTGCCACCACAGTGCTATCACCTCAGCTCCCGGGGGGATGCTGCTCCCACAGTGCCTCCAATTGATAATAACATTATCTATGCCTTTTTTGCCTTTATTCTACCCATAGGTAAGAGTGTTAGGACCATAGGTTTTTTGCTCCCTCTCTTCCTATTTTAGTAACTATTGTTTATGGTCAATTGCATTGTGCTCATCTGTACTAATAAATATTGTATTTACTAATATTGATTGGTTCATTCTACCCTAGTGTTGTGTTTCATATAAAACGGAAAATTTATATCAAATACTTACCGTAATTTTCCTTTCCTGATGGACTCCATGGCAGCCTACGTATGGGTTAATCCCGCCTCTCATACCTCATAGGACCCCACTCCCATAAATCTTTGCTCCTGGCCAGATACCGTGTTCCATAACTTAGCCTACTCCAGCAAAGGGGAGGGAGACTCCTGCTGCCATGGAGTCCATCAGGAAAGGAAAATTACGGTAAGTATTTGATATAAATTTTCCGTTTTCCTGACTGACTCCATGGCAGCCTACGTATGGGAACTAGCTAGCCATACAAACTCGGGTGGGCACAATTTGCTGGTTCAACAAAAGAAGGTTTAATTGGCACCGTTTAAACAGATAACACATTTAAACCAAAATTAACAGAGGAAAGAGCCGCTGGCTCAACACAATAATGCCTCATGAAAGTGTTTATTGACGACCAAGAGGCTGCCTTGCATATCACCTCCGCCGATACGTGTCGGGAGGCCGCCCATGATGTTGACATACTCCTGGTAGAATGAGCAGTCACTGTCTCCGGAGGAACCAGTCCTTTAGCCGCATATGCCCTTTGGATAGCCTGGACAATCCAACCTGCAATAGTTCTAGAGGAAGCACGCAAGCCCCTGTTCTTTCCGTAGAAGTAGACGAACAGATGGTCTGATCTTCTGAAGGGTGCAGTAGCTTTTAAGTAGCTTTTTAAGATCTCACCAACATCCAAAGGATGGTTCGCTGACGAATCTTCTGACTGAAAAGTTGGGAGAACAATTTCTTGGTTCTCATGAAATACTGATGAGACTTTTGGATTTGATCCTAGCATTGGGACCAGAACTACCCGATCGGGGAAGAAGGTAAGAAAAGGCTCTTTAGAACCTAGAGAGCTGATCTCTGACACTCTTTTAGCGGATGTGATGGCCACTAGAAAGGCTGTCTTAAGGGAAATGTCCTTCATGGATAGTTCATCCAACTGTTGGAAAGAATCTTCAGAGAAGAAATCTAGTACCAGAGGAAGATCCCATTTAGAGAACCTTGGCTTTCTCTGGGGCCTCAGCCTTGCCGCTCCCCTGAAGAATTGTCTAGTAAGTGGATTCCTTGCCCAGGAAATGCCTGTGAAAGCAGAAATTGCCGAAACTTGGACTCGTAGGGAGCTCACGGATAACGGAAGATCCAATCCTGTCTGGAGAAAACCTAGAATATCCTTTATTTCTGGATTACTGCAGGAACCCCCAGAAGAGGAAATATAGTCCATGAATTTAGACCAAATTCTCTGATAAATCTTATTTGTACCTTGCCTTCTGGCATTCAGCAGGGTGGCTATTGTTGAACTTGGGCAACCTAATGCTTCCAGCCTCTTCCTCTCAACCACCAGACCATCAGATGAAGATGGGACGGACATGGATGGAGCGATGTTCCCTGTAGGAGAAGATCTGACCTGGAGGGAAGTGGAACTGGGTCCCGGTGACTCAACTGCAGCAGGAGTGGGAACCATGGCCTGTTGGGCCAGTATGGGATGATTGCCACTATCTCCACCGTCTCCTGTCTGAGTCTCGTAAGGAACCGGAGAATTACCGGAACTGGTGGAAAGGCATAGGCCCTGCGAAAAATCCACTGATCCGTGAGAGCATCCACTCCCATGGCTTGGGGACAGCGATACCTGGTATAATAATTATTCATCTTGGCATTGCAGGGGGATGCAAATAGATCCACTTCCGGAATCATTCCCAATGTCAGGATCCAATCGAAGACTTCTGAGTGGAGAGACCACTCGTTGTTGTCCAAGGAGGTTCTGAACAGAAAGTCCGCTTGAACATTTTGCACGCCAGGGAGATACACTGCCGTCAGATCCACCAAGTTCTGCTGAGCCCAGGACATAATTGGACTCACTTCCTTCAAAAGGGAGAGACTGCGAGTGCCCCCCTGTCTTTTGATGTACGACACCTCCGTCGTATTGTCCAATCTCATGAGGACTGAGGCTCCCGATGTCAGATGGAGGAAAGCCCGAAGGGCCTGGAAGGCAGCTCGAATCTCCAATATGTTCGAGACCACCCCTTGGGCTGGAAAATCCCACCTGCCTTGGGCTACCTCCGACTGGCACAAGGCACCCCAGCCTCTGCTGCTGGCATCTGTTGTTACCGTTATCCAGGAAACTGGAGCTATTGAATGGCAGTTGAGAAGATTCTTTCGCTGTAGCCACCAAGGGAGACTTTCCCGCATGGAGGGAGTTATCCGAATCCAGTGATCCTGTAGACTTGGATTCCATTGTTGGAGGAATCCTTTCTGAAAGGGTCGCATTTTCCATTGCGCCCACTTTACCATAGGGGCTGTTGCCACCATGGTGCCTATTATCCTGAGGCACTGGGAAGACCTGAGAAGAGGAGTTGACATCGCTAGATGGATCCTGTCCCGGACTACTGGGATCTTCTCTAGAGGAAGAGAGATTGTGCTCTTCACTGTATCGAACTGTGCCCCTAGGAAAACCAGGGACTGGGTTGGCTCTAGATGACTTTTTTCTTGATTCAGAAGCCAGCCGAATTCTGTCAGGGTTTATATGACTTGCTCCCGGTGTGACAGCAGTTGCTCCCTGTTCTGAGACAGTAGAAGTAGGTCGTCGAGGTAGTGGTGTAATCGAATACCTCGGATTCTGATCAAGGCGACTACCGCCAGTAAGAGTTTGGAAAACACCCGCGGCGATGTCGTAAGCCCGAACGGGAGACATATGAATTGGAGGTGTCTTTGACCCACCGAGAACCTCAGATATTTTTGGAAGTCCTTTGCTATGGGTACATGGAAGTACGCGTCCTTTAGGTCTATTGACACTAGCCAATCGCCTGGTTGGATTGTCTGGCGAATGGTCAACAACGTTTCCATCTTGAATTTCTCCTTTGTTATAAAAGAGTTTAAGTAAGTCAGGTCGATAACCGGCCTCCAAGAGCCGCTCTTTTTGAGGACCATAAAGAGGGGTGAGTAGATCCCCTGAAACTTTTCTTCCGACGGAACTGGAATAACAGCACCCTGGGTGATAAGTGAGTCCGTGTAGGTCAGCAGAACCTCTCTCTTTTCTTCCGACAAAGGAAGGTTTGTGGGAACGAATTGATGTATGGGTGGATTGTTGAACACCCAAGTGTGTCCCATAGAGACTGTCTTTATGACCCAGTAGTCCTGTATCGAGGCTGCCCAGACGTGGCAGAAGCGTAGTAAACGTGCCCCTACTTGTTCCGCCTGGACAGGCACTATATCAAAAAGACTTCGCCGCTTCACGGCCCCCAGAAGATGTGGATTTTGAAGGTTTCTGACCAGAAGGCTGGTTTCTCCTCCAGTTCTTCCTGAACTCCCGACCTGGTCTGTAGCGACGTGCATCCCTAGCACGTTCTGAGTCTGACCTGGACTGGACCTTCTTCTGGGCAAACAGACGGCGATCCTGGGGCAGGAACCCTGACTACACCCTATACCAACCAACACAGGCAGAAGGAAAAACAAATTCTTCCCTACCTGCGGCGTAAAGGCTGGCCACAAGGGGGCGACGAAACATCCATATTCACAAATTCAGACAGGCTGTAACAATATCCATAGTAAAGGCTTAAGATCCACTTTTCCCCAATTTTGAATATATATATATATTTTTAAATAATAAATTCAATTGCCAATACATAATTATCAAAATGCATGAACATCTAATAGCCA
This sequence comes from Lithobates sylvaticus, assembly GCA_028564925.1. Classification (NCBI taxonomy): domain Eukaryota; kingdom Metazoa; phylum Chordata; class Amphibia; order Anura; family Ranidae; genus Lithobates; species Lithobates sylvaticus. The sequence continues at coordinate 347,481,189 of CM053026.1, read as the reverse complement.
GCAGGGAATAAGGCCTAAGCCTCTTACCTCAATAAAGCAGAGAAAAGGCAGCGTCACAAGATTTGTTTGGATGCAGAGCAAGCCTGTCTAAATCTGACAGGCATTTAAATCTGCCGCCAGGATGACGTCACGACGCCGTCAGCGTCACCCCCACGGCGTTCGTGCGCATGCGCAAACGCCGCTATTCGTCCGCACTGCGCATGCGCCGCCCAAGCCTCGTTTTCGACCGAAGCTTATGCGGCTGCGCAGTGCAGGAAAGCGGCGGTCTGGGACGCAGATGCGCTCCAGCCGCCATACCCCGGAAATGGCACAAACAAACAAACAGAAACAGGCTGCCATACATTACCACTCCAGCACGCTAACCACCCGACCTGGCTCCCGACCACAGGCACGTCACTGGGGGATTACTTCAGGGAAAAGGCCTCCCGCTAGTAGCTGGGACGAATGGCCATACTGCCGCTTTCTAGCCAGTGGCTTAGATAGTAAGCTCTTCAGGCAACACTTCTTCATCCCCATGTCCACCCTGCTAGTAGCCGGGCTAATGGACTCCAGACACCATATCTTCACCATGCGTGCAGCGGCAACAGGAACCAGACCCGGATTCACGACTCCTTAAAGGTAAGAACTACTACTTTAGTCCTTAAGGAGGAGGACAAAAAAGGAACACGGTATCTGGCCAGGAGCAAAGATTTATGGGAGTGGGGTCCTATGAGGTATGAGAGGCGGGATTAACCCATATGTAGGCTGCCATGGAGTCAGTCAGGAAAGTCCCATTATCCCCCCTTTTTTTCCCTCTTTCCCCTTCCTTTACAACTATCAGGGATGGTGACACTACTACCCTGTTTCCCCGAAAATAAGACCTAGCGTGATTGTCGGTGATGGCTGCAATATAAGCCCTACACCCCAAATAAGCCCTACCATGTTTCCCCGAAAATAAGCCCTACCCTGAAAACAAGACCTACAAGGACTTTAAATAGGGCTTATTTGGGGGGGTAGGGCTTATATTGCAGCCATCGCCGACAATCACGCCAGGTCTTATTTTCGGGGAAACAGGGTATTATAGTCCTTGCCTCATATAAAGTCCTAACGTTATTTTTTCTTTATGACTTTCTGTACTGAGTTTCATGCAAGCTTCCTGCAAGTTACGACTATAAACCTGGCCATACACCAGTATAATTTTGTTAATAAAAGTTTTGTTTCATTTTCTAATATCTAATAATGTGAAATCAATGATCACTTTCAACCACAGTGATGAAGAAAATGGAAGGAGAAGGATAGATTTCTAATGTAATTCTAATTGTGTGATTTTCAGTTGGGAAAAACTGTGCTCAATGTATGGCGCATTTGCATCAAGAAATCATAGAATTTAAAACATTGGCACGACAATAAAAAAAAATATTTTAGGGCTTTCATATGAATTTTTTTGAGTCTATATTGGTATTTTTTGAATGCTCTGACAAACAATTTTCTGTACAAAAAAAATTCTACTGGTATATGGCCAGCTTTACTCCTAGTGTGTAGGCAGGTAGTGATTAATACTGACCCAGTTGGGAAGGTTGGAATTAGTTGTGTTTCTCCATTTTTTTTTTTTGCAATTTTTTTGGGATCTGACCCCCCTGTCATGTGTGCTATAAAAAGGACAGAGGCCCGGGCCTTAGTGTTTGTAGGCTCTCTCTGCCTGGCCCAGCTCTGGCTTGGTCTGTTCTGTCTGCTTAAGGGGGCCCTTACCCTGTCGCCGTTTTTCCGGGTCTGGATTTCCAGTGCCGATCCAAGGTCGGAGTTCAATGCTATGCATGGATTCAACCAGTTATAGACTTTTTCCTATGCAGGTATGCTGGGGCAGCTACAAGCCTGAGTTAGGGACTAGGGATGTTATGGAAAATAATGCGCTTTATTTTGGACTGTTTGTAAATGTCATCATGTTAATTTATTCAAGTAAAGTGTTTGAAACTTTGCCTTTGCCTGGTCTGAAGTTACTCAAGGGGTGTAATGCAAATAACCATCACATTTAGTTACAGCTCGGGACGCTAAGCACATCGGGGTAAGAAGATAATGGTACAGGAGTTCATACAGTGTGAAGATACAGTGGTTACCAAGGGTAACAAAGGTCTCCCTAGCAGCCTGTTGTAAGCATGTACATGTGACAGGTGAGATAACCTCTTGCAGCGAGGGAGATGTTATCGGCACTCTTAGTTAAGTAAAGTGCACGCATGAAGTGAGCACTAGGTGCACGGCGAGACTCCATACCGTTACTGAGAGTGAGATAGCTGTGATACGCTGGACAGGGCATTGGCTCTGCATGTCCCTCCTAAATGCACAAGCGACCATGGTTATGTACAGTAACATTGAAAGCGTTTATTTGAGATCAGTCAGCTGTTCCAGTAAAGGTACCCTCCTGTGTAAGACATTGATCCTATCAAAAGTGCCTAACGTAGCCCAGAAGAACACACCCGGAGTAAGCCTCTCATGTGACCCTTGCTTGGCACCCAATGAATAGGGCAATTTCCAGGAACGAGTGCATTGGGAATATTTTACTGTATATGATTACTTATAAGTTACTGAATAATGTATTATTCCTGATTCAAACAGATACTTTTAAGGATGGTATAGTGGGTTTCATCACCAAGACCCCAGTTCTAGTAGTTCATATATTTAAAGCCTAAATGTGTGTTTTTTTCAGTTTCAATAGAGTAGAGGAGGGTAAAAATGTCTGTCAGTTTTTTCCCTGTGTCACATTAGGGAGACTTACGTACACGTTTTGTCCTGTAGACTCAACAGAAAGTAAGGAGATATCTTTCCAAAGTAAGGGAAATCTCCTCTTCGAACCATTTTATGGAAACAAGGATCCCCAATGGAAAATGTATCCACTGTTCCTGTTCTGGTGGCAACCAAGAATGTTGGATTTAACCTCACTTTTTATTCCCAATGGCATTGATGATCAGGACAGTTAGAAAGAGGGAAACTCCCTAATGAGAACACAGACAGCAATAAAATCCAGACAGTGATTGTAACCCCTTACCACTGAATCCAAATATAAACAAAGTTTTGCCTTTAGTTATAATTTAACTTTAAACCTTTCGGTATCATGTTACGTGGGCAGATATGCCAGGACCCAAAGGCCATGCAGAGCCCTATGGCACATCTGCACACGTGCTGTAATAATGACAATGGCAGTGCCAGAGGAAGGGCAGAGCAAAATAAAAGGGACTGAAGTTCCTCTCTAGCCTTGCTCGGTTAAAAATAACTTCTACAAACTGTTGAGATCTTGGCATCGCTACACTGAGGTATATTCCAGTCACTTTTAAATCAAATTATAACAATAAGCATAGGGGTCTATTTACTATTACTAATGCTGGCGAATGAAAAATCAGGCTCACTTCTGCATAGAAACCAATCAGCTTCTAACTTCAGCTTGTTTAACCACTGGTTCGGAAGGGGGTTTAAGTGCCCAGTGGTCAAGTGGTTAATTAAGCTTTTGGCAATAAAACCTGGAAGCTGAATGGTTTCTATGCAGAAGTGAGCCTGATTTTGCACTCTCCAGCCTTAGTAAATAAACCCCATAGCCAGTGCCGATCCTGACCTCCCTGGGACCCTAAGCAAAATGTAAACCATTTGCCATTGCCACACAGTCACACCTGACACTTCAGTGCTCCCAATACAATCCTGCCTCCTTTAACCCTTTCATGACTAAGCCTATTTCTGACATTTGGTATTTACAAGTTAAAATCCGTATTTTTTGCTAGAAAATTACTTAGAACCCCCAAAAATTATATATATTTTTTTAGCAGAGAATCTAGAGAATAAAATGGCGATTGTTGCAATATTTTATGTCACACAGTATTTGTGCAGCAGTGTTTTAAACGCAACTTTTTGGGAAAAGGGAAGCTTTCATGAATTTTTAAAAAATGAAACAGTAAAGTTAGCCCAAATTTTTTGTATAATGTGAAAGATGTCACGCTTTATAATTGCACACACTCGTGGAATGGCGACAAACTACGGTACCTAAAAATCTCCATAGGCGATGCTTTAAATTTTTTTTTTTTTTACGGTTACCAGGTTAGAGTTACAGGGGAGGTCTAGTGCTAGAATTATTGCTCTTGCTATTGCCCTGTGTGATTTGAACACCGTTTACATATGCGGGTGCGACTTCCATATGCGTTTTCTTGGCTGCGCAAGCTCGCAGGGGCGCTTTAAAAAAATAATTTATTTTAATATAATTAAATTGTGTTTTTAAAAAAAAATGACAGTAATAGGTGGTGACAGGTACTCTTATGGAGGGATCGGGGGTCTAAAAGACCCCCGATCCCTCCTTTGCACTACAAAGAATTCAGATCGCCGCTTTCGGTGGGATGGGAGGCCTGTTCAGAGCGGCGGGAGGCGGCGGGAGGGGGGACGTCCGGCCGAGCGTCTTTTAGCTGCATCCGCTGTTATCCCTGGAAAGCCTATCGCCCGCTCTAAACAACGGTAGCGGCATGATGCCTGCAGCTGTGGGCATCATCCCGGTATAACCCCCGAATACCCAGCGGGGCTCAGCGGGTGGCTGAGTGAGAGGGGAGAGGCCACCCGGGATTGCTGCTGCTGGGGATCGTCCGAGCATATTGGAGCTCGGGGAGCAGAGCCGATCCGCCCTTGGGGCCCCCCTAGGACCGCGGGGCCCTACGCAGCTTGCGTAGTGAGCGTATAGGGCGGATCGGCTCTGCCCACAGTATACATTACACTTTGCTTAGATAACCCAACAAAAAATTTCAATGTCAAAAAAATGTAACGGGGAAAGGGAAGGGGATCATCTTTTGGAATGCTGACCCTGAATTTGCTTTTAGGTGACTTTACTGTTCTTGGTTTTACAAAGTAACTATCCTACGCTCAGGTGTTTTGCTTGGTTTTATACCTGGAAGTTCTCCTGCAGCATTTTGTTGTTTGGTCTCCTGTTTGACCTACTCTCTTTCAGCATTTAGCATCTATCTATCATCTATCATGGTGGCAGCCAGGCAAACTGTTCCAGTTGTTCCATGACCTTGTTAATCTTGCTTTTAGCTCAGATATTACCTATGTTTGATGCAGGCATGTAGGTTATATGCACCAGTAGAATCTGCATTTTGCAGCACTAAGTAAACTGCAGTATTACTACAAGTTTATGGCAGTTTCATATGTCACTGAAATGGATGGAGGCAAACAAACACATCAATGTTGGAAGAAAAGCTGTGTCTGACGTGGATCATTGCCCCTGTGAACCTGATTTTAAGATATAAAAGTCTGTACAGAAGCAAAAATATGCAAACAGTACCATTTCTTATGCAATGGAATGTGCTTGTCTTCTCATTATTTTCACAACAGTAGTGATAAAAAATCAGAGATTACATTGTATATGTTTTAGAGGAAATAGTTAAAATGCCTTCACTGTGCCAGAAGCCAATAGCGTTAATGAAGGCTGCCAACAAAAAACGGAAACAAAGGAAACCGCGGCTTATTCTAGTTCAGTGACCTGAATGCATGTACACTATATATGGATTCGTCAGCAATCTATAAGGAATTTCCCAGAAAAGTGTAACAATTGAGAGGATGTTTTGCTTTAATTTTAAATCCTGGATATCAGAATGCTTGTTTAAACATATAAACAGTCTATGAGACTGTAACATAGAATACCTTCCATAAGCATACACTAGTAAGAATATTAGTAAAAAATGAAATAAAAGAACAAGATCTACTAGCACTTTTCCACAGACCAACTCCTCTCCTATTTTGCAGGTGCTCTAGGTGCTGGCTGAGGATCCCATCCACGCCCCCAATCCCAAGGAAACAATATAACACCAGCCACAGACTAATGACGTCACCTATTCCTAAAATGTTTTTTTTTTGGCCACAGAAAGCATACAGCAGTGTTTCTCAACTCCAGTCCTGAAGGCGCCCCAACAGGTCATGTTTTCAGGGCTTTTCATTATTTTGCACAGGTGATTTGATCTGTTTTACTGCCTTAGTAATTACCACAGCCGTTTCATCTGAGGGAAATCATGAAAACATGACCTGTTGGGGCACCTTGAGGACTGGAGTTGAGAAACACTGCCATACAGGATGTCCCCTCGCAGGAACTGTCCCTCCTTGACGCATTTTACCCTAATAGGCTTAGACATAGGGAACAACAATTTATTGTACGTTAGCCACTTAGAAGCCCCCAGTGCTATGTTGAAAGATATTCACTGTGCTTTTTCATTTCAGGTTGGAACTTGAAGTGGAACTCCAGAACTCCCTTCTAGAGGGAAAAATTGGAACCTCTGTTGGGTCTTTATTGCTGTCTGTTTTCCCTTTCTATGAGAATCACTCTGACTTTATTGTCTTGGTGTCTCCTGTCACTTGAGAGTGAATAGAACCTTGAAGTGACCCTGTCATTTAATCTAAACTGTCAATACTTATCATTCCTGCTGCCTATGGTTCTAGAACACCTCTCTGTTCATGCAAATCTTCATGTGAATTTCACAGGAAAACCAATGTTTCCAAGAGTGTCAATCTCATGTGTCCCCGCTGGTTCCCCTGCTGAGCTCCCTGCATTACAGCATATAGTAGTGACATTAAAGTGACACTAAAGTTATCCTTATTTATCAAAAATAATCTATACACTAATACATATTTCCAATATATATAATACTAATATAATATAATTACTAATACAATAATAATATAATTACTAATATAATACTAATAATATATACTCCTTAATGGTTTCATTATCTTTTTTGCATAAAATAGTTAGGGTCTATCTTTTTCTCCCTCCCTGAAAAACAATCTCTGTATTTTAAGTATTAACAACAACTTTATCCATGCCCATCAGTGCAGCCTTGCCTGTGCTTATGAATGCAGCCTGCCTGTGTCCACCATGCAGCCTTTCTGTGTCCTCCATGCAGCCTATCTGTGTCCTCCATGCAGCCTATCTGTGTCCTCCATGCAGCCTATCTGTGTCCACCATGCAGCCTATCTGTGTCCTTCTTGCAGCCTACCTGTGCAGGGGAACAGAGGAGAGGAAGAGGATTGCCGCCCAGAGGATTAGAGCACCGAGGAACAGCTTTAATTTCAATTGCTGTGTTCCCGCCACTCACCATCACATACAGCTCTGCCTCCTGGCTGGGGAACTTTGATACACCTCCCGGGATTGGACGGGTGATCTGTCTATCAAAGTCCCGGGACCAGGAGGCGGGCTGTATGTGATAGCGAGTGCGGGGAACACAGCAATTGAAATAAAAGCCGCTAGTGATGTTCCCTGCGCTCCGATCATCTAGCCGGCTCTCTCCTCTCTCTTCCCCTCCGCAATCGCTGGGAGAAGGACTCCCATTCAACCTACCTGCCGTCGGTGCTCGCCCCCCCAGCTCCCAGGCAGCCCTTCCTTGCCACCCCTCAAATTTTCCACTTGCCTGCTCGCATTTTGCAGGTGAGTGGAAAATTGAGGGCTGCCCTAGTCCATCTTGGGAGGGAGCAAGAGAAAGTGGTTACATTCCTACATACAGTGGGACCATAGGGAACAAACGTAGTCAAAAGTCAAGTCAATTCACAGCAGCAAAAAGAAAAAAAAATGGAATTTGGAGATTTCGAGGAGGCTGAAAGCAATAGAGGATGCTTTTTGAGTTAGGAATACCTACTTGATTGTAATCTATTTTCTTTAAATCAGAGTTTAATGTCACTGTATGCCCAAGTGACTTCCCAGAGAACAACACGTGCATGTGTGTTTCTCATTGACTTCACCGGATGCATCCTTTGATTATAAGCTTTGCGTCACTCTTCTAGTTTTAAGGAAGTGTTCTTATCTTGGTACGACTGTCCCTACAAGTTTTCAGCACAGATAATGTTTACGCTGCTGAGTACACGTGCCCAGTTAAGTGCACACTACTGTGAAAAAATTCACTTGCTCACAAAGGACACTAAATATCATGTACAATTAAATAATAGGCTTATGTGGCTAAATATGTTCCAGAAAATAGATTTTTGTTACTAAAGATTGCAAAGATTAAATCTCTGAAAAGCTAGCTAAATTGCCATTTCCACCTCTTTTTCCACCTTTGCCTAACATGTTAGATTACATAGAGCCATAAAGTGCACAGCAAGGTTTTAGCTTGGGTATAGCTATAGGAACATTAACCTTTATAGTTTTATTTTTCTAAATAGTTTGTTGAAGGTATACTGGTATGTTAACTTATTCTACAAAAAGTGCTTCTCACCAAATGCCAAGTTTTTTGATTTGATGTGCATGTACCGGCTTAATTGTAACTTGTACAATGGGATACTAAACTGTATTTAGACATATATTTTACAAAAAGCCAATTTATTAAAAATGAAATTGCACGCATAAAAAGTACCCTTTTAAGTTCATGTGTTACTCAAAGCGGAGTTCCACCCAGAAATGGAACTTCCGCTGATCGGATTGCTCCCCCCTTCTGGTGCCACATTTGGCACATTTCAGGGGGAAGGGGGGAACAGATACCTGGATTTGACAGGTATCTGCTCCCACTTCCAGGCATAGATCGCCACACTATGTGAGGTGAACTATGCAATGTCCGGCCCCTCCTCCTTCCTCCTGCTGTCTTCTGGGAGACATGTAGGTCCCAGACGACAGCAGGGACCTTTCAGATCGCGCAGCGCGACTTGCGCCTGCACAGCAGGAAACGGGTGAAGGCTTAACTTCCTGTTTCCCTTAGTAAGGATGTCGGCGCCTGCACCCAAAGCCGTATATAAAAAATATAAATGTTTCAACACATTTTGAATAAAGCTGAACCAAGTACAACTAAACTATTTGAGAATTGTTGATACATGTAATTAGCTTGGTATCTTTAAATTCAGCAGTACATCCATCAGTGAGTATAGTACATTCACACAATATAGCAATATACAAGCTTTATTTCAGATGCCAAAACCATCTACTGTACAAGATTCTCTTCTCTTCAAATGCTCTTGACATGTTTCGCCAATCAGCTTCTTCAGGAGCTGCAAAGCATTATTTATTGTCACAACATGGATATCCAAGAAATAAATGAACAGCATTCACAGGAAGTCACTTGAGTTCTGGCACCAAAGAAACTGACCCCACAGGTATTAGTAGGCCATATGGGGAACAAAATAGAACCAGGGATCTTTCTGAAATCTTACATACATTCTGGAATATGGCACTATATTCAATGGACTGCAGGGGGACTAAGGAAGAGGAAAGCATACATCCAAGGATCATCTAATGTGCTCCAGTTGATGCTCCTCAACTCCCGCAGATGCTGTGCTTGGATATCCATGTTGTAACAGAAAATGCTTTGTGGTGCCTGAAGAAGCCTGAATGGGGAAACATGTCAAATGAAGAGCATTTGTCAACAATATAAAGATTTGTATTTGGATATTTGGATATTCTCTGTTAGTTTTAAAGACTCAACAGTATTTATATACTGTTTCTTAATTTTATTTAAAGCAAAATAAGCAAATGTTTTTAATGACTTATACTTTATGGCATCTTTAAAGTCCCCTCATTCCTGATTTCCAAAAACATGTCCTTTTGGGATGTAGGTGCCCTTGATTTCCAGGTTTAGTGGTATATTTGAATGTACCATTGTATACTTCTTTTCATGCGTGATGCCTAGCAGGATTAAGACACAAAATGTGTGGCATCACAGCTGTTTACAGACATTTTAAGCTGACAAGTGTATATAAAACAGAAGTTTGGAGTCTTCCACACTCTAATTCCATAGTTTACAGCATATTTTTAATTTCACTTCCTGAAAAAGATTACCTTCTTTCTTTCTAAAACAGTTTTTAGTGTTTATCTTATTACAGCCCTTTATTCTGTCATTTGAAATGACTACCTACCATTTTAACTCACAATCAAGGCTCATTTACACTTGTTCGTTGCACCAATGCTTGCTAAAACCCCCGTTTATGTGCATTTCCTCAGTGCACTTCTTTATGTGTGGTGCGTTTGGGGACCATTCATTGTGCATTACAGTAGAGTACAACACACTGCAGCACTACATTACCAAAAAACAGCCATGTACATTTTTCTATTTATAATAAATGAGCTGCCATGATGCAATGTATGTAAACCCATGTTGTAACATGCATGCATTAACGCACTGCAACGGAATGCTTAAAGAGGAAGTAAACCCGCGTAAAAAAAAAAACAAACAAAAAAAAAAACCCTGCAAGACAAAGGCATAATGAGCTAGTATGCATTAATATAGGCTTACCTGTAGCATAACGTTGTAAAAAAGGGTTTACAACCACTTTAAGTGTTAATGGGCCTTCACCTAAAGCCAAACTCTAGACACAACATTTTATTTCATTTGGGATAAAGTGGGCAATAGACATGTGTTTCTTTCCAAATAATTTTTTTAATGAATTTCGACAAATTTGTTAATTTGGAAAAAACATCCGAATTAACGAAAACCCATTTAACAAATTTTTCTGAATATTGTACTTTCGAATATTCGAAAATTCGAAAATTTGTAAATTCGTAAATTCAAAAATTCATAAATTTGTAAATTATAAATTTGAAAATCCAAAAATTCAAAGATCTAAAATAATAACTATTAAATTATAGGTATTGGAATTTCCTTTCAAATTTGGCTGTTAGACCCCTTTCACACAGGCACCGCTCCACATTTTAGCGGCACTTTTAACCCCCACTAGCGGCCGAAGCAAGGGTTTGCAGGCGCTTCAGCAGCGGTGCCCATTCATTTCAATGGACAGGGACAGTGGAGGCTCCTAAACTGTTCCAACGATGCTGCTTGCAGGACTTTTTCTAATGTCCTGCAAGCGCACCGCTCCAGTGTGAAAGCACTCAGGCTTCTACACTGATGCTGCAGGGCAGGCGTTTTGCAGGCGCTTTACGGGCGCTATTTTTAGCCCTTTAGCGCCTGAAAAATGCCTCCAGTGTGAAAGGGGTCTTAGTGAATGTAACGAATACGAATTTACGAATTATCCGAAATAACGAATGTAACAAATTAATAATAATGAAAACCAATAATAATAAGAAGAACTTTTTATTATTATTTATTTATTATTACCTATAATTTAATAGTTAGTTATTAGTTAGTTAGTTATTATTTAGAATTTTGGGATTTTCGTTCTTTCGAATTTTGGGATTTTCTTTCTTATTTTCGGATTTTTTAATTTTTAAATTTACAAATTTTTGAATTCACAAATTTTCTAATTTACGAATTTACTAATTTTCTAAATTTGCAAATTGTGATTATAACATATGACCCAAAAAACGTTTAAAAAAAGCGAATGAAACGAAAACACACAAATTTTTCAGCAGTGCACATGTCTAGTGGGCAATGGTTATAATGGTTATGTCAGGATGCGATGCAAAAGACATATTTTTAGTAGAATGTGGAAGGGTTAGAACTTCAGATAATGTTTTTATTGTTATCTGTGTCATCCTGTCCGACCGACAACAGCATTCCCAATTTCTTGTTTGGGCATCACAGGGACAAAAAGTAAGATAGAATCTCCTTAAAGTGATACTAAACAGAGAAGAGTTAATTGCCATAATTCATTCACATAAATCGTATATATCATGTCACTGTATTTTTATTTTATTTAAATCCTCTAAGTTCCTGTAGTGTTGTTTTATGGTCACATGATCTTTCGTTGTTCTTTGGCATTTATAGGGAAAGATCTTTGGGAGGGGCTTCTATTACTGTGCTGATGATTGCTCTCTACAGTGTGAGTCTGTCTGGCCAGCTCTGATTGGTGTTGTGCCAGTCACATGGTTAAAAAAAAACTGTTTCAGAACAGCATCCCAAATTAGATTATAAATATCAGATAAATGTTTGACAGCTCCCTATAAATATTTTATTGAACATCAAATGTGTATTTTTTGTGCATTAATATGGTGTAGGCAGAGTCAAAAATGACTGACACTAGCTTTCACTTTGTTCAGATGGCATCTGCATCCAAGGCTCTTTTTTTTCTTTTACATGTGCAGTAATACCTTGAATTACGAGCATAATTCGTTCCAGAAGAATGCTTGTAATCTAAAGCACTCGTATGTCAAAGCGAGTTTCCCCATTGAAAATAGTGGAAACTCAGATGATCCGTTCCACAGCCACTGGTTGTCTATGCAGTACCGCATGTGACCAGAGGTGCGGGGGGCGCCGTAGACACTCGAAAACACTCAGAGACACTTGGAGACGATCACCCCCGCACCTCTGGCCAAATGGGGTACTGCACACCCCAGTGGCATTCCTGCTCGTCTTGCGAGACAACGCTCAAAAAGCGAGACAGGATTTAAAAGAAAAAAAACAACTTTGTATTGTGAAAGGCTCGTAAACTTCGCAAACCTAGGTTCCACTGTATTAGCAATTGCATTTGATATATTTAATACTGATTTATAATAAAACTATGAGTTTTTGTGAGTTCCTAGTAAATTTAATTAATCAGCATACTTTATTCCCTTATCTGACTTCCATAGTGTATAGCATTGTGTTATTCTATAGTCATGTGGGTTGCACAGATAAAAAAAAAGGAGGAAATAGAACTGAAATTGAGCATGCTCAGTAGAGGACACCAGCAGATCTACACAATCTCAGCCTGTAATAGGAACACAGAGAAGATGGGAGGGACAGCTGAAGGCTGGATCAACCAGGTATATTTCACTCTACACAAAATGAATGCTTTAGTGGCTTTGTGACTATACACACTCTGTTCTAAAACATGTAAGGAGAGTTTTTCATAGTCTGAGTTTTATGACACTTTAATGGTGTCACAGACAGAAATTGAAAGAAAAGGCTAAAAAAAAAAAAAAAAAATGTACATTGTAGTTAGGCTTTAATTTACAATCCCATCACTTCATGGGTTTGACTTAAAACGTATGGGCTCATGTTTAAGTTTCCTGCCTGAAGCCATGCTTTATTTCTTTCCCAAGGGGAAACCTTCTTGATACAACAAGTTACAATATGCAAAATCTGAAATTCTTGCATCCTAGATATCAACAATCTGAAATGTATGTGTGTTTGCTCATTTTTTGACCAATGGTGTAGTAAGAATTTGAGAATGTGGACATAATAGTACTACCAGGCATTTAAGTTGTAGCATATCTAATCTCATATTGACGTTTACATATATAAAACAAAAATTAAAAGATTGCTTTCAATCTTTTCAAATCTGCACCTTTTATTAAAACAATAAATGATGACCCTGCCATGAAGGTCATTGTTCAGGAACTTGCTGTTATGGTGTGATAACTGGGTCTCCCAATTGTGCTCCAGCATTGTCAACCTGTCATGGCCCCTGGTGGGGACTACAAGTCTACTTGTCAACAAACAGTCACTGGGGTGGAGATTTACTAAATCTGGAGCACTCAGAAACTGCTGCGGCTTTGCATGGCAGCCAATCAGCTCCTAACTTCAGCTTGTTCAATAAAGCTTTAGCAATAAAACTTGGAAGCTGATTGGTTTCTATGCAGAGTTGCACCAGATTTTGCACTCTCCAGTTTTAGTAAATTGCCCTACATTGTGCAGTCAAAATTCACTATCATCTACTAATCTTAGGTAATATTGTGTAGCTGATGCTAAAGTGAGTGCATGTAGGTGGCTGAATAAGGTTGGAGGAGATTAGCAGCATCGAGATGCCCCCCCACCCACAAAGAAAAAAAAAAGCATTTTATGAAAAACATTAACAATGAACTTTTCATATAATACATGTTGCTTTAGCAAACTAAATGTCACCCAATTAAGGTTTAGCAGAGTTAAATACACCGAAGAGCTTGCAAAAATATGACAATGCAGCTGCTCAGTGCCCACGGTTGTCTCTGCAGGACCACTGCATGGCAGGGTCAATGCAGGTGACAGATGTAAATCTCTGTTTTATATGTGACAGACTCTAAAACTGTTGTAATAATTGCTTATGACCGGGCCACTGCTCTAATCTGGAGAAGGAAATCTGGCACCAAGTCATGAAGAAACTGGCCATCTGCCCCTTGACTGTTCTAGCATACTACTACAGCTTTATAGAACCAAATCCTTGCTCCTACAGTGTGCTTCTAATGCAGGAATCAGGTCCTTCCATGCCAGCCCTTGTGCTGTTCAGCTCTCTTATCACATTTGTACTAACCCCTGTGACCACCACCCTACGTGTCCTCTGTGTCATGCATCCTGCACCCCAGTGTCATTACCCAATCAAACAGCAGGGGTTCTCCGACATTGCAAACAGTGTTGCCAACCTACCAGATTACAATTTACTGACACAACAGCCAAAATTTACTGGCACAGCCAAGTTTTCACTGGCATTTCCAAAAGTTACAAAATTACAGTTTTACAGTATGTGCAGATTTCAGTATTTAGGCTACAAACAAGTACCGTGTTTCCCCAAAGATAAGGCCGGGTCTTATATTAATTTTGGCTACAAAAAATGCATTAGGTTTTTTTTTCAGGGGATGTCTTATTTGTCCCCTGCCTTCTCTTCACCTCTCCCTGATAGTTCAGGAGTCGGCATCTCTATAATCCCCCAAATTAACCCTAGGTAAAGTCCTTGTAAAATCAGTTAATCCGCTCTCTAAATGGATTATATATGTCCAGCGTGTGTATTTATGTAACTGTAGCGCTGGTACTTTTCATAAGTACGCGCTATGCATTTAAATTTAGTTTTTGCCCAAGGCTGTAGTTGAGTTTTGGGGTTAATTATTCTAAATTTTGCTTTGGCATCAGTTTGGCTGGGCTGTATCGAGGTTCTGCCTGCTCATAGGTGGGTGAGCACCTGTGACAGGTCTTCTCTCAGAGCCAATCAGTGGGCACGTTTGTCACGCTGTGTATTCCGAGAGGGGGGTATTTAAGGTGCTGAAGTCATGTGGTTCTGGGTTCCGGTCCAGAAGTTGTTGCTGACTCCATGGTCCTGGTCCTCCTGACCAGCCCCCAGAGGCCCTCAAGGCCTGGGGTGCAGATACATTAGTTTCCGAGCCTCGGAACTGGCTAGTCCGAGGCGCAGTAACTGGAAGGAGGATTCAAAGGTGTTTTCCGGTGCCGTCTCGGGTTTGGACAGGCCCAGCAACTCTACATGCAACCAGGGGAGGATTCTTCAGAGGAGGGCCACGCACAGGGCTGGCTGCTCGGTAAGAGCCTGGAAGCTGAGCTGTATGGACACCAATTGAATCCACATTTTTTACGGTATCGCCGGACAGGTGCTGTAAGAAAAGTTCCTAACTTTATCCTTCAGTTACAACTAAGTTCCTGAGAGAGACTTTTGCGTTCATCTAAAATTTTTACAACCAAGTCTGTGGCAGAGACTTTGCTAATCTAAAATCACTTGTTGGCTACTAAATCTACAAGCAAGAATTTATCCAACAGTCGAGTTATCCAGTTGCGATTGGCTACTCCCTGGATCATCTAGAAAGAGACATATATTGAATGTCAGCAGTTCTAAAGTGCCTGAGCTTCATTACCCATACCCTCTATTCCCAACTGAGAGACTGTGTTTCTGTTCAACGTTTTACGCAAATAAAAATCCTAAAAAGAAATTCAAGTGTCAGTCTCCGCAATTACTGGGTATCAACCCTGGGAACCCCTAGACAAGAACAACGAGTATGAGCTGGTGGAGGTAATCGGTAAGCCCAGAAAATTTAGCCGCCCCGTGCGGGGTTATGGCGATATATAACATTGTAGAAAATACCTTATTTACAGCGCCGCTGGGTGCTCACATGACCCGCCGGAGCTCTTCTTCCCTGCTCCGAGCACTGCAGAGGGATGGGACGCTGACATCATCTGGGGAGAGCTCCGGCAAGTCACATGAGCCAGCGGCACTGTAAATAAGGTATTTTCTACAATAATGTTACATAAAGACACACACTGGACATGATATAATCCTTTTACAGTGTGGATTACATGATTTTACAAGGACTTTAACTAGGTCTTATTTTTGGGGTAGGGCTTATATTGCAGCCATCCTAGAAAATCAAGGTAGGTCTTCTTTTCAGGGGAAACACAGTACAATATGTAATTAGGTAGATATTAAAGTGGTTCTAACGTCAGAAGGTTTCTTTATCTTAATGCATTCTATGCATTAAGATAAAAAAAACTTCTGTGTGCAGCAGCCCCCCTAATACTTACCTGAGCCCCATCTCTATCCAGCAATGGGCGCCATTGGATACAGCTGTTATCAATGTCAGTGAGCAAATGAGGAGAGAGAGGGGGCAGGGCTGAACCACCCTTCCGTGTCTGAATGGACACACAGAGCAGTGGCTGGGCTCAGGTGCCTCCATAACAAGCTGCATGCTGTGGGGGCACTCGGCAGGAGGGAGGGGACAGGAGTGCTGGTGTGGGACCCGAGAAGAGGAGGATTGGGGCTGCTCTGTGCACAGAGCAGGTAAGTGTGACATGTTGTTATTTTTTTATTAAAAAAAAATTGACTTTAGTATCACTTTAAGGCAAAAAAAATATTTCTTGATTTATTTTCAATATAGTACGTAAGTAGCTCAGAGACAGGATTCAGGAGGGTTAGAAATTAGAATGGGCAGCACAAACACATGAAACTAACTCACAGTTGCACTGACAGCAGTGTGCAGCAGCACAGATGATGATGACACCTCACTGACGTAACACGTCCCCTCCTGAGTCACAGTGACAGTGGCTCTCCACGCCAGATGGTCCCTTCCATCTACTCCAGTCCAAACAGCACTGACAGTCCCCCTCCCAGCTTGCCTTGCTCCCGTCCCACACACGAGGTTCGGGTCACTCCGCTCGGCTCCCTTGCATCATGACATCACACGACACGCTCAGGCATCACATTCCACTGAACACGCTGTAGCAGGCACTTGGATGGTCTCGGGCCTGCTCCGGACTGGAACTGCGCATGCACAGTTCCAAGCCGAGTGTCACAGCTATATTTTTTCCTGTCACTGGCACTTACTGACAGGAGAAAAGTGCCCATTGTTTACTGGATGCCAGTAAAAATACTGACGGTTGGCAACACTGATTGGAAATAACCCACTCTTCTCATTGTAAAAGACATGAATATAGAGGGAGCCCTAAAGCTCCCATACATCTTTCAATGGGGAAGTTCTGGGGACAACCTGGGATTCCCTCACTTTGGAGATATTTTCTCTCTTTCCTGTTTTGGTACAGGAAGTGAAGGGAAATCTCCCCAATGGGACACAGATTGCAAAAACAAAAAAAACTGACAGGGGTTATAACTCTCCCTAAAGCTAGCCATACATTATACAATATTCTTATTACATTTTCTTTAGATTTACTTTCAACTATGTAGTGCAAGGGCCTGCCTGATTGCATACACATAGAAAGTGTTTAGGTTTGACCTCTTATTATATGTTTTTTGGTAAAGCTAATGGAAAATTGTACAAGAAAATTCTATATTGTATGGCCAGACTCTATCCAAAATGACAAAAAAAAAAGTTTTGCCTTTAGCCATACCTGTGAGGCAGTGGACGGTGTCAGTAGGGCAGTGGACGGTGTCAGTAGGGCAGTGGACGTGTCAGTAGGGCAGTGGACGGTGTCAGTAGGGCAAAGGACGGTGTCAGTAGGGCAGTGGACGGTGTCAATAGGGCAGTGGACGGTGTCAGTAGGGCAGTGGACGGTGTCAGTAGGGCAGTGGACGGTGTCAGTAGGGCAGTGGACGGTGTCAATAGGGCAGTGGACGGTGTCAGTAGGGCACTGGACGGTGTCAATAGGGCAGTGGACGGTGTCAGTCAATAGGGCAGTGGACAGTGTCAGTAGGGCAGTGGACGGTGTCAGTAGGGCAGTGGACGGTGTCAGTAGGGCAGTAGGGCAGTGGACGGTGTCAGTAGGGCAGTGGACGGTGTCAGTAGGGCACTGGACGGTGTCAGTAGGGCAGTGGACGGTGTCAGTAGGGCACTGGACGGTGTCAGTAGGGCAGTGGACGGTGTCAGTAGGGCACTGGACGGTGTCAGTAGGGCAGTGGACGGTGTCAGTAGGGCAGGGGACGGTGTCAGTAGGGCAGTGGACGGTGTCAGTAGGGCAGTGGAGGTGTCAGTAGGGCAGTGGACGGTGTCAGTAGGGCAGTGGACGGTGTCAGTAGGGCAGTGGACGGTGTCAGTAGGGCAGTGGACGGTGTCAGTAGGGCAGTGGACGGTGTCAGTAGGGCAGTGGGCGGTGTCAGTAGGGCAGTGGACGGTGTCAATAGGGCAGTGGACGGTGTCAGTAGGGCAGTGGTTGGTGTCAGTAGGGCACTGGACGGTGTCAATAGGGCAGTGGACGGTCTCAGTATGGCAGTGGACGGTGTCAGTAGAGCGGTGTATGGTGTCAGAATGGCAGAGATTGGTGTCAGTAGGGCAGTGGACGGTGCCAGTAGGACAGTGGACAGTGTCAGTAGGGCAGTGGACGGTGTCAGTAGGGCAGAGATTGGTGTCAGTAGTCAATTTGTATTTTACTTTTTTTAGGAGCCCCATTGGTGGGGGGGGGGGGGGGCTTTGGTGAAATATCAGGGTCTAAACAGACCTGGGATGTCTCACTTTTTAGACAGAGAAAGGGACTGAGGACAGAGATTTATCCCCTAGTCCCTTTCTATGCAGCTAAGCAGTAAGGGGAATCTTGGTAGCACAGGGTGATTAGAGTGTGCCCGGGCACACCTGGCACACCCTGTGCACACGTCTATTGGGAGGAAAGCGGGACTTTGTTCCAAATGAGGGACAGTTGGGAGCTATGTCTTTAGCCTTGGTTCACACTGATGTGATTTCAGATGTGAGTCGGATAACATTGAATCACATGACAAGGGAAATAACATTGTTTCCATCAGCGCAGCCGCGATCTGACTTTGGTTTGTTCTACTTTTGATATCACTTCAATCAGAGTGTAGAAAAACAATCCGTCTTATCTATTCCTAATACATTCATCAGGCTTCAGTGCTATCCATTCCTGATTAAAACGGAATAACGGGATAATAGCAGACAGACTCGGAGAAGAAATGAGTGGCAGAGGATAAGAGGGGATCTTTGTACTGAGGAGCCCTGTGATTGGTCACAGTCCATAATCCAGGCTCACTCTAACACCCCACTGTCTACTGATCATGTAAACAAGCCATAGCCTGGAGGGGGCGGAGCCCGCACGGTTCATGTGCCGGCCTGGCCCCTCCCCGGGGGCGGGACTCCATCCGGCTAATGGACGGCTTTTATTATTGTGTGCGGTTCCAGAAAGGAGCAGATGGTCGGAGACACTGGATGGGATGTGACCTGTGCCCGGCTTCCCATACTAAACATTGTGTTCCGGTCAGAGCTGAGCCTCGCTCTGTATACATATCGCCTGCTGTTTACATAAGAAGAGACTTTCTGCCACCTAGCCAAAGGAGAAAGAAGATCTGCAGCAGCTCGTCACACTTACAGCAGGTAGAGCTTTCACCACTTTGGATGTGATAGTCATTGCTTGTCAGAGAGATCGGACACTAAGCCTAGGCTGCCCATACACTATACAATCTGATTGTACAATCTCCTTCTCATCACAGTGCAAGGGTCTGCCTCATTTCACCATTGCTTGGAATGGACCTCCTAAGACATAGTTCTTCTAGATGGAATTGTATAGTGTATGGGTACTACAGACTTGAGTGATTCAATAGGAACAAGCATTGATTATAGGATTCTATTTCTTATCCCTTTCCTGTCAGATCTAAGGGGTGATTTGTCCGCAGAGAAGCCGATCAGAGATGGCATCTTTGAAGCTATGGGACCATCTGCAGGCTGGCAGCTCTGAGGTGGACTGGTGTGAAGGCAACTACAAAATCGTCCCCACTATCGCCGAGTTTTACAATACGGTGAGTGCTCTCTATATACTACATCGGTGAGGCAGACAATTATAAAACCAATAACTGCTGTCATTAAATCTACAAATCCTGTTACTTTTTTTGGGTAGAGGCCTATATAAAGAAATCCATAGTGGACGCTTGTGGGCGTTGAGGAGGCAATCGGTCACCTTCAAAATGCCTGTTTTTTTTTTTGTTTAATGGAACTAACACGGTACAGCCACTTGTCAGTGTGGTCCCATTGACTTGAATAAGTGAGTATGGCAAGTGGTGCCACCTGTTGACTCCGCAGTCTGCGTTAAAGGGTAACTCCACTTTTGTGGGGGGAAAAAAATCAAATAATATAGCGTTATACAATTGCTACACAAGTCATATTGTAATTGAATGTTGTTAAAATTACCTTTTCTCTTCAAACTGCAGCTCTGTAAAATGCATAGTTATAGAGCAATGGTCTCCAAACTGCAGACCGGGGGCAGGTTCCACCTTTTTCTTGCTTTTATATGGCCCTTTTGGGCATCCCCCCCCCCCCCTGCTGTCAGCAACTGTGGGGCATAATTCCTGCCACTGGCAATGGGGCATTATTCCTCCCATTGACACCTATTGTGGGACACAATTTCTCCCCTCTATTACCAGTGATGGGACAATATTTCTCCCGCTGACACCAATGATGGGGCACTATTCCTCCCGCTGACGCCAACAATGGGGCACTATTCCTCCTGCTGACGCCAACGATGGGGCACTATTCCTCCCGCTGACACCAATGATGGGGCACTATTCCTCCCGCTGACACCAATGATGGGGCACTATTCCTCCCACTGACACCAATGATGGGGCACTATTCCTCCCACTGACACCAATGATGGGGCACTATTCCTCCCACTGACACCAATGATGGGGCACTATTCCCCCCACTGACACCAATGATGGGGCACTATTCCTCCCGCTGACACCAATGATGGGACACTATTCCTCCCGCTGACACCAATGATGGGGCACTATTCCTCCCGCTGACACCAATGATGGGGCACTATTCCTCCCGGTGACACCAATGATGGGGCACTATTCCTCCCGCTGACACCAATGATGGGGCACTATTCCTCCCGCTGACACCAATGATGGGGCACTATTCCTCCCACTGACACCAATGATGGGGCCATATTCCTCCCACTGACACCAATGATGGGGCCATATTCCTCCCACTGACACCAATGATGGGGCACTATTCCTCCCACTGACACCAATGATGGGGCCCTATTCCTCCCACTGACACCAATGATGGGGCACTATTCCTCCCACTGACACCAATGATGGGGCACTATTCCTCCCACTGACACCAATGATGGGGCACTATTCCTCCGCTGACACCAATGATGGGGCACTATTCCTCCCGCTGACACCAATGATGGGGCACTATTCCTCCCGCTGACACCAATGATGGGGCCATATTCCTCCCACTGACACCAATGATGGGGCCATATTCCTCCCACTGACACCAATGATGGGGCACTATTCCTCCCACTGACACCAATGATGGGGCACTATTCCTCCCACTGACACCAATGATGGGGCACTATTCCCCCACTGACACCAATGATGGGGCACTATTCCTCCCGCTGACACCAATGATGGGACACTATTCCTCCCGCTGACACCAATGATGGGGCACTATTCCTCCCGCTGACACCAATGATGGGGCACTATTCCTCCCACTGACACCAATGATGGGGCACTATTCCTCCCACTGACACCAATGATGGGGCCATATTCCTCCCACTGACACCAATGATGGGGCACTATTCCTCCCACTGACACCAATGATGGGGCACTATTCCTCCCACTGACACCAATGATGGGGCCATATTCCTCCCGCTGACACCCATGGTGGGGCACTATTCCTCCAATGGTGGGGCACTATTCCTCCCGCTAGGAGGAATAGCAAAGAGTGGACACTGTTTACTCCCATTGACACCAGGACATTTTCTACTCCTGTTGGCCACAGTCCCCCCCCCCCCTAAAGTTTAAAGAAGAGTAAACTGGCCCTTTGTTCATAAAGTTTGGAGGTCCCTGCTATATATATCTATCTATATATATATATATATATATATATATATATATAGATATATATATATATATCTATATATAGATATATATATATATATCTATATCTATATATATATATATATAGCAACCTGGAGGCATTCTGTCCATAAGTGGTGTATGGAATGCCCCCCCCCCCCCCAGATAAGTAATTTCCTGCTTGTGTGATTGGCCTACTGATTTTCACAGAAGTTTGCACTAAGATACAAATATGATTTTGGGCACCCCCCCTGCAACAAAAATAAAAATTTTGGTGAGGTACTCCCAAAGGGAAATCATGTCTAAGGGAATGCAGACCCTGCAGCTTACCTCATTAGAGCCCTGCAGGCGCAGCAGCTGATTGATAATTATAAAATCGCTCCCATTAGATTTATTTTCCACATAAACACAGACAAACAAGCAGCTATTTCTTTCGATTAACAGAAGGTAGGAATCTACAACAAAGTTTGTTAAAATCCCTGCAATGTACATCAATGATCACCCTAAGGGAAATCTTTTTTTCTCAACAAAAGTGGAGTTACTCTTTCAATTTGCAGCAGCATGTGTACTGTTCCATCCTGCTTTATGTTGTGTTTTAGGTAGGCACTTGGGGGTGTGGTAAAACTACAGCTCAACTGCCTGTTTTTACCACCGCCTGTTTAAAGAGGACAAAGGGGAATTCTGTAGTGATCTATCAATGTGGGCAAAGCAAGGTGGACAGTACGTGAAAAACACGGTTTCCTTTTGTGGTATGGGGGATTTGTAGGATTCCATAGACAGCTGTATATTTGTTTGCAGGTATATATTATGATGCATGCACTGGAGGGAATACTAAAAGGGTTTGTCAGGCTGGATAGTATATTTGCAGATCAGCTACCATGATTTTACATGCACAGGCAAATGAATCCCCTTACAACTGCCCAACACATATGTGCAATGGCAAGACAGTGGGCATTATTGTGCTGAGCGTCCAACCTCCTGTGTTCAGAATGCAGAAAGTCAGTCTTTCAGCGCGGGACTTGGAAGTAAGGCCCCTTTCACACCGGGGCGGGGAGCCGCGGTGACGGTAAAGCAGCGCTATATTTAGCGTGCTTTACCGTCGTTTTAACCGCGTTTTTCGGCCGCTCGCGGTGCGGTTTTACCCCCGCGAGCAGCCGAAAAAGGGTTAAAGACCCCCCGCAGAGCGCCGCCGTAGCGGCGCTTTGCGGCGGTATTGCCGCGGTATCACCGCGGTGTCCTATTCTAATCAATGGGAAGGAGCGGTATAGGAGCGGTGAACACACCGCTCCTATACCGCTCCAAAGATGCTGCTAGCAGGAGTTTTTTTGTCATCCTGCTAGCGCACCGCTCCAGTGTGAAAGCCCGCCGGCTTTCACACTGGAGTTAAAGGGGCCGGATTTTTTCATGCGGTGAACAGGCGCTATTTTTAGCGCTGTACCACATGAAAAACGCCCCGGTGTGAAAGGGGCCTAAGTGGAGAGGACTACAGTAGTGGTGTCTATTATAGTGATTTCCAGCTTCCAGGGGAATCGGCCAGGTATGTTATATACATAGTTACATTGGTCTAAACTGGAACAATGTAACTATTTATAAAATATCCATACTTGGAATTCTTCTTTGATTCTGTTGTTAATTAGTTGCTATAGCTTGATGTTACTTGCATATTTCAATTGTTCTTTTAAAGAAGAAGTATAGCTAAAGTTGTTTTGGCCATACTTCTGCGAGTCATAGGAGTGCACTTAGTTCTGCATTCCTGTGACCAAGATTCAGCCGACAGCTAGCTATAGTCTGTTGTCAGCTGACATCACAGAGCCACTCAAGACTCTGCAGGGATCCTGACAAAAAAGTTGGGATCGGCCCAGCTGCCTGACCGGTAGCTGGCTCAGCATCTGTGAGCCGCTGAGAACCGGAGCTAATCACTCACGTCCCTCCATAGCCCGGCGCTCCAGTGAGTGCTGGAGGGGCAGAGCAGTGAGCTTGGCTACTGACAGTCATCACCCTGTGCTCAGAGTGGACCAGAGATCTGAGCGATCAGCGGTCATATGATTGCTCAGTTCTCGATCTTAGAGGTGGCGGGGGGGGGGGGGGGCAGCTGCAGTATCAGACCAATGCTGCATCCACCTAGGTGAGTTTGTATGTTTGTTTTTTCAATTCTCATACTTTTTTAACTTCTAGTCTATCTTGATTTTAGGATCAGTAGTCTGTCTCACCAGGAAACGTATAGTGCCCTTGGTGTGCCAGCACAGTGATAAAGGTAGCAGGCATTCACACCTCTGTTTCAGGAAATAGACAACATAGCTGTGTGTTTACAGAGCAATTATCTTTTACTTGATAACCGGAAATGTGTGTTTATCAGGGAGCTCTCTGGGGACCCTGATGTAAGGGGGGCATTAACAGCAATTAGTGTCAGGTGTGACTGTGTGGCAATGGCAAATGGTTTACATAGCTCACAGCATCACGGGTCAGGTAGAGGGCCCCTTAGCAGAATTTTGCTTAGGGCCCCAGGGAGGTCAGGATCGGCACTGTTAACAGCAATTACATGAGGTGTGCACAGCAATGATCTTTTACTTGTTAACCGGAAATAATTATGTAAGCATAATAGCTACTAAATCATCATCGGAGACTCCAGTGTAATTGCAGCTAGGGACCGTTACTCTAAGGAGTCATATAGAGACATGACCAAAAAACACTACAGCGCTGACACTGTGCCCATCCTATAGTGATAAAATGTCATATACCAGGTTAAAAAATAGTATTGAAAAATAAAAATGTCAATTGGTAGAAAATGGCTGACACTGTGGTGCTGGCAAGGCTGCTTTCATATATAGGCTGGAAATCCACAATCTGTAAAATAGGAAGGGAAGAGAAGACAACGCCAAACCGGCATAGTTCTGCACAATTTATTAAGTAAAATACCATATAAAAGAAATGGAACTCACAAGCGGGTGATGGGGAGAGAGAGGATGACAGTCTGCAGTGGATTGTAATGAGCTGTGGTAGTCCTTGGTGGAGAAGAAAGCCAGCTGTGGTGGGGAGCAAGATGAGCCTGAGGTCCGTGCAGGGAGACTGGCATCAGGCTGCCCTTTGTGGCCGTGATGGTATATCCAGAAATTGGATGTCCACCCAAAGACCATGTGTCCAGCTGGAGTAGTGAGAGCAGCTATCAGTCAAACCGCTGTGTGAGCCAATCGGGACGCATTTCGGAAGCTTAACCACGGCTCAGAGATTGTCTCAAACAATCAGGCTGATGAAGGAGCCGTGGTTAAGCTTCCAAAACGCGTCCAGTTGGCTCACACAGCGGTTGGACTGATAGCTCCTCTCACTACTCCAGCTGGACACATCGCCTTTGGGCGGACATCCAATTTCTGGATATACCATCATGGCCACACAGGGCAGCCTGACATCGGTCTCCTTGCACGGACCCCAGGCTCATATTGCTCCCCACCACAGCTGGCTTTCTTCTCCACCAAGGACTACCACATAGCTCCCAGCTCATTACAATCCACTGCAGACTGTCATCCTCTCTCTCCCCCTCACCTGCTTGTGAGTTCCATTTTGTTTTATATGGTATTTTACTTAATAAATTGTGCAGAACTATGCCGGTTTGGCGTTTTTCTTCCCTTTCCTTTCTACTCTAAGGAGTCGTACATGACATTCTTGTGTTTGAAAGAATTCCTTTGAACTATTTACAGTGTAATTAACATGATTTATATTGGAAATGGATGATGATATGGCCTCTTGCAGATGGTTGTAATAACTACTGATCTTTATACGCGGGATCTTCCCGGCAGAGGCCGCCAAAAGATCCTAAATATTAAACGCAAGTTCTGTTCCATAAAGACTTCATGTACAGGTGCATAAACCTGCGTGCATGCATGAAATTCTTCTTTCTCTTCTAGCTGCCAGTGTTTTAATCTTCATGTACAGTGCTTTGAAACAGTATTCATCCCCCTTGATGTTTTCCACATTTTGTCATGTTACAACCAAAAACGTAAATATATTTTATTGGGATTTTATGTGATAGACCAACACAAAGTGGCACATAATTGTGAAGTGGAAGGAAAATGATAAATGGCTTTCAATTCTTTTTACAAATAAATATGTGACAAGTGTGGCGTGAATTTGTATTCAGCCCCTCTGAGTCAATACTTTGTAGAACCACCTTTCACTGCAATTACAAGTCTTTTTGGGTATTTGCAAAATAGCTCCAGCTCTGTCAGATTGGATGGAGAGCGTCTGTGGACAGCAATTTTCTAGTCTTGCCACAGATTCCCAATTGGATTTAGGTCTGGACTTTGACTGGGCTATTACAACACACGATTATGCTTTGCTCTAAACCATTTCATTGTAGCTCTGGCTGTATGTTTAGGGTCGTTGTCCTGCTGGAAGTTGAACCTCCACCCCAGTGAAGTCTTTTGCAGACTCTTAACAGGTTTTCTTCTAAGATTGCCTTGTATTTGGCTCCATCAATTTTTTTTTGGGGGGGGGGGGGGGGTGATGGGGTTTAGTAGGGGAGGTTAGAACACACATAGAGAGATGTTTGTGTTGCTGTTACGCTTTTTTCAATAAATTGTAATGAGGAGAATACCCCTGGGTGTGTACATGTTTTACATTTTTTTTTTTAAATTTTGCGATGGCTCCATCAATCTTCCCAGCTCCCCTGTCCATGCTAAAGAAAAGCATCCCCACAACATCATGCTGCCACCACCATGTTTCACAGTGGGGATGGTGTGTTCAGAGTGATGTGCAGTGTTAGTTTTCTGCCACACATTTTGGTCTCATCTGACCAGAGCACCTTCTTCCACATGTTTGCTATGTCCCCCACATGGCTTCTCGCAAACTGTTAACTGGACTTCTTATGGCTTTCTTTCAACAATGGCGTTCTTCTTGCCACTCTTCCATATGGGCCAGATTTGTGGAGTGCACGACTAATAGTTGTCCTGTGGACAGATTCTCCCACCTGAGCTGTGGATCTCTGCAGCTCCTCCAGAGTTACCATGGGCCTCTTGGCTGCTTCTCTGAATAATGCTCTCCTTGCCAGGCCTCTTATATTAGGTGGACAGCCATGACTTGGTAGGTTGGTAGTTGTGCCATACTGTGTCCATTTTCAGATGATGAATTGAACAGTGCTCCATGAGATGTTCAAAGCTTGGGGTATTTTTTTATAACTTAACCCTGCTTTAAACTTCTCCACAACTTTTTATCCCTGACCTGTCTGGTGTGTTCCTTGGCCTTCATGATGCTGTTTGTTCACTAAGTATCACTAACAAACCTCTGCGGGCTTCACAGAACAGCTGTATTTACACACAGGTGGACTCTATTAACTAATTAGGTGACTTCTGAAGGCAATTGGTTCCAGTACATTTTAGTTAGGGGTATCAGTGTAAAGGGGGCTAAATACAAATGCATGCCACACTTTTCAGATATTTATTTGTAACATAAAATCCCAATAAAATACAATTCCGTTTTTGATTGTAACATGACAAAATGTGCAATATGAATATGAATACTTTTTCAAGGCACTGTATATACAGGGAAGTCCCCGACTTACATATGACTGGTACTTACAAACGTAGGGAGACAACAGGAAGTGAGAGGAAATCTACCCCTAGGAAGGGAAATTCACTCCTGTAAGAGTTATCAAGGGAAAAAGGTGTATCCACTGAAAATGTATCACCAATTCTTGTTTCCATGATCACCCAAAAATGTCAAAATCCAGGGGGGTGATTTACTAAAACGGGTGCACACAGAATCTGATGCAGCTGTGCATAGTAACCAGTCAGCTAAGCGTCACATTTTCAAACGTGTTTTAACATTTTTGGAGCAGAATTGCACGTTTTTTTGCAGCTTTTGTCATTCATTTTTCAACTAAAAGGTGTGGAGTGCTGCTTAACCACCTGATTACTTTGCACTTAAACCCCCTCGTGACCAGACCAATTTTCAGCTTTCGGCGCTGACGCACTTGGAATGACAATTGCGCGGTCATACAACACTGTACCCAATGAAATTTTTACCATTTTTTCCCCACACTTGGTGTTTCCATTGGAGTCAATGGGGACAAATATGCTCAATTCTGCCTGCAAAGTAGCGATGTACATTTTTGAGCAACAGACGTTTTGCTTCAAGCGACAGGACACTCATGTGAACAAGGGCTATTGAAAACAATAGGTTTTTGCTTGTTGAGCATTTTTGAGCTCAGAGGTACAAGCTACGAAACGTTTAGGTGTGAATGGGGCCTCTAGGTTTTATTGTCAAAGCTAAATTGAACAAGCTGAAGTTAGAATCTGATTGGTTACTATGCACCGCTACACCAGATTCTGTGTGAACCAGTTTTAGTAAATCTTCCCCTATGGGGTTGATTTACTAAAACTGGAGAGTGCAAAATCTGGTGCAGCTCTGCATAGAAACCAATCAGCTTCCAGGTTTTTTGTCGGTTTTGTGAAGAAGATAGGCTGAAACCTCTTTGGAGATTCTTAAAAGTTTGTTGACAAGTATTTGTTGCTGTCATATATTAAGCTGATGAGGACACTCATTACCACATTATTTTAAAATAGCTTGATTACACTGAAGCTGATTCTGATTGGCTGCTGGGGATTTTGGGTACATCTTGTTGTACAATATGCTCAAGTAAGCAGTAAGTTATCCTTCACAAAGCAGAGAGTAAAGCCCCATACACACTGTCGGATTTTCCGATGGATTCTGTCCTATCGGACAATGTTGTCGGAAATTCCGACTGTGTGTAGGCACCATCGGACATTTTCCATCGGATTGTCCGACGGACAAAGTTGTATCTCCTGCTCTTAATATTTTCTGACAACAAAGTCCGATCACACCAATTCCGATCGTGTGTAGCGAATTCCGACGGACAAAGTGCTGCGCATGCTCAGATCACATTACAAGACCAAAGCTATTGGCTACTAGCCTCTACGTAGTCCCGTCGTAGGCAACAAACGTCACCACGTTCAGAATGATCGGATTTTCCGACAACTTTGTCCGACCGTGTGTATGCAACACCAGTGTCGGACTAAATCCGTCGGACCAAATCCGATGGATTTGGTGGTCGGATTTTCCGACCGTGTGTATGGGGCTTTAGGAGTGAATTTATTATACTAAAGTTGGATACACACTATACAACTTTTGTTCTTCAATTTCCTTTTAGATTTACCTTTAACTACAGTATCTCACAAAAGTGAGTACACTCCTCACATGTTTGTAAATATTTTATGTGACAACACTGAGGAAATTACACTTTTCTACAATGTAAAGTAGTGAGTGTACAGCTTGTATAACAGTATAAATTTGCTGTCCCCTCAAAATAACTCAACACACAGCCATTATGTCTAAACCGCTGGCAACAAAAGTGAGTAGACCTCTAAATGAAAATGTTCAAATTGGGCCCAAAGTGTCAATATTTTGTGTGGCCACCATTATTTTCCAGCACTGCCTAAACCCTCTTGGGCATGGAGTTCACCAGAGCTTCACAGGTTGCCACTGGAGTCCTCTTCCACTCCTTTATGACGACATCATGGAGCTGGTGGATGTTAGAGACATTGAGCTCCTCCAGCTTCCGTTTGAGGATGCCCCACAAATGCTCAATCGGGTTTAGGTCTGGAGACATGCTTGGCCAGCCCATCACCTTTACCCTCAGCTTCTTTAGCAAGGCAGGGGTTGTCTTGGAGGTCGTTTGGGGTCGTTATCATGTTGGAATACTGCCCTGCGGCCCAGTCTCCAAAGGGAGGGGATCATGCTCTGCTTCATTATGTCACAGTACATGTTGGCATTCATAATTCCCTCAATGAACTGTAGCTCCCCAGTGCCGGCAGCACTCATGCAGCCCCAGACCATGACACTCCCACCACCATGCTTGACTGTAGGCGAGACACACTTGTCTTTGTACACCTCATCTGGTTGCCGCGACACACGCTTGACACCGTCTGAACCAAATACATTTTTATTGGTTCCAGTTGGATATGGTTCCAGTAATCCATGTCCTTAGTCTGCTTGTCTTCAGCAAACTGTTTGAGGGCTTTCTTGTGCATCATCTTTAGAAGAGGCTTCCTTCTGGGACGACAGCCATGCAGACTAATTTGATGCAGTGTACAGCGTATGGTCTGAGCGCTGACAGGCTGACCCCCCCCCCCACCCCTTTAACCTCTGCAGCAATGCTGGCAGCACTCATATGTCTATTTCCCAAAGACAACATCTGGATATGACTCTGAGCAAGTGCACTCAATTTCTTTGGTCGACCATGGTGAGGTCTATTCTAAATGGAACCTGTCCTGTTAAACCGCTGTATGGTCTTGGCCACCATGCTGCAGCTCAGTTTCAGCGTCTTGGCAATCTTCTTATAGCCTAGGCCTTCTTTACGTAGAGCAACAATTCTTTTTATCTTTGCCATGAGGTGCCATGTTGAACTTCCAGTGACCAGTATGAGAGAGTGAGAGCGATAACACCAAATTGAACACACCTGCTCCCTATACACACCTGAGACCTTGTAACAGTAAAGAGTGAAAATGGCTAATTGTGCCCAATTTGGTCATTTTCACTTAGGGGTGTACTCACTTTTGTTGCCAGCAGTTTAGACATTAATGGCTATGTGTTGAGATATTTTGAGGGGACAGAAAATTTATACAAGCTGTACACTACTTTACATTGTAGCAAAGTGTCATTTCTTCAGTGTTGTCACATGAAAAGATCGAATAAAATAATTACAAAAATGTGAGGGGTGTACTCACTTTTGTGAGATAATGTATGTAGCACAAAGGCATGCCTGACTGCATACAAATTTAAAGTGTTTAGGTTTGACCTCCCATATTATATGGTTTTTGTAAATGAAAAAAATCTAAAGATTTTGTATAGCGTGTATCCAGCTTAACGCTACAAAGTTTTCAGCCTGATTTTCAGTGTCGAGCTGCACAGATTTCTACTTACAAAAGCCATTTTCAGCGTTTTTTATTCTAAGAAGGTACAGATTATAGAGAATAGCCTAGCTTTTCTAAAAATAAATGCCATGAATCTCCTGTGAGGAATGGCCCCACAGCACACAGGCAGAACTTTTCACAGGACTACATTATACGTTTACACTGTACATTTCTCTGGGTTCCATAGTTATTGTCCTCAGATCAGCAGCACATGCGTTTTCTTATGAGTCAGACAAGCATTCCTCACAGGGAGCTGAACAAATGCACATTCATAGTTTTTTTTTTCTATGGCCTTTTCCCTCATATTCTGCATGGTAAAATCACTGCAGGGGCTGTCCTCACATGTTCTTTTTAAAAATCCTGGGGTTTATTCATAAAACGTACACTTGCAGGAGCATTTTTCTGTTGCCAATAGCAACCAGACAATTTCCAGCTGTGATTTTTGCATTGCAGAGTTACATAGTTAGCTAGGCCGAAAAAAGACACAAGTCCATCCAGTTCAACCATAAAAAAAAAAAAGTTAAAGTTAAAAAATAAATAAAAATAAAAAAGGATTCTGACTAATTGTAACTGACAGCAAGAAATGACCTTGTTTCTAGTACACTATTAATACATAAAACCTACGATCTGTAACTAAAAAGCAAAAGGACCCCTAGTGGTGGACTTTTAAGGCACGTACAATAAGTAGAAGTGTATAAAAGTATAAAAAAAGATTTATTAATTATAAGTATCATAAAATCTGTAACTCCATTTTTTCCATTCATTGTATTAATCAGAGAAGCATTTTAAGGGCTATTCCACTTTAACAGAATAAACCAACTTTTCTGTTTTTCTTTTGGTTCAATGGCTAAGGAACTTTTTACTGGAGTTTTGCATGGAATGTGTCAGCTTTGGCTTTTTTGTTTTTCCACTTTTTTTTTTTGTGTCATACCAATACAAACAAAAGAAATAAACATGACAATGCCTAAATATTTGTGATTGCAACAATTTTCTGCGTGAAGTGGTGAATTATCTGACAGAAATGCAGGGGTGCCAATATTTTTGGCTATGACTGTTCATAAATACATACTGTATAACCTTGTCTCAAAGTACCAACCAAATTGTTCTCTTTGTTCGTCCCGAGACCTCCTTGCTCTTTAGTTCCCTCATCACCTTCTCCATTGCTCGCCTCAAGGACTTCTCCTGAGCCTCTCCTGTCCTCTGGAAGTCTCTACTCCAATCTGTCTGACTATCTTCCACTTTTAGGTGATCCCTTAAAACCCTACTCTTTACAGAAGCCTATCCTGCCTCTACCTAACATGTACTTTTTAGTTTCTACGTCAGTTCAACCCCTCACAGTTATTACCTTTTTGTATTGTCTGACTCTCCCATTAAGATTGTAAACTCCAATGAACAGGGCCCTCTGATTCCTTCTGTATTGAATTGTATTGTAATCTTTACTGTCTGCCCTCATTTTGTAAAGTGTTCCACAAACTGTTGACTCTGTATAAATCCTGTATAATAATATCTAAAAAAAAAAATCACATCATGTAAAGGATAAGTTCACTTTTGAACGTATGAGGCCCCTTTCACACGAGGCGGACTCCGCTTGCACGGAGCCCGCCTCTGTCCGTCGGCTCAGCGGGAGATCTCTCCGTTGATCTCCGCTGAGCCGGCGGATGACAAGCCTCTCTCCGCTCACTGAGCGGGGAGGGGCTTGCGAGCGCCGCTGGTCTCTATGGAGAGATCGGATGAAAACGGACAGTGTGTCCGTTTTCATCAGATCTCACCCGATCCGATCCGCCAGCGACGGATCTGGACGTGGGGCCATACGTCTGCTTTTGGCGGATCGGACCGGGTCGGATGTCAGCGGACATGTCTCCGCTGACATCCGACGCTCCATAGGCTAACATGGAGCGCCCGTTCTGATCCGCCGTCAAAACTGACAGGCGGATCTGAACGGTCCGTCCATGTGAAAGGGGCCTTACACTTGTATTTATGGTGTAACATGTTCAACAACCCTCTTATCCCCCCCTCTTCCCTGTGATAACAGGCAGGGTTTCCTCTCCCCCACAGCTGCTGTCACCTTAAAAATCAATGTGGCTTTGTGAGGCTTTACCCACACAGCTGTGTCATTCATTCACAAAGATTTGTGAATGCATAAACTACAAGACCCATCTGCCACCATGGCAGGTGGACTTGTAGTTGCAGTGGACTGCGAGCACACTGATCAGCACAGTCGTAGTCCATTCACACTAACTCCAGCTTTCAAACTGAAAGCTTGTACAGTGGTACAGGCAGAAATCTGGAGGGAGAGTGGTAGGAGCCTGATATTGCGACCTGCTGATCATGGGTGCAATACTTTGCAGGCTTCTGTAGAAAAAAGTAATAAATGTGCATTGTTTTACCTGCAAAAAATATGTGAATTTCTTTTTTTTTTTTTTGTTAAAAGGTAAACGTAACCTTTAACCTTTTTTGCACAAGCTTTACATCCTTGCATTGCTGACCTAGCAGTGCTAGTTGCCAGGCTGTGTCTAACTTTTATACCTTTAAATCACTGACCTGGAGGAAGTATGCAGCAAATAAAAGTTGCAAAAAGAAACAATATTTGCCTACTTGTTCTGGGTCCATGGCTAAAATTATTGAAGCAAGGGGGCAACTTGATAACCAAGCAAGTTACATTTTCAGGCGGAGAGCTCAGGATTGGCATCCTTGTTACTTCCATTGACAGATTTTCTGAAAGATGTGTATAGCTGACAGTTATTCTAGAATTGCATAGGGTAGTACAGCACTTTAACCCTTCGGGGGAGCCCAACTTGAAATCCTGGCAGTCCTCATGGTAAAACAAACATTTATTACCCATCTGCTCGGAAGGGATGATATGGTAAACACAAGACTGGAGAACAAAGTGTGCAGCTGTGTCACAGGTTTCACGTCTTGTTCCTACTGCCTCCTGGCACCTGTATTTTGTGGAGAACAATGGATACGAACGTCAAGACTCTTTACCAGTTCTCGCACAGTAAGGCATGTTTGTGACTTCACCAGTTGAGATTAATGTTCTTGTCAGTAGTTAAGCACATAGTGTTGTATGAAAGGTATATTTTCTTTGCCTCTTGCATTAAGGCGGAAATTTGCTTTTGAGCTAGACTGAGAATTTTACCACGTATGTGAGATCACATAATTTAACGTGTATTGGATGGTAGCCATGATGCTGCCCTTCAATTCAAATTAGTGGATGTGATTCATTGTGAATGCTTGCTGAGATATTCCCACAGTAAACCCACACAACTGGGCAAACCACACAGATAAACACACGCAACCAAAACAGTAAATGCACCCTCTATATTAAAAAAATACCAGAACTACCAGAAAGTATACATACAATGTACATACCTTTTTTTTTAATTAAAGCAATAATTCAAATACAGAAGCACTGAAGTTATACATACCAAGAATGCACACGTGCAAAGTAAAAACAATTCAAATTAAAACATGCCTTTCTAACAGTACCAAAAGACAATTCTGTACTGTACATGGTGTGGGGCTGTTTTTCTGGGGTTAGGCTTGACCCCTTGGTTTTCTCTCTTTTTCTTTCTCTTCTCTCTCTCTCTCTCTCTCTCTCTCTCTCTCTTTCTTTCTTTCTTTCTTTCTTTCTCTCTCTCTCTCTCTTTCTCTTTCTTTCTTTCTTTCTTTCTTTTTCTCTCTCTCTCTCTCTCTCTCTCTCTCTCTCTCCTTTTCTCCCTCTCTCTTCCTTTTCTCTCTCTCTCCTTTTCTCTCTCTCTCTCTCTTTTCTTTCTCTCTCTCTCTCCTTTTCTCTCTCTCTCTCTCTCCTTTTTCTCTCTCTCTCTCTCTCTCTCCTTTTCTCTCTCTCTCTCTCCTTTTCTTTCTCTCTCTCTCTTTTTTCTCTCTCTCTCTCTCCTTTTCTCTCTCTCTCCTTTTCTCTCTCTCTCTCTCTCTCTCTCTCTCTCTCTCTCTCTCTCTCTCTCTCTCTCTCTCTCTCTTCTCTCTTTCTTCTCTCTCTTTTCTCTCTTTCTTCTCTCTCCCTTTCTCTCTTTCTTCTCTCTCCCTTTCTCTCTTTCTTCTCTCTCTCTCTCTCTCCTTTTCTCTTTCTTTTTCTCTCTCTCACTTCTCTCTCTCTTTTTCTCTCATATGTGTATTTATATCACACACTAGCCATAATTATAGTAATATAATCAGGAAAGAAACATAATAGGCAATATTACATACCATAGTCGTGTGCCTGCCCTAATCACTCCATGTTGAATTGAAAAATAGTCTTGGATTAATATATATCATCTTATAGTGTGCAGCTCCGTTTTTTAACAATTCTTTGGACTAGTTCATGAGCTACAAATATATCGCAAAAAACTTATTGGTAAAATCCCTTTTTATTTGATTCCATTGAGGGGCACAAGAACTAATTCGGCAACCACTCATATATAGCACCAACATCAGTCGAACTGAGCCCTAGGCAAAATTGTAAGCCAGTCCCTATAGCCAGATAACCCTTACTATATCTACCATTCTTCAGTTTGTATCAAGCAGTATTAAATAATGGTCATAACATATAAGGGGAAGGAGTTGTGTCATTCAATAAACTCAAAAAATAAATTTTGCAGGTAAGTACAAAAATTCATTTTTTTTCTATTGTCCATTGAGGGGAACAGATTGAGTAACCACTGGGATGTTTAAAAGCAGTCTAAAAAGGACAGCCAAGCTTTCCAACAGATCTGGCATCTAGCATAGACTTAAGAAAAATGTGGCATTCAACAAAAAACGAATAACCCTGACAACATCCACACAACCTGTGATACTTAGGACCAGGACACAAAGATACCAGCACAAAGCACTTGTTGAGATAACAAAAAAAGGGGTCCCCTGCAGGACAATATAGTTGAATGTGAAACTTTCCTGGCCAAAGTGATTGCCACAGGAAAGCCATCTTTTGAGACAAGGATGATTACCCAGAAAATATTCAGTCTGATTCAATAGGGGACTGCTGAGAAGCCGCAAGTACCACGTTTTTTAGACCCTGTGGCTGGAGAGGTGGTATGGCCTAAAACATCATGTGAGTAGTCCCTTGACCCTGAAAAAGGAAGCCAAGGCCCAGACCTGACAGTTGATACTTAATTTTCTCTGGGGTATATACTGGCCCACTTCTGACCAAAGAAAGGATTTGTCTCATGGTGGATCTGCATGGAGGAAGCTTTCTATGCTCCCAGCTACAGAAAAAAGCTATCAAGGTCTGATGCTACACCTTACTGTAAGTAGTCTACCTGTGTATCATAGTTGGTATGATGGATCTCAAAATGCCCCAATCTCTTAGCATCTTGGCTTCAACAGCCATGCAAAAAAAAGCTAGTGACCAAGAAACAGGTTGGGAGATCAAACCGTGCTTGGAAGTGGGCATAGACTGTCAGCAAGCTAAGAAATGAAAAGATAGCGCTGCTCACAGGTGAATCACACAGACCATAATCCACAAAGCATGATGTAAACTATGGGGTGCACACCCTGCCACTGCTAGCAGAAATCAAGCAGAGAGAAAAAGAACGAATGGCTGCACACCCATACAGTGCAATATCGTTTTTATTTGTATCAAAAATAGATAAAAACATCCAGGCACGGACAGGCAAGAGATGGTAAGGTTGACACGTTTCACAAAAAGTGTCTTGCTTTGTCAAAACCATCAACCATTTGACAAAGCAAGACACTTCTTGTGGAATGTGTCAACCTTACCATCTCTTGCCTGTCCGTGCCTGGATGTTTTTATCTATTTTTGATACAAGCTAACAAATGAGATCTGCGTAACAGACTTTCCTTGAACAGTCTCGAGCTATGAGCAAGACTGATAACCCCTTTGCCTCAGTTCTGCAAGGCAAATGAGGGAATGTATACAACCGCGTGTAATGATCGCATGGAGGAAGATCAAGGCATCCTCTGTCTCTGCTGATAAATCCCATAACCAGGACGTATCAAATGTACCCCACCAGAGACAGGTCCTGAAATCACCTCCTGGTGAAGAGTCTCTTCCCCGGGATTCAACTGCTGTTGACAGAGTCCGTCTGCCAGTTTTCCACAATTGGAATATCCTTTACAGAGAAAGCCGGAGCATGATGCTGCAAGCAGGTCAGAATGAATTTCTTCTCTCACACTGCTGTAAAACGTTTTGTTCCCCGATGATGGTATACATAAGCCACCATGGCGTTGTTCAATTGGACCCAAACCAGGCGACCAGCAAAAAAGATTGACCAGCACAGAGGCACAAATCTAAATCTGGCATGCTGGAAATGGGAGGAGTTATATAGGCAATTGGGTCTGGCTTAGTTTTGTTGCCCAGTGTCCAGTGTGCTTGAGGGTGGTACTATAAACCAATGGTTATTGAATCAGTTTCTTTTATCCCTCAGTGGATGACAGAGAAAAGCCTGTAGTCACATATACCTTATTAACGTGTGTAAAGTAGCATTCATTTTCTAACAGTCAAGCAAAAGTTTGTAGTTTAAAAATTTCCTGTTGTGTTTTTTTTTTTAGATTTTTCTGTTTTGCTCTATGTACCCTTTTCACATCTTTTGTACATTTTATTGGCTGATTTCGATTTTATTTATTTTCTAGGTCAGCAACATTTTGTTTTTTGTTTTACCACCCATATGCATGTGCCTGTTCCGTCAATACGCCACCTGCTTCAACAGCGGCATATATTTAATATGGACCCTACTTGTTGTGGTTGGTAAGTGTGACAGTGGGGTGTGATTTATGTAAGACGTGTAAGGAAAGAATTCCTGTTGGCTTCCTGTACTGCATGTTTCTGCACAGCACATAGCCGGTAACATCCTCATGCTTTGCTTGAATTAGGCTAATACAGCTTGCTGATGCATCATATTTACATCCTGGTTTTCGGAAAACAGCGTTCCAGCTAAACAGTTGTTTCACTTTGTTAAGCTGAGGTTCTGAGTATTGGCTTACATATTTACTAGTATTTACAAAGTAAATAAAAAAGCTGGCCAGGAATTTAATACAGTATGCGTTGTATTTTTATTTCATGGATTGTCCGCACCCCTTACTTTTAACAAATAAGATAGATAAGGGATGATCAGATATGTTAGATAAGCGATGCTGGGTTCATACTTCTTAGAAACCTCTGACATTTACAGCAACATATATACTCAGTATTTTTGTAAAGGATTAGAAATCTTTTATACAACTATAAATCAAGCTGGATATATAAAAGTGGGGGTGGTGCTGCGCTGTTCCCCAGGGAGGTGGCCAAATCTACCACAAGGTGGCAGTAATGGGATAAAGACGTAAACCCTTTAAGTGTAGCAATCGTATGAGACAATAATAGTTGATGATGCGACTATTAAGTCGAAGTAATGCGAGTTGAGATAGATAATTCCCTTACTATACAAGATAAGGGGTATGGTGTGACCAATACAGGTTAATAAAAATTGCTATTGGTGAACCCAGGTAAAAATATATATAATAGAATTGTAAATAGTACTGAGGTGCGAGAGTGTAAATTGAACTAATAGCACCTAAATAAAACTACTAATAAAACACCATAAGCAGGTAATACAAAAAAATCAGATATACATATAAAATCATATAAGTGAACATATGGTAAAAATGTGTCTATAGATAAACAAATAGAGATAAACAAAAAAAAAAAAAAAAAAAAGCGACCGTACCAATAAAAGTCCCGATAATTTTAAACTACAATATACAGCATAGAAAGATTGAAAATATTGTAAAAAAACACTGGCATATACATTTAGCGGACAAGCAATTGCAGATAACTCTACCGAGCTACCCAAAATTTATTTATAAAAGAGCACCTACTATCAGAGACAAAGTAGTTAAAAGTATACTGGACCCTCCTAAGAAACCATTCTCCTTTTTTACCGGAAAGGGTTTCTTTCCGTGTAAAAGATGCTATGCGTGTACCAGAACCAAGCGCCCTAACAAAAAGAAATTTGAATTTACATCCACGAGTACAGGAGACACATATGAAATAAAGGACTTCACCTGTTGTAATACAGAAGGCGCGGTGTACGCCCTGGAATGTAGTTGCGGCCTACAATATGTGGGCCGCACTAAACGCTTACTGAGAATACGCATCAAAGAACATGTCCAAAATATTGTAAAGGGCTATGACAAACATAGTGTGTCGAAACACTTTCTACTACATCACAACAAAGACCCCACTAATTTAAAATTTTGGGGCATAGAACCTTACGTTAAACACTGGCGAGGAGGGCACAAAGTCAGAACCCTTAGTCAAATTGAGTCCAAATGGATCTTTACATTAGACACCTTCTCGCCTAGGGGTATGAACATAGAGTTTGATCTTAATTGTTTTTTAAGTGATTTTTAAAATATTCATCTTTTATATAACCATTTCAAGTAATTTGTATGGTTTTATATTCCACCACCTATCCTGGTTTCATTGCACCATCCACCCTTTTATATATTCCCGCTGCTCCCCTTTTTCCTGGCTTTCTATATTTATATATATTTTTTTTATAATATCTAGTGTATATTTTATATATACTCTATATGATAAGTATGGTATATTTTTTTTATATATTTCCTCTGGGTCTTAGCATGATATTTGATTGTAATATGGCCTATTATATATATATATATGTGTATATATATATATATATATATATATATATGTATATATATATATATATATATATGTATATTTTATATATATTATTTATACCTAATTTTAACTACATCTTTATTTTACACATTTTTATGGAGATGTATTTAAGTATATTCCCGGCTCTTTTAATATGGCCAAAATGATTTTTAACTTCATACCTATTTTAAAATTTTTTTTTTTTTTTTTTTTTTTTTTTTACATTTGTGTATTTACAATATACTAATGTTCGTATGAAAGCCTCATTATGTCTTTCCGAATGTGGCTAGCAATATGTATACAACATTATATTACATCATGTAAATTAACTTGCTGCAGTAATTTCCCTCTGGCTCCCATAGATAGTGAGATTTTCGTCCGACCACCGTTACTCACGATGGACGGCAATCACACAGTATATATAACCAACAAAATGGCCGCACCCATGGCGGGGACATCTCACTTGACCACAAGTTACTAAATAACCAACAAAATGGCCGCGCCCGCGATAGTCGGGAAAATGGCCGCCAATGCAATTTTATATGCAAACTACAGGAAAATGGCTGCCAATTAGCTACATGCATAGAGACTATTTAAACAACAGCAGAATGCCCCCCTAGTATCCCCTGATGAAGTCACATGACGCCACGCGTAGGGACAGGAGAGGCATTCAATACAAACAAGGAAGCAAATGGAACGAGCTTGGCGCTCGTCTAAGATAAGAGAAAATATTTATTTTTATTCTGTGAGTTCTATTGTGAGTACTAGGTACTATATTAAACTGTTTTTATTGAGCAAATAAGTTTTAAACATACTACACTATACGGTCCCCCCCTCATTTCTTACCTATCACTCCGGCATCTGCCGTGAGCTACAAAGGCTAGATATACCTGGAACCAGGGAAAAGGAATACGCACCTACCCAGGCAGACCACCGTGAGGGAAGGAGAAGAAAGCAGACCCCTTTACATCATTTATATGCGGTTAACCCTTTGCCGCAAGGTAAGGGTCCATTGCTCACTTTAGTGTACCCCACACGAAGAGGAGTGACCCCCCCACTGCTTGAAACGAGCCACTGCACGGACATCACCTGTGACCCAAGAATCACATCACTACCCTCACCTTCTTACCACAAGAAATTATTATATACTTATAAACTATTGAGGATTGACTTATTTATCACAGACTTATATGCATGCAACATAGTCGCAGATGACTATTTTATACGCATCCTGCACTATGCGATTTTAGTCGCATGTGACTATGCGATTTTAGTCGCATATGACTATTTTTTACGCATCCTGCATTATGCGATTTTACCTATAGGATATCTGTGTGTGCACTTTGCGTCTGCACCTAGCATTTCGTTATATTTTATATTTCAAACTTTATTCCACTTTGTTTACTGGTAGCTTTATATTTTGCCAGGGATTTTTTCATCTATAGTCACGCTGACTAGTCTCATCCAGCTTATACATTATTTTGTATGCTCGCATACTTTGCACTTTATATTTATTGTTCTACTGTTCACTCCAGTACAACTTCTCTGCACATACCTCTACTCATCACATATCTCCAATGCGATTATATTTATCGTTTTACCCGTCACTCAATCACTCAGTCGCATTTTTTAGCCTGTGCACACTTGCACTAGCACTTTAAGGATTTTATATTTTGTTCACCATCTACTATGCACTTTCGAATTGTTTATCTATAGACACATTTTTACCATATGTTCACTTATATGATTTTATATGTATATCTGATTTTTTTGTATTACCTGCTTATGGTGTTTTATTAGTAGTTTTATTTAGGTGCTATTAGTTCAATTTACACTCTCGCACCTCAGTACTATTTACAATTCTATTATATATATTTTTACCTGGGTTCACCAATAGCAATTTTTATTAACCTGTATTGGTCACACCATACCCCTTATCTTGTATAGTAAGGGAATTATCTATCTCAACTCGCATTACTTCGACTTAATAGTCGCATCATCAACTATTATTGTCTCATACGATTGCTACACTTAAAGGGTTTACGTCTTTATCCCATTACTGCCACCTTGTGGTAGATTTGGCCACCTCCCTGGGGAACAGCGCAGCACCACCCCCACTTTTATATATCTAGTTTGGTAGGTACGGTTTGACCTACACCAGGTGCCTGCAGCAGTCCCCCCACAGTCAGTCCCCACCACCCGCCCTTACCCTCCCCCTTCCACTGTAGTGCAGGAATACCCCACTACATTATAAATCAAGCTGCTTTGATATGATTATACTGTTTAGCATATGTTTGCATTGCTGGGAAAACAAATGTTTAAAGCTGATCCTACATAGGAAACCTGCTAAAAATACAGTCTTAATAATTAGCAATTACAAAGTGTGTAATACAGAGAAACCCTTACCAGTGCCAGAAACACAAAGCTTGGGCCTCTAGCAGATAGCAGCATTGCAATAGCTGCCAAATTCACTATCTGCAGCTTAGGTTGAAAATGAGACTTTAGTAAATACACCTCCTCATATGACTGTGTACTGCAGAAAAGAATGATTGGCTTGTAATGCTGGCTGTCATTCTTCCAGCCTAAAGCCCCATACACACTATTAGATTTTCTGCAGATTTTTGTCTTCAGATTCACCAAAATCATATATGAGGTCAAACCTTAAGAGTTTCAATTTGTATGCAATCAGGCAGGCCCTTGCACTACAGGTTTTGGTAAATCTGCAGAAAATCTAATAGTGTGTGTGGGGCTTAAAGCCTTGTACACACAATCAGACTTTCCAATGGGAAATGTGTGATGACCCTTTGTGCGCTCCATCGGACAATTGTTGTCGGATTTTCCACGGACAAATGTTAGATAACGGGTTTTAAAATTTTCCGCGGACAAATGTTTGTTGTCGGATTTTCCGAGCGTGTGTACAAAAGTCCAAAGTACAAACACGCATGCTCAGAAGCAAGGACAAGCTGGAAGCGGTCGTTCTTGTAAACGAAACTAGCATTTGTAATGGAGAATTAATATTCGTGACGCAGCAAATTATGAAATCTCCAAATGCAGCGCCTGTTCTCTTCTTCTTTAACCACTTGCCGACCGCCCCATGTAGATATACGTCGGCAGAATGGCACGTACAGGCAGAACCACGTACCTGTACGTGCCATTCTTCAGGCGGTTGGGGGGTCCGATCGGACCCCCCTCCGCCGGCGGGGACGGTCGGCATCGCTTCAGGAGCGATCCGGGACGAGGGGACGGCCAGTGGTTTCTGGCCACCCCCTCGCGATCGCTCCTGGCGAATGAAAAGCTTCCCCTTCCTGTCTATTGTATAGACAGGAAGGCGGAAGTGATGTCACGCTCGGTGCGCCGGTCTATGTGACCGGAACGCCGAGCAGAGAAGATGTAAAGGTTAGTGCACAAACAGTACACTGACACCAGTACACATAGGCACACAATCCACCCCCCTGTCACCCCCAGATCACCCCCCAGATCACCCCTCCCCCCCAGTCACAGTGTCACTAATTGCAGTGATCATTTATTTACTGATCACTGCATTTAGTGTCAGTGTGACTGTAATAACTGTCAGGGCAGTTAGTTTTAGGTCCTAGGTAGCCCCCTACCCCCCCCTAATAAAGGTTTAACCCCCTAATTGCCCCTAGTTAACCCCTTCACCCCCTTTTGCCAGTGTCACTAAGCGATCGTTTTTCTGATCGCTGCATTGTGTCGCTAGGTAACCATTTTTTTTTATTTTAACCGCCATGTTTTATATAGGTTCATAAATAGTTTTATAGGTCAGGTACCCCCATATTACAACCTAAATAAAGGTTTTAACCCCCTGATTGCCCCTAGAGTTAACCCTTTCACCAGTAATCACCGTATAACTGTCACTGGTGACGCTGGTTAGCCAGTTAGTTATTTCGTTATTTAGGTTCCCCGTCAGGTTTTTATATAGCGTCAGGTACCCCCATATATTACCTAATAAAGGTTTAACCCCCTGATTGCCCCTAGTTAACCCTTTCACCCCCTTTTGCCAGTGTCACTAAGCGATCGTTTTTCTGATCGCTGCATTAGTGTCGCTAGGTAACCAGTTTTTTTTTAGGTTAACCGCCATGTTTATATAGGTTCATAAATAGGTTTATAGGTCAGGTACCCCCATATTACAACCTAAATAAAGGTTTTAACCCCCTGATTGCCCCTAGAGTTAACCCTTTCACCAGTGATCACCGTATAAAATGTCACTGGTGACGCTGGTTAGCCAGTTAGTTATTTCGTTATTTAGGTTCCCCGTCAGGTTTTTATATAGCGTCAGGTACCCCCATATATTACCTAATAAAGGTTTAACCCCCTGATTGCCCCTAGTTAACCCTTTCACCCCCTTTTGCCAGTGTCACTAAGCGATCGTTTTTCTGATCGCTGCATTAGTGTCGCTAGGTAACCAGTTTTTTTTTAGGTTAACCGCCATGTTTATATAGGTTCATAAATAGGTTTATAGGTCAGGTACCCCCATATTACAACCTAAATAAAGGTTTTAACCCCCTGATTGCCCCTAGAGTTAACCCTTTCACCAGTGATCACCGTATAAAATGTCACTGGTGACGCTGGTTAGCCAGTTAGTTATTTCGTTATTTAGGTTCCCCGTCAGGTTTTTATATAGCGTCAGGTACCCCATATATTACCTAATAAAGGTTTAACCCCCTGATTGCCCCTAGTTAACCCTTTCACCCCCTTTTGCCAGTGTCACTAAGCGATCGTTTTTCTGATCGCTGCATTAGTGTCGCTAGGTAACCAGTTTTTTTTTTTGTATTACTGTTACGGGTGACGCTGGTTAGTTAGCTTGTTTTTTATACTGTCAGGGCACCCGCCATTTATTACCCAATAACGGTTTAACCCCCTGATCGCCCGGCGGGTGATATCAATTAGGTTTTAGGGTCAAATAAGGTCTGCGTCGCCCCAGGTTAGTGCCAGTACCGCAAACACCCACGCGCAAAGCATACACCTCCCTTAGTGGTATAGTATCTGAACAGATCAATATCTGATCTGATCAGATCTATACTAGCGTCCCAGCAGTTTAGGGTTCCAAAAAAACGCATTGTTAGCGGGATCAGCCCAGATACCTGCTAGCACCTGCGTTTTCCCCCTCCGCCCAGCCCAGCCCAGCCCACCCAAGTGCAGTATCGATCGATCACTGTCACTTACAAAACACTAAGCACACATAACTGCAGCGTTCGCAGAGTCAGGCCTGATCCCTGCGATCGCTAACATTTTTTTTGTGGTAGCGTTTTGATTCAGTCGCTAACAGTCAGGAGCTTTTTTACCTGTGAATCTCAAAAAAATAAAAAAAACAAAAATAGTTGTCGTTTTA
Organism: Lithobates sylvaticus; assembly: GCA_028564925.1. Classification (NCBI taxonomy): domain Eukaryota; kingdom Metazoa; phylum Chordata; class Amphibia; order Anura; family Ranidae; genus Lithobates; species Lithobates sylvaticus. The sequence goes on along the minus strand of CM053026.1, from coordinate 347,436,500 downwards.
TTGTTCTCTCTCTCTCTCTATTGTTGCTCTTTTTTTACTCCATTCTATTCTGCAATGTTTTATTATGTTTTATCATGTTTTATCATGCTTGCTTTTTCAGGTATGTAATTTTGTTTACTGTGTTTTAGTGTTAAGCATTTTTTTGTTTTCAGGTGCGCCATTCAGTTGCAGCGCGGATTTATTTATCTTGACAGCAACAGCGTTTGCTCCCACGATACATAAAGCCGCGACTCCAACGCTGTAGGAGGTGATTTCACCACCACAGTTAAAAAAAAGAGCATATGTGCCGAAGCATGGGGGCAGCAGGGGGGGCGGAGGAGCGATTGGCTCCTAATGCCACGTACATACGGTCGAAATTCCGACCGTGTGTACACGGCATAACTTTTGCGGGAGGATGCCCCCATGCATCGGCATATATAAATGGTGCATGTATGCCCATCATTAGAAGTGGGTGGATGAAGGGAGGTATTCTAATGGTGGGCATACCCACCAATCAATCTCTTTTTTTCGTTCAGCCAAGAGGCTGCATGAAAAAAAAAAAGATTACAATATATGTCCAGTATGTTGCTGGACTTTGAATGGTTATACCAGAATGATGCCTGCAGGTTTAGGTATCATCTTGGTATCATTCTTTTCAGCCAGTGATCGGCTTTCATGTAAAAGCAATTCTAGCGGGTAATTAGCCTCTAGACTGCTTTTACAAGCAGTGGGAGGGAATGTCCCCCCTCCCGGATATAAACCGCGCCATTGGGAAATGGGAAAGCATTTTATCACACCAATCTTGGTGTGGTCAGATGCTTTGAGGGCAGAGGAAAGATCTAGGGTCTAATAGACCCCAAATTTTTTCAAAAAAAGAGTACCTGTCACTGCCTATTGCTATCATAGGGGATATTTACATTCCCTGAGATAACAATAAAAATCATAACAAAGAAAAAAAATGGAAGGAACAGTTTAAAAATAGAATAAAAAAGCTAAATAAATAAAAAAAAAACTAAAAAAAAAAAAAAAAAGCACCCCTGCCCCCCCTTCTCTTGCGCAAAGGCGTACACAAGCGTTGGTCTGGCGTCATATGTAAACAGCAATTGCAGCATGCATGTGAGGTATCACCGCGAAGGTCAGATCGAGGGCAGTAATTTTAGCAGTAGACCTCCTCCGTGAATCTAATGTGGTATCATGTAAAGGCTTTTAAAGGCTTTTAAAAATGTATGTAGTTTGTCGCCACTGCGTGTTTGTGCGCAATTTTAAAGCATGTCGTGTTTGGTATCCATGTACTCGGCCTAAGATCATATTTTTTATTTCATCAAAAATTTGAGCAATATAGTGTGTTTTAGTGCATTAAAATAAAAAAAAGTGTATTTTTTCCACAAAAAATGCGTTTGAAAAATCGCTGCGCAAATACTGTGTGGAAAAAAAAAAATGCAACACCCACCATTTTAATCTGTAGGGCCTTTGCTTTAACAATATATATAGTGTTTGGGGGTTCAACGTAATTTTCTTGCAAAAAAAAAAATATGTTTTCATGTAAACAAAAAGTGTCAGAAAGGGCTTTGTCTTCAAGTGGTTAGAAGAGTGGGTGACGTGTGACATAGGCTTCTAAATGTTGTGCATAAAATGCCAGGACAGTTCAAACCCCCCCCAAATGACCCCATTTTGGAAAGTAGACACCCCAAGCTATTTGCTGAGAGCAATGTTGAGCCCATTAAATATTTTTTTTTTTTGTCCCAAGAGATTGAATAATGAAAAAAAAAAAATATATATATTTTTTTTTACAAAAAGTTGTCACTAAATGATATATTGCTCAAACATGTCATGGGCATATGTGGAAATACACCCCAAAATACATTCTGTTGCTTCTCCTGAGTACGGGGATACCACATGTGTGGGACTTTTTGGGAGCCTAGCTGCGTACGGAACCCCAAAAACCAAGCACCGCCTTCAGGCTTTCTAAGGGAGTAATTTTTTTATTTCACTTCTCACTGCCAATCACAGTTTCGGAGGCCATGGAATGCCCAGATGGCATAAAAACCCCCAAAATGACCCCATTTTGGAAAGTAGACACCCCAAGCTATTTGCTGAGAGGTATTGTGAGTATTTTGCAGATGTCGCTTTTTGTCACAAAGTTTTGAAAATTGAAAAAAGAAAAAAAAAAATTTTTTTTCTTTACTTTCTTCATTTTCAAAAACAAATGAGAGCTGTAAAATACTCACCATGCCTCTCAACAAATAGCTTGGGGTGTCTACTTTCCAAAATGGGGTCATTTGGGGGGGTTTTGTGCTATTTTGGCATTTTATGGCCTTCGAAACTGTGATAGGTAGTGAGGAGTGAAATCAAAAATTTGCACCCTTAGAAATCCTGAAGGCGGTGCTTGGGTTTCGGGGCCCCGTACGCGGCTAGGCTCCCAAAAAGTCCCACACATGTGGTATCCCCATACTCAGGAGAAGCAGCAAAATGTATTTTGGGGTGCAATTCCACATATAACTATGGCATGTGTGAGCAATATATCATTTAGTGACAACTTTTTGAAGAAAAAAAAAATTATTTTTTATTTTTGTCTTTATTCAATCACTTGGGACTAAAAAAAAAAATATTCAATGGGCTCAACATGCCTCTCAGCAAATAGCTTGGGGTGTCTACTTTCCAAAATGGGGTCATTTGGGGGGGTTTTGTACTTCTCTGCCATTTTAGCACCTCAAGAAATGAAATAGGCAGTCATAAATTAAAAGCGGTGTAAATTCCAGAAAATGTACTCTAGTTTGTAGACGCTATAACTTTTGCGCAAACCAATCAATATACGCTTATTGGCATTTTTTTTACTAAAGACATGTGGCTGAATACATTTTGGCCCAAATGTTTGACTAAAATTGAGTTTATTAGATTTTTCTTATAACAAAAAGTAGAAAATCTCTTTTTTTTTCAAAATTTTCGCTCTTTTTCCGTTTATATCGCAAAAAAAAAAAAAATCACAGAGGCAATCAAATACCATCAAAAGAAAGCTCTATTTGTGGGAAGAAAAGGACGCAAATTTCGTTTCGTTACAAAATTGCATGACCGCACAATTACCAGTTAAAGTAGTGCAGTGCGAAATTGAAAAAAGACCTCTGGTCCTTAAGCTGACAATTGGTCCGGGGCTGAAGTGGTTAATGAGATAATAATGAAGCTGCTTTGCTGGTGATAATGATGGAGTTATTGCAAACAAATTTTCAAAGGCTTTTTTTTTCTAGTGATATCAAGAATAATATTAATATTCTTATGCTTTTTTTTTTTTTTGTGACAAATTACCACAACACCATTATCCCCGTAGTTTTTAAGATCAAAGATACAACTATGTTGGTGTCCCTTGTCAATTTTACATTGTATTTAAAAATTTTTTTAAATGTAACTGTCTACTCCCAAACTGTCATTTTGAAGTAAAACACATTGCCAAGTATTATTCTCCACAATTTTTTTTTTGTGCATTAAAAAAAAGAAAACAAATAAAATTAGACATGCTATCTGCCAATAGAACTTAACCAAAAAGTGCATTCTATGCATCCAAAAATATAGAAATTTATAACAAATGATATCATTATTATTCAACCCAAAAATTTAATAAAAGCCTCATGCATGTGTCCTGTTTTTTAATATAGGGGGTCAACAATGCCAAGAGTTGGTGAAAGCAGGGGTCCGTCATCCGGAGATAATTCCGACAAACATCTGGATTATTCTCCTGGAGCTCCCTCAGCAAAGGCATATGACATAATTGGTCACGATTAATAAAGCAACCAATTTTTGGTCCAAGAACTCCTCCTCCTGTTCCTGGACTGGACTTGGGTCAAAGCAATAACTCCAAGGCCAATAATAACATGTTATCTCCTCCGATTCCGCAACATGTCTGGTTGACGAACAGCTGTTCAGAAACTAACTGAAAAGCACAAAATGATAAAGCGCAAACTGAAAAGTGCAAAACGAAAAAAAAAAATGAAAAATGAAAAGCGCAAATCAACACTCACCAAACTTCTACTAACACGAAATTAGCAGAAGGAGCCCAAAGGGTGGCGCTAAAGAGCTGAAAAACCACATAGTACGTCAGTACGTTTGTGTTTGTTGGCCAACAATTCCTTGCCATTTGTATGCAAGACAAATTCCAGGCACACGCCTTCGGACAAAAGTCAGAGGTTTTGTCTGCGGAAAATCCGATCTTTTTTTACGAGGCTTAAGTCTGGCTTTGCATCAGATTACTACTAGCTGTATTTTAAAATCATTTCAAAGATTTAAAAAAATTAAAACCTACTGTAGATGTAAACCCAAGAACAAAAATATTTTTTGATTACCAGTCTTCAGATAGGGTGGTTGCATTTAATATTTTTTTTTCAGGCTTCCCCCCCTTTATTTTCACCAGGTAATGCTATCAGTAACACATTTTCTGTCCTAGGGTGGCAACGCTCACTCACTTTACTGTTTTTATGGAGAAGCAATGGTGTCACTCTAGGGCAGGACTACAGTAACCTCCCCCTCTCCAATACATAACAGGAACTGTTTTGTAGTCCTTAGAGATAGCTGGAAACTATGTTATAAGGCAGCAGCAGAGGCAGAAAGTGCAGTAAGTTATCAGCTGACAAGATTTCTGTCAGGATCAACACGTATATTTTTGCTTTTATTGAACAGATATAACAAAATGTGTTCAAGTGTATATTTAACAGACCTAGTAAGAGATGTTCATCTTAGGGGTTACTTACCGTATATACTCGAGTATAAGCCGACCCGAATATAAGCTGAGGCACCTAATTTTACCACAAACAACTGGGAAAACATATTGACTCGAGTATAAGCCTAGGGTGAGAAATGCACAGCTACTGTAAGTGGAAAAGAGGGTCAACAATGCCCATTTGCAGCCTCACTGTGCCCTTTGCATGCCTCGCTGTGCCCATTTGCAGCCATAGGTCCCCCAAACTTCAAACTTGGTAGTTATGCCAAAATTTGGGGTCTCTGGACCCAAAGGGTCTCAAAATGACATTGCTGCAGATGGACACAGTTGACCAACTTTGAGGACCTGTATCTCGGGGTCACTTGGTGCTGGAACCCCATCTTTGAATATGTTGTAGTGTTAGTTTAACTGGGTTTGAAAATTTGGGGTGCCTAGCACCAAGTTACACCCCCAAAGTCGGGTCGGAAAATGTCAAGCACTTTTCTGCAGCAGAGAATGACGTTTTCCGAACCCACTTTGGGGCCCGTATCTCGGGGCCACTTAGTGCTAGGAACCCCATCTGGATATGTTGTAGTGCTAAGTCCACTGGGTTGGCATACCAAATATTGGGTTCCTAGCTCCAAGTGGCCCTGAGATACGGGGCCCCAAAGTCGGGTCGGAAAATGTAATTTTCTGCTGCAGAAAAGTATAAGCCAAGGGGGGCATATTCAGCACAAAAAAAGTGCTGAAAAACTCGGCTTATACTTGAGTATATACGGTATAATATACGGTATAATTTCAAACACATTTTAAATCTCTTTTTTTTTTTTTTTTTTATTTTTTTTACAAATGGGTTACCCAGCACCAAGGTCATCCCAGTTACATTTTGATTCATTGGGGTAACAGAGCTTATAGTAGCTTCAACATTAGGGATGGGACTGATGGTAGGGTGTGTTTGAGAAGATTTGTATGCAGGGGGTTCAGGACAAGAGAAGAACCCCCTGCCTACGAAAGAGAAGATTTGTATGATGTTTGTTTGAGTGGCGGCATTAAAGGGAAATTTCTGTACCTTGTTGCAATGACATTATTGCTTAATAGTAGAGCGCTTACACCAATCTAATGCTCTGGCTAAGTTGGTAGCCTGGTAATGTTTTTTTGGTTGGTCAACAGTTAATATTCTAATCTAGGTTACTTTTCAAATCAAATGAAGTGAAGTTAGGATGGAGATCGTTTTGAAATAAGTAGAGTAGACTAGTTCATTTTAGGCATGCCGTTCCCGCTAAACCAAGTATGTCCAAAAATGATCTGATATGGCTTTTCAGGCTTACAGAGATCTTTGCTCTTTGTAAGTGATGTGGTTGTCAGACCATTTAAAGGCCAAACTAGATGTAAGTCGTTTAGGGCTAGGTAGGGATATATTAAGCACTATGGATTTGAGAAGATTCACAATAATTAGACAGTCTCCCATGTCTGTCAGTCTCTGCTAGTAGATTTAGGGCTAGTTCAGGTTTAATCAAAAATAGAAGATTGTCGGCATAAATTGCTATACTGTAGTGGCCCACATGTGTTGGAAGACCTGCAATGTTACGTTTTTTTTGTCAGTTATGTTCCAGTCTGGGCATGGTACCAGAATCTCAGCCAGGCTTTGGCCTGTTGTACTTTCTGTCATAGACATCATGTTGATCTATGGCGAGACTGTCAAATAACCGTTTAATTGCAGGGCCCCAAGGCTTCCTGTTTTACCCTGGGGCCTTTTTCCATTTGGCATGTGCAGTGCTTAGGAGCTGTAATTAGGTCTACTAGTGCTGGATAATGCAGAGTTCCACAGGTTTGTGTCTTCACAAACCATTGCCAGACCACGAATTGTATATATGCCTGGAGTTCAGCCGTTTATTGGGCAGGTCACCATCTACTGCTTGTTTTTCAGAGAATCTTATCACTGCTCTTAAGTAGAATAGCAATGTATTAGAAAATAAGATTCATTCATTACCAAATCCAAAATTGTTTGATAACACTTCAGAAGCTGTTGGTTGGGTTTTGTTTGAAGTCTAGATGCATTGATAGTCTCTTGCTGGAATAGTTACCTGTGTTAATGCTGAATAAATACCATTGTCTAAAATGACTAATGATTTTTTTTCTATTTGGCCAGGAATCGGGTCAGTGTATTTTCATGCAACACTGAGTTTCCTGGGACAGATGTTGGACGAATTGGCTATTCTCTGGGTGTTAATGTCTGCATTAGCAATGTGGTTTCCAAAAAGGCACTTGCCGAGAATTTTCCGACACGACAGGTAATAAAAATGCAAGTTTATGTAGAAAAAAAATCACCTAAATTGTTTAAAGACCCCTGTCTAGTAGTAGTAGATTTCACATAAATGTGTGCATTTCGGGAGCTTTTCAGAAGTGACAGCATTTGAAGTGTCTATAGGTCAAACTGTTTTTCAATCATGGATAGAGTGCAGAAAGGTTAAACCCCCCTGTTAGTTTTTTCTTCTTACTGTCTGTTACCTGTTGGACAGATTTCTCTTCTCTTTCTGTCCCAGAGTAAAGCCCCATACACACGGTCGGATTTTCCGATGGATTCTGTCCTATCGGACAATGTTGTCGGAAATTCCGACCGTGTGTAGGCACCATCGGACATTTTCCATCGGGTTGTCCAACGAACAAAGTTGTATCTCCTGCTCTAAAAATTTTGCAACAACAAAGTCCGATCACACCAATTACGATCGTGTGTAGCGAATTCCGACGGACAAAGTGCCACGCATGCTCAGATCACATTACAAGACCAAAGCTATTGGCTACTAGCCTCTACGTAGTCCCGTCGTAGGCAACAAACGTCACCACGTTCAGAATGATCGGATTTTCCGACAACTTTGTCCGACCGTGTGTATGCAACACCAGTGTCGGACAAAATCCGTCGGACCAAATCCGATGGATTTGGTGGTCGGATTTTCCGACCGTGTGTATGGGGCTTTACAGGAAAAAAGAGGAAATATCTTCACATACCTTAGTTTCTACCCACCCAAGAGTGTGAACTGTATTGCACTGTTTGGTGGCGAATGAGTGTCCTATTTTTGTATTTCTATAATGGTTAAACTTTACATGTTAGATATTTTTTTTTTTTTTTACTGACTGTGCCTTTTGTAATTTTCCCTGAAGCAGCCGCCTTTACTTAGGTCTATGGCTGTGCACGGAATCTTCTGAATCTATCTTATCTTAGCAGAACGCTTTAGATTTTCAATGTGCTGAGGTGCTCTGCAATCGCCCATTATCCCACTGACAGTTTCTGAATCTATTGCTGTTATCAGGCATCCTTTAAGTAGCTTATTTGAAATATTTATAAATTAGCTTAAATTGGCATTTCCTACTTAAGCCATACTGCTTAGGTTTCTGCTAACTTATACTGAAAATAACCACAAATTTAAAAAAGTTCAGGTCAGTTCAGCTTGTCGGCCTGTTTTGTTGCAGGTGGAGGTTTAAAGCAGTAGTTGGTGTTCTTTCTGGAATTACAACAGTCTTGGCATTCATCAAGCCTGCAATCAACAACATTTCTCTAATGACACTTGGAATACCCTGTACAATCTTACTTATCACAGAGCTTAAGAGGTATGTACATATGTGACCATAACTATTAATATACAAGTACATATAGTGTGTATCTTTCTTTTTCTATACATATACATATACAGAGGGTAAAATAAGTATTGAACACGTCACCATTTTTCTAGGTAAATATATTTCTAAAAGGTGCTATTGGTATGAATTTCCCGCAAAGGCTTCTTACTAATGGCTCATGCACTTCTTCCCGACTAAAGGAAGCAGCTTTTTGTCCCAGACTTCTTTCTAATCACAGTCCATATTGGATAACATTGAGTACACCTTTGGATAGACCACCTCACACGTGGTGTCTAAACCCGTTTTGCCTTTCTCTATTACCAGAGGATGATGACCCCATGAATAAAGGGGGAAACATATTCTATAGAAAATGATCAGTATGCTTCTCCTTCCGCAGTGTGGAATTCCTTTAAACTTTATGTCAGAGCTACCCTGGTCTCTCATATTAATCGATTAAAAGCTACCTCCACTGTGGCCTTCGATAAGGCAGTATCGGAGCTATCCTGTGCTAAAAAAACAATATGTCATAATCCCCTCTTCTGCCCAAGCAGCTTCGCTTAAAGGGGTTGTAAGCCCTCCTGTTTTTTCACCTTAATGCATCCTATGCATTAAGGTGAAAAAACACCTGGCAGTGACCGGCCCCCTAGCCCCCACGTTTTCCTTACCTGAGCCCCTTATCTCCCTTGCCGGGGACACGCTGTCCCTCTCTCCACGGGGTCCTGGCTCTTGATTGGATAGATTGATAGCAGCGCAGTCATTGGCTCCCACTGCTGTTAATGAAATCCAATGATGCGGGTTGTGGGGCCGAGCCTGGCATTCATGACTATGGACGCAAATGCTGGACTCAGGAGCATGCCAGCAAGGTAACCCCCCCCCCATGAGAGCGCCTCTCCTAGGGGGGTTATCTGATGTTCGGGTCCAAACTGTGCAAAACGAGCTGCACAGTGGAGGTAAGTATGACATGTTTGTTATTTAAAAAATATAAAAAACAAGTCTTTACAATCACTTTAAGATGTAGACCAGAGTGGTGAATCAATTACAATATGAGATGACCAGGCAAAAACGTTCTTTTCAAAACAAAAGCTTTTTGAACACGGGGAGAGGGTGGGAAAACTGCATATATGGTACACTGTGAAGACATGCCCCCCCCCCCCATGGTTATTTCTTTGCGAACTTCCACAGGGGAAATGGTGACAGAAACTTGTAGAGTAACATCTAAATTCAGAGACTTCTTCGAATTACTGTACACATCTACAGTATCTGCTGAAGTGGAATTGATGAATCTATTTCTTGAAGGAATCACGTTTCCACAGTTAACAGACTTACAGGTTTACACTGCTGGAAGCAAAAAAAAAAAAAGATTGGAGTTCGTAGAAGACGGAACCTTCAAGATTTGTGTGGAAGAATGGCCAAAATCGCACCTAAGCAGTGCATGCGACTTGTTTCTCCATACAGGAGGTGTCTTGAAGCTGTCATTACCAACAAAGGATTTATTATGAAGTATTAAATAAATTTTGTTGGCATGTTCAATACTTTTCCCCTGTGTCATTCCATTTTATTACACATAACATCATTTCTGAACTTATTTGTTTCGGTGTCTTTGTATGTATGGACTGCATGGGTTGTTACTGACATGTGGTGAACATTTCATGTCAATAGCACCTTTAGAATTATATTTACCTAGAAAAATGGTGATGTGTTCAATACTTATTTTACCCGTTGTAATATATATATATTTTGCTGCTGCATGTATTCGCTTCACCTAGTGAGTGACAAGACTCACTAACCATTATGCTTCTGCTAGGGACAACTTAAAGTAATTGTAAAGCTTTGTGTTGTATTTATTTTTTAAATAACAAACATGTCATACTTTTGGCCCCGATTATCCTCTTCTGGGGTCCCCCGGCGGCTCCTCCTCGCAACAGATAACCCCCTAGGAGAATCGCTCTCCCAGGGGGGTTTCCTTGCTGGCGCGCTTCCGAGTCCAGCATTTGCGTCCATAGACACGAATGCTGGACTCTGCCCTGGCACCCGTGTCATTGGGTTTCATTGACAGCAGCGGGAGCCAATGGCTGTGCTGCTATCAATATATCCAATCAAGAGCTGGGACCCCATGCAGAGAGGGAGAGCGTGTCTATGCCGAGGGAATTCAGGGGCTCAGGTAAGTAAAACAGGGGGGCTATGGGGCCGGTTACTGCCAGACAACCCCTTTAAGCTGTCAACCCCTACTGAACATACCTACAGTACTTGCTTTAATTTAGCTGATAGAGTCCATATTGTGTACTTACGAGAAATAAGAAATATTAAACAGCTGTATGTAAACTAGAATAAATGGCTGAAGCAATTTAAAGCTCAGGATGTAACATTCTTGATGTACAGAAACCCACTGTAAAAACAGTATTATGCAAGGTGCAGTGATAAATTGTGTTGCGCTACTCAGTGATATATCTACAGCACATAAATAACTTCCAAAATAATAATGCGCAGTATCAGGTAAATCAAATAAATATCAGTCACAACAAACGGTAGCGCAATATAATTTATCAATGTATTGCTTAGAGATTTAGATTATTATTTATTTATTTGGATACACTGCAATTTTGTGGTAGCGCACAGGTCTAGTTTTTTGTTTTATTATGCAGGGTGCATTAAAACATATTAACCAGTCAGATTTCAGATTACTGACATAATAGCAGTGTAAGGTGAATGTTGACAAAATATTAGTATAGTGTGATTTTTTTTTTGCCTTGCTGAATAAGCCTTATGGCTTTATTTAAAGGGCTGGTTTAGTGGCTTTAAAAGCATGTGCAAAATGATAAACACAATATAGAAAGCTGCAGTGTTCAACAAATTCTCAGCGTGCCATTTCCCTCCTCTGAAGGTTTCTGCAAATACTGATAAATGGTGTGGTTTCAGCACTGTCACTTTGCGCTGTCATGTGACCTTGAGTTTCCTGGAAAGTGACATACAACAAAATCCTATCTGTCTCTTTATTCTGACCATCTTACGTAAAAGAGATGGGCATTAGATTGGTGTGGTGTGTACAGTTTTTAGAATCCTCTACTCATCTACTAATACTTAGCAGGGTATTTAACAGTTTTTACTACAAGTTAGAAAAGAGCGTTAATGAGATTAGTGTATATTCTGATTTATTTAAAAAAAAAAAACAAAGAGTATAAATGTAAAATAGCTGTGTTGCCAATAGCATGTAACCTTCCCCATAATAATGGCAGGCACATTCTGATTGTTATGGCCAAAACAAAAATTTTTCACATTATGTAGTGCTATGGGAATTAAAAAAGAAAAGAAAACGTGTTATTTATTTTTCTATGTTGCATCATTTATTCTTTTGCTGTAAATACTTAATTCTATGCAGAGCTGTAATCAAGGGAAAGTTATTGGATTTCAGCCCTAAAGGATAGTTGGCTAATTAATAAATATTTGATTGGACACTAGGGCCTGATACACATTTGTATTTCCTGGTATTTACAAAGCATCTTACAGACACTGTACAAGATGTTCCTTGAACCTCTCTGAGACTTTTCTTTACATTGAATTGAAGGATACGCACACAGTAGGGCCAATGCAGAGAAATCCTTTATATGCTTAGAGTTATGCTTAGAGAGAAGAAAAGTTACATATTTACATAGTTATAAAAGTAAATTGAAAACCTGCATGCAGTGAGGGAAAAAAAGTATTTCATCCCGGCTGATTTTGTACGTTTGCTCACTGACAAAGAAATGATCAGTCTATAATTTTAATGGTAGGTTTATTTTAACAAAAATATCCTGAAAAATAGATTTTTTGGCACATTCCCCTCCATCAGAAGTCGATCATTAGGTCAACTTCTCATGAACAGGAATGGTCATAGATGAATTGAAATTTGGCAGGTACCTGCTGAACCAGCCAAATTTCGATCCAACTATAACCAGCTTAAAGGGGTTGTAAACCTTTGTGTTTTTCACCTTAATGCATCCTATGCTTTAAGGTGAAAAAACACCTGGCAGTGGGCAGAAAAACCTACACAAATATAAGGAGAAGGCTTACTATCTCCATGCAGATACTGACCTGAACCAGGGTCATAGTGGCAAACACTTAGCACCATACTTCCTTTTTAATTCTTGTGTGTATGTACCTTTGTCATGTCATATGGTTCAGATCATCAGAACATTTCTATCTGCACAGTACAGCCAATTAACATTGATGTGTTTATCATCTGCCTGATTTTCTAGGTGTGACAACATGCGGGTTTATAAATTGGGTCTGATGTCAGGCTTTTGGTGGACCTTAGCATTAGTTTGCTGGATCAGCGACAAAGCGTTCTGTGAAATATGGTCTCATTTCAACTTTCCATACCTCCACTGTGTATGGTAAGTATTAAAAGCAAAACAGTTTTTGGAGAATGTACATGGCAGGCACTGTAATGAATAGGGTCTACAGTGAGGGAAAAAAGTATTTGATCCTTGGCTGATTTTGTATGTTTGCCCACTAACAAAGAAACGATCAGTCTATAATTGTAATTTTTTTTTTTTTTTAACAGTGAGAGACAGAATAACAAAAAAAATCCTGAAAAACGCATTTCAAAAAAGTTATAAATTGATTTGCATTTTAATGAGTGAAATAAGTATTTGACCCCTTCGCAAAACATGACTTAATACTTGGTGGCAAAACCCTTGTTGGTAATCAGCGGTCAGACGTTTCTTGTAGTTGGCCACCAGGTTTGCACACATCTCTGGAGGGATTTTGTCCCACTCCTCTTTGCAGATCCTTTCCAAGTCATTAAGGTTTCGAGGCTGACATTTGGTAACTCGAACCTCCAGCTCCGTCCACATATTTTCTCCAGGACCTTAATATAATTCTTCTTGAGTCACTCCTTTGTTGCCTTGGCCGTGTGTTTTGGGTCATTGTCATGATGGAATTCCCATCCACGACCCATTTTCAATGCCCTGGCTGAGGGAAGGAGGTTCTCACCCAAGATTTGACGGTACGCGGCCCAGTCCATCCTTTGATGCAGTGAAGTTGTTATGTCCCCTTAGCAGAAAAACACCCCCAAAGCGTAATGTTTCCACCTCCATGTTTGATGTTGGGGATGGTGTTCTTGGAGTCATAGGCAGCATTCCTCCTCCTCAAAACATGGCGAGTTGAGTTCATGCCAAAGAGCTTGATTTTGGTCTCATCTGACCACAACGCTTTCACCCAGTTCTCCTCTGAATCATTCAGATGTTCATTAGCAAACTTCAGACGGGCCTGTACATGTGCTTTCTTGAGCAGTGGGACCTTGTGAGCACTGCAGTATTTCAGTCCTTCACCGTGTAGAGTGTTACCAATTGTTTTCTTGGTTACTATGGTCCCAGCTGCCTGGAGATCATTGACAAGATTCTCCCGTGTAGTTCTAGGCTCACCCAACCTCACCATTATCATGGATCATTGAAACTCCACGAGGTGAGATCTTGCATGGGGCCCCAGATTGAGAGGGATTGACAGTTATTTTGTGTTTTTTCCATTTGCGAATAATCGCACCAACTGTTGTCACCCTCTAACCAAGCTGCTTGGCGATGGTCTTGTAGCCCATTCCAGCCTTGTGTAGGTCTACAATCTTGTCCCGGACATCTCTTTGGTCTTGGCCATGGTGGAGAGATTGGAATCTGAGTGATTGCTTTTGTGGACAGGTGTCTTTTATACAGGTAACGAGCTGAGATTAGGAGCATCCCTTTAAGAGTGCTCCTAATCTCATCTCGTTACCTGTATAGAAGACACCTGGGAGCCAGAAATCTTGCTGATTGATAGGGGATCGAATACTTATTTAACTCATTAAAATGCAAATCAATTTATAACTTTTTTTTAAATTTGTTTTTCTGGATATTTTTTTGTTGTTCTGTCTCCCACTGTTAAAATAAACCTACCATTAAAATTATTGACTGATCAATTATTTGTCAGTGGGTAAACGTACAAAATCAGCAGGGGATCAAATACTTTTTTCCCCTCGCTGTATATCTGGCATGTCAAACTGAGGTTCCATGGGCCCTCTTTTTTTACCTTTTGTGAGACCCTCAGTGTTAAAGGATACAAAAATGGATGTGCCCCAGGTGTCCAGTTGTCAAGTTACAGACTTCCTTTATGACCCTTTTCTTTGGAGTTCAATAAAGTTGGAATTTTTACCATAATTGTTCAGTTATGATGTGTCATAATCTTTCTTTTCTTGAATTAGGAAGGTGCCACCCTCGGTAAACATAATGTGGCCAACAGTAGACATTTAGTCCTTTATTAATTCGGTCCACTGTTTCCCCTGAGTTTGAAATGCCCGGTCTATATGGATTAATCAACATAAGTTATTATTCCTAAGCATTATGAATATCTGTAGCCATACCCAATAAAACAAACTAAAAAGTTTTACATGGTTTATACGGTATTCAAAATGGTTCTAAAGCCTAAAAGTTTTTCACCTTAATGCATCTCTATGCATTAAATTAAAAACCTTCTGTGTATCAGAATCCTCCACTGCCCCCCCGCCCTATGCTTTCCTGAGCCCATTCACGATCCAGCGCTGTGCATGAGAGCCAAGTTTTCCTGCCTCTGTCCCTCCTCTCTGGGCAGATTGATAGCAGCTTGACAGCCATTGGATCTCGCTGCTGTCAATCAAGTGCTGTGATGAGGAGTGGGAGGCCGCGCCCAGTCTCTGTCAATGGATGCAGACAAGGCGGCGGCGGAGCGAGCCTGCACAAGTGCCCCCATGGAAAGCAGCTTCCTATGGGGGCACTCGCCGAAGAGGAAGAGCCAGGAGTGCCGACGGGGGACCCCAGAAAAGTATTGGGGCTACTCCCCTCTAATGACCGCCTTATGGGCTTCCCATATCACTTGGTCAGACACCTCCTCTGATCTATTGTTCTCAAAGTATAATGCTAATGTGCAGGACAGGGATTCCACATTCTGTTTATCATCTAGGACAAATTTGTTCAATTGCTATGTTCTTTCAAGGCTTCCGATCGATGCTGGACATATCAATAAGCTTATTGGAGCATGGTCTGACATGGTGATTGACTCAATAGTTGATGAATTTACATAATACAGATGGTATTGATCGACCAACAACATATCGATCCTTGAATATACCTTATGTGTTTTGGAATAATAACTGAAATCCCTGTCCATGCAGCCCCCTCCAACTGTCTACCAAATGCAGAGAGCGAAGGCGCTGTTTAACATGCCTTAAAGCCTTATGAGACACACATGTTTTCCCCAAAGAAGTGTCTAGACTGGGGTCCAAGGTAATCTTAAAATCCCCTCCTATAACCAATAAACCTTCCCGAAACTTCCCCAGAATATCCAAAGTTTTCGAAATTTAACAGTTATGGTTGTTGGGGGCATATGTAGTAGCGAAAGTATAACACTGACCCTGGATCTTGCCCTTAACAAAAAGAAAAAGGCCTTCAGGGTCTACTTGTATTTTTATAGGTACTAAGGGGCATTGTTTGTGGATAGCTATTGTAACTCCTCTGGCCCTAGGGATGGATGAAGGTGCATGGAACCATTGATTGTATGGAAAAAGAGGCATACGAGGGGTCGACCCTGCCATGAAGTGCATCTCCTGCAGAAAGACTATCTCTGCTTTCATGTGACAAAGTTCATGCCAGAGACGGCCCCTCTTACCAGTCGAGCAAAGCCCTCTCATATTATACTAATACAATCTTCATTCTACCTATCATTCTCTCATTACTTACAGAA
This sequence comes from Lithobates sylvaticus, assembly GCA_028564925.1. Classification (NCBI taxonomy): domain Eukaryota; kingdom Metazoa; phylum Chordata; class Amphibia; order Anura; family Ranidae; genus Lithobates; species Lithobates sylvaticus. Next base: position 347,420,500 of record CM053026.1, on the reverse strand, counting down.
ATCTCTTACTATACTGCTGCGCCTGATCGGTGTCTGTTCCCAACCTTCTGAGCTTCCCTCCCTGGATGCATCTGATGAGAAAGGGGAAGGAGAAAAAAAAAACCCATAACCTACTATGCCACAGCCTCTGGCACATCCCCCTAAAGGGAGGATGAATTTAAGCAGAGGTGCCACTTGGCAGAACACAAAGTCCCTTGTCTCGGGACCGACCTATTGGGGGAAAGATGGTTAAGAACATAAACAGGATACCTTGTGAACCCCGGGCTTCTATTTATATTCCATACCATTCTTATTTAGCGGTACTTCAGCGCATTGCCTCCAATATCCACAACAAAGGGGGGGAAAACAAAAAAGGTAAAGTATTTTGGGAGAGAGAAGGGAAGAAAAGAAAGGAAGGAAGAGAGGACAGAGGGAAAGATAGCAAACCAAACCAGTCCCAATCCACTATTAACTCTGATTGAGATGCACTTGGTTCATTATTATGGTCACAATACAAAGGGTTAACATACTGCACCTGCCCTGTAGAGGCTGTCTCTGGATTCATCCCAAGTCCTTTGCTGATTTTTGCAGATTCACTGCTGGGCTTTGTAGAACCAAGATTTTAATTTTCCAAGGATTCAGCCATCCCTCTTGGGATTCACTTGACTGGCCTGCACAGATTCCTCAACCCTATAGAACACCCTTGGAATGAATTAGAGAGGAGACTGAGAGCCAGGCCTTCTGGTCCACATCAGTGCTTGACCTCACAAATGTGCTTCTGAAAGAATGGTCAAACATTCCCATAGATACACTCCTTGTGGACCGCCTTCCCAGAAGAGTTGAAGCTGTTATACATGCAAAGGGTGGGCCAACTCAATATTGAACCAAGACTGGGATGCCATTAAAGTTCATGTGCGTGTAAAGGCAGGCGTCACAATACTTTTGGTAATATAGTGTATATTTAATATATTAAAAGAGCCACTAAGTGTTTACAGGGTCCTAATACCTCTAAATTTTAAATACACGACTTATGAAAAGTCACTCCTATACAGTATTACATTACTGAGCAGTTTAGAGCCAGGAGCAAAAAACTGCTTCTGGGTTGCAGTAGGAGCTTTTTCCTTTTACACCATGCAATACTATACTATGCAGTATTATAGGCAGGGGTTTGGATACCGGATGACATGTTACTTTCTTTTATTACAGCTATCCTTTTAAAACAACATCCTGCTTCTATTTTGGACTGTGGTTGTTCTGTAAATAAAGGCTGCAAGAGAACAAATAGCTCATTTATGTTCTTATTTCTTGCAGGCACATTCTCATCTGCCTGGCTGCCTACCTCGGCTGTGTCTGCTTTGCCTACTTCGATGCTGCATCTGAGATCCCAGAGCAGGGGCCCGTCATAAAGTTCTGGCCCAGCGAGAAGTGGGCTTTTATCGGAGTTCCCTATGTCAGCTTGCTTTGTGCCCACAGGAAGTCACCTGTGAAAATTACATGAATTCCAGTGTGGAAGGCTTGAACTTGTTTTTTTTTTTTTTCACTTATGAAATATACACACACTGGAATCTATTAGATATATATTTTCTCTGCAGTGTGTCCAGTAAAGGACTAATTATTATATGTCTTTGTTTGGTCGGAACCTTAGCTGCTACCATCTTGTGGAACAAAGAAGAACACATTCTTTTTTTTTTCTTCCTCAATCTCGGTTCCTTTAAGACACATGAAAGCTCCTATTTATTGGTACATTTATATGTGTTTTTTTTTCTACAAAAAATAATCTATTTCTACAAATTAACTTTGAAGTGCAATCTTGCAGACATCTGTATGTTGGAATTCTGATAAGAAAATTAAGAAGCTGCTGTGCTTGTGATCTGTTTTATTCTATTGAGGGCTATTTATATTTTTATATAGTGTTGTTTCCAACAAGCTTCATCTATATGATGAGGATATGTGATAAAAAGATAACCCAGGTTGGCTGTGACATTTTAAACATATACGTTAGGTGTTAAGAGCTCTTAAAGTGCACTGCCTATTCTGCCAAACTCTGGCTCCAATTAATTTGCACAGTAGCTTGGCAATACTAGGAGGGTAGGTTCAAATAGAAGGGTGAGCCATACGTCCACCTAGAGCAGTATTGTGAACCATAATAACTAGGAGTGTAGGTTTTTAAATTTACAAATGTTTTGTAAGGTTGAACTATCTAGAATGAGAAGACTGACCTTCATAGAAGGTGAATTTATTTTAATGCTTATGGAACTGGACATCTTAACTGTGTGTAGCAACACAATAGGCTAGCCTGTATGAAAGGCCTTTTCTACAAGTGGTTACAGTTAAATGCAGGGTTTAGAAAACTCACCACTCCTCATTTCCCAGGCATTTGTATTTGCTAAGGTCTGAAACTTTCATTACACTGATCCACTGGAGTTGAAGGTCTTAGCAATTAAGTATTCAGTGTTACTATGATGCCCAGGTATGCAGTATTCTGACAATTACAATTATGTCTATTTATGCTTTCCATTATTTGTGAATGTATATAAAAATAAAATAATTAAGTTATAAAATGTGCCTCCTTTTGTAGTGCTTGTAAAACCAGTGCAAGTAAAGCACGAAGATAGCTAAAGACAGATTATGGATTCTTGTATGTGAAATGCATGCCTGGGGTATTGCCCAAGTACCGGCTGTTATGTCACTTACCCAAATACCACCTTACCTTATTTAACCACATCAATACTGGGCACTTTCGCCCCCTTCCTTCCCAGACCAATTTTCAGCTTTCAGCGCTCTCGCTCTTTCAATGACAATTGCGCGGTCATGCTACGCTGTACCCAAATGACATTTTTATCATTTTGTTCGCACAAATAGAGCTTTCTTTTGGTGGTATTAATTCACGACTCCGTTTTTTATTTTTTGCGATATAAGCGAAAAAAGAGCAGAGATTTGGAAAAAAACAATATTTTCTTTATTCTATTTTAAAAGAAATCCAATAAAATCGAATTTTGTCATAAATTTAAGCCAAAATGTATTCTGCTACATGTTTTTGGTAAAAAAAATCCTGTTAAGTGTATAATAATTGGTTCGTGTGATCAGACATATGTACGCAAATGATCATGTACAGATGTGCGCAGGTGATCACGGACATATGTGTGCAAATGATCATTGGGACATGTGATTTTACTGTTATATATGAGGGGGACATGTGTTTTGGGGATCATTACTATGTGGGGACATGTGTTTGGGGGACATTGTGTGTTTACTGTGTGTTTTACATGTGTGGTGACATGTGTGTTTACACTAGACTGGTAATCAGTGAGTAAAAAGCTGTAAAAAAACAGCTCATACTCACTGATCACCAGCCGGCTGCAGAGATCCGCTCTCTTCTCCTCAGCGATCACTCCCGTGTGAGGAGAGGAGATCCGATTGCCTAGCAACCGGCTGTTTGTTTACATCACCTGTAGGTACCAAACAGGTAATATTTCTCCTTCATTGATATGCGCTGATGAGGCTGCACTGGTGGGCACTGATAGGCTGCACTGATAGGCACAGTTAAGGCGGTACTGATGGGCACAGTTAAGGCGGCACTGATGGCCACTGATGGGTGGCACAGATGGGCACTGATAGGTACCACTGATAGATGGCACTGATAGGTGGCACTGATGGGCACATCATGTGATCAGCTGTCATTGGCTCACTGATCACAGAGCGCGCTGAACGTGCCCTGCAGGGGGCGCGCAGGCCGCTTGGGCACGGGACGATGTCCATAGACGTAGTCCCGGCAAAGCAGGTCCGCGCTGTAGCCGTCATTCGGCTATAGCGCGGATCTGTAGTGGTTAATATGCATTTATATTAAAATGCTTTGCATTTATAAGGCTGTAACCTATCATATCGTGTGTTATGCATGGCTTGCTGGCTGCAGAATGAGGGGTGTGATTTATGTATGTACAAGCCTAGTGTACCTCCCACATTCACTCCCATCCTAAGGATTCATGGGAAATGTTGTTTGATTACAGTTAGAGAGAGATAAGAGGATATGATGCAATCACTCTTCTAACACCTCCTCTTGGGCAGAATACAGGCTGCATTTTTTTGAATCATAAAACTGACTTCCTGAAAATTCAATCAGTCATATCTCTTAAACGGTAAGAAATTTCACAAATGTAATAACTGTTTAGTGTTTTGTGTGTGCGTGTGTGTGTGTGTGTTTGTGTGTGTGTGGGGGGTGTACTAATAGGGTATTTTTTGAAAATCTCGGAGTTCTGCTTTAAAGAGTTGAGAGCAATTTGACAAATCCTAGGACCTTGCTTGTTGATGATGATGATATATATATATATATATATGTGTGTGTGTGTGTGTGTGTGTGTAGCGCCGGGCTCCTGACGAGCACGCGCTATGTGTTTTGTAAATTTAATGTTCCTGAAACCACAGTTGGGTTTTAGGGTTAATTGTACCAAATTATGGTTTCAGTACCAGTCTGGCTGGATTGAGTTCTGCTTGGCCATAGGTGTCGCTGTCACTTCTGGCAAGTATGGGAACGCAGTTTGGCTGGCCGCATTGAGTGACAATCTCTCTCGGAACCAACCAGTGAGAGTGTCTGGGAGAGGCTACTTAAGGTACTGAGATCACGTGCTTCTGGGTTCCGGTCCAGAAGATCTTTCTGTCTGTTTGGTCCTGGTCCTCCTGACCAGCCCTCAGGGCCCCTTAATGGCCTGGGGTGCGGATCCATCCAATTTCGAGTCTCGGGGCTGGCTAGCCCGAGGCACAGTAACTACAGGGAGGATTCCAAGGTGGTCCGGTGCCATCTCGTCTGTGGAGAGGCCCAGCAACTGAGAAAGCAACCAGGGGAGGATCCTTCAGTTACAACCAAGTCCGTGGCAGAGACTTTATTCACCAGTTCTACAACCAAGTCTGTGGCAGAGACTTTGCTTTATTTGAGCACTCTATCGGTTGCTGGGCCTGGTGAGAGGAGGTTTATCCGATAGCTGTGAAAATCCAGTTGTGAGTGGCTATTCTCTGGATTTGTATAGTGAGAGACTTTCAGTTTTGAGCAGTTCCTAGAGTACCCGAACTTCCTACCTAAACCCTCTATCCCTATTGAGAGACTGTGTTTATCTATCCTTTTTTGCAAATAAAAACCCCAAAGCGGATCCAGTGTCAGTTTCTACAGTTCTTTGGGCCATCTACCTCGGGAAACCCCTAGACGCACACGAGGTCAAGAAGGTAACGGTAAGCCCAGATTAAACCAGCAGCTCCTTTCGGTTTTTTCTTTTACAAATAAGACTTTGCAGCATTTTACATTGCCATGTTTGGATGAAGTAATGGGTTTAAACAATAGCTAGTAGTAGATTCCTAGCTTATCCAATCCGCTTCTTTCGTTCTAATGAGTTTCAGGAATTTACCCGAACTTGAGGAATTCACTCGCCTTAACCACTTCAGCTTCTGAAGGTTTTACCCCCTTCATGACCAGGCCATTTTTTTGCTATTTAGCACTGTGCTACTTTAACTGTTAATTGTGCGGTCATGCAATGCTACCCAAATAAAATTTATATTTTTTTCACACAACTAGATCTTTCTTTTGTTGGCATTTGACCACCACTGGGTTTTTATTTTTTTGCAATCTAAATGAAAAAAGACCAAACATTAAAAAAAAAAAAAATGTTTTTACTTTCTGCTTTAACCACTTAATGACCAGGCCATATTTTGAGATACGGCACTGCGTCACTTTAACTCACAATTGTGCGGTCATGCAACGTTGTACCCAAACAAAATTGATGTCCTTTTTTTCCCACAAAAAGAGCTTTCTTTTGGTGGTATTTGATCACCGCTGCAGTTTTTATTTTTTGCGCTATAAAAAAAAAAAGTGCCAATTTTGAAAAAAACACAACTTTTTTACTTTCTGCTATAATACATACCAAAAAAAATAAATGTAAAAAAACGAATTTATTCATCAGTTTAGGCCAATATGTATTTTGCTACATATTTTTGGTAAACAAAATCTCTATAAGCGTATATTAATTGGTTTGCGCAAAAGTTATAACGTCTACAAAATAGGGGATAGATTTAGGACTTTTATTTTTATTTTTTTACTGGTAATGGCGGCGATCTGCGATTTTTTAATTTTCAATGGGACTGCGACATTTCAGCAGATAAATCTGACCCTAAGCGACACTTTTTGGGGACTAGTGACACCAATACAGTGATTAGTGCTAAAAAAAAATACACTAATCAATGTATAAATTAAACTGGCAGGTAAGGGGTTAACACTAGGTACGATCAAAGGGTTAACTGTATTCCCTGGGTATGTTCTAACTGGTACAACACAGAGATCGCTGTTCCTGATTGCTAGGAACAGCCAATCTCAGTGTTGTCCCCTGTTAGAATGGGGATCCGCCTTGTTTACATAGGCAGATCCCCGTTCTGCCTCTCCGTGGAGCAATTGCAGGTTGCCAGCGCACATCAAGTCCACCAGACCCACGAGCGCTTCCCCTGGCGTGCAGCGGACGCACGTTTTCTCCCACAGTATCTCATGCAAAAAACAACGTATAGGCAAGTCGTTTTTCAGGGCCGGGCCACCCTGCCACAGTATATGTGCGGTGGGCGGTCCGGAAGTGGTTAAAACAATTCCAATAAAATAAAAATCAAAACTTGTCTTCGAAAATTTTGGCCAAAATGTTGTCTGCTACGTCTTCGGTAAAAAAAAAAAAAAACAATAAATGGTGTGTATATATACAGTATCTAACAAAAGTGAGTACACCCCTCACAGTTTTGTAAAAATGTTATTATATCTTTTCATGTGACAACACTGAAGAAATTACACTTTGCTACAATGTAAAGTAGTGAGTGTACAGCTTGTATAACAGTTTAAATTTGATGTCTAAACCACTGGCAACAAAAGTGAGTACACCCCAGAATGATAATGTCCACATTGGGCCCCAAGTGTCAATCTTTTGTGTGGCCACCATTATTTTTCAACATTGCCCTAACCCTCTTGGGCATGGAGTTCACCAGAGCTTCACAGGTTGCCACTGGAGTCCTCTTCCACTCTTCCATGACAACATCACAGAGCTGGTGGATGTGAGAGACCTTGCGCTCCTCCACCTTCCGTTTGAGGATGCCCCACAGATACTCAATAGGGTTTAGATCTGGAGACATGCTTTGGCCAGTCCACCACTTTTGCCCTCAGCTTCTTTAGCAAGGCAGTGGTCGTCTTGGAGGTGTGTTTGGGGTCATTATCATTATTATGTTGGAATACTGCCCTGTGGCCCAGTCTCCAAAGGCAGGGGATCATGCTCTGCTTCAGTATGTCACAGTACATGATGGTATTCATGGTTTCCTCAATGAACTGTAGCTCCCCAGTGGCGGCAGCACTCATGCAGCCCCAGACCATGACAATCCCACCACCATGCTTGACTGTAGGCAAGACATACTTGTCTTTGTACTCCTCACCTGGTTGCAGCCACACACGCTTGATACCATCTGAGCCAAATAAGTTTATCTTGGTCTCATCAGACCACGGGACATGGTTCCAGTAATCCATGTCCCTAGTCTGCTTGTCTTCAGCAAACTGTTTGCAGGCTTTCTTGTGCATCATCTTTAGAAGAGGCTTTCTTCTGGGATGACAGCCATGCAGACCAATTTGATGCAGTGTGCGGCATATGGTCTGAGCACTGACAGGCTGACCCCCCACTCCTTCAACCTCTGCAGCAATGCTGGCAGCACTTATACGTCTATTTACCAAAGACAACCTCTGAAAAAGACGCTGAGCACTCAACTTCTTTGGTTGACAACAGCAAGGCCTGTTCTGAGTGGAACCTGTCCTGTTAAACCACTGTATGGTCTTGGCCACTGTGCTGCAGCTCAGTTTCAGGGTCTTGGCAATCTTCTTATAGCCTAAACCATCTTTATGAAGAGCAACAATAATTTTTTTCAGCTCCTCAGAGAGTTCTTTGCCATGAGGTGCCATGTGGAACTTCCAGTGACCAGTATGAGAGAGTGAGAGCGATAACACCAAATTTAACACACCTGCTCACCATTCACACCTGAGACCTTGTAACACTAGCGAGTCACATGACACCGGGGAGGGAAAATGGCTAATTGGGCCCAATTTGGACATTTTCACTTAGGGGTGTACTCACTTTTGTTGCCAGCGGTTAAGACATCAATGGCGAGTCACACATGCGCAACAGGGAACCAGGAAGTGAAGCCGCAAGGCTTCACTTCCTGATTCCCCTACCGAGGATGGCAGTGGCAGCATCCGACAGCCGAGGGAGAGATTGGCTTCGGATGATGACATAGCGGGCGCCCCGGACAGGTAAGTGTCCATATAAGTCAGCAGCTGCAGTATGTGTAGCTGCTGACTTAAAAAAAAAAAAAAAAAAAAAACGGCGGAACTCCGCTTTAAGTACCCCATGTATGTATTACTTGCTGATCTGAGTTACTTAATCTACAAATAGCCGTTAAATCTCTATTTATATTGAATGTTAACACTTCGGAAAAGCTGAGGTTCAACAGCACCTTGTGTGCTGAATTCAGGCTAGGTTCCCGGGTGGTAGCAGAGTATAACCAGTAGACACAATTGTATTGTAATGCAGGAGTAGTAAAAAAAAAATTATTTAAATTTAAAAAAGGGTTTTTAAGCCAAATTGTTGGTGTGGGCAGATTCAAAAGCAGTTATGGTACATATTGTATGTGGGTCTACAGAAAATGTTTTGCCTGTGAGTCCCAATGTTTATCTTCTGATTGATACCTGTGTCATTGTGGAACTAATTGAATCCTAGGCTCAGGGTACACATAATGGGGTTGATTTACTAAAACTGGAGAGTGAAAAATCTGGTGCAGCTGTGCATGGTAGCCAATCGGCTTCTAACTTCAGATTGTTCAATAAGGCCCCTTTCACACTGAGGCGTTTTTCAGGTGCTACAACGCTAAAAATAGCGCCTGTATAGCGCCTGAAAAAAAAAACCGGCCCATTCACTCCAGGGTGAAAGCCGGAGTGAGCATCTTTGGAGCGGTGAAGGAGCAGTGTATTCACCGCTCCTAAACCGCTGCTACCCATTAAAATCAATATACTGCTGGCAAAGCGCTGCTGCAGCGGCGATTTGCGGGCAGTTTTAACCCTCTTTCGGCCGCTAGCGGGGGTTAAAACCGCACCGCTAGCGGCCTGAAAACCGCTGCTAAAACGACAGTAAAGCAGCGCTAAATATAGCTCCCGCCCCAGTGTGAAAGGGGCCTTAAGCTTTAGCAAAAAAAACTGGAAGCTGATTAGTTTCTATGCAGAGCTGCACTAGATTTTGCACTCGCCAGTTTTAGTAAATCGACCCTACTGTCTCCATCATAAGATTAGGCCACAACCCCCCTCAGCACTGAGCCCTATTCCATAATTTCCCATTCTATCATTTATCTATTAAATAACAAAAGTTTAGTGATAAGTAGAGACTTGAGTCTCGTACACACGGTACGATTGTTGGCAGGGGATTGTCTGTTGACAGACTGTTGTCCTAAAATCTTACCGTTAGTACGCTCCTTTTGACAATTGTTGTCCAACTTTCAGCCAACAAATGTTGGATGACAGGCTAGTAAACTTTCAGCAGACAATGGTTTGACGTCAGATTTTCGTATGGTCAGTACACAAATCCGTCACACAAAAGTCCAAAGTACAAACACGCATGATCAGAATCAATGCTCACCAAACACGAAATTAGCAGAAGGGGCCCAAAGTGTGGCGCTCAAGAGCTGAAATTCCTTGTAGTACGTCACTATGTTCGTGTTTGTGGCACGACAATTGTTTACCGTTAATATGCAAGACAAGATCCTGGCAAATGCCCTGTTGACAGAAATCTGACGCTTGGTTGACCAACAATCGTACCGTGTGTATGAGGCTTAAAGACGCACTGGAACGCATCAAAAATGTGTAAAAAATGCCCATGCAGATAAGCATCTGGAACGCATCCAGACTTTGTTTCTATGGTGAGAACTGGCCCTAAATCATAAGACTTTTTTTGTATTGTAAATATATTTTTTGTCCACAAGAGGGCAACGTTTTCTTTAGAATTTATTTATTCTGGGCCAAGAAAAATGCCTGCAGCTTATAGATCGGTTTTTATCAACAATTTTGGAAGTTTACTGTGGATGATGCTTAAAGTGGAACTAAAGTTAAAAAAAATAAAAGATTGTAAACAAGCAGGGTCTTTATTGCAGAAGAGACATGCAATGCTTCTTATGCAATAAAATGCATTTACCTGCCTGTTCCCAATCTCCTGCATAATAGACACAGAGCTGCGGATATGGAGCTCAGCTTACATTTCGATACATTGCTTGTGTTCTAGCATGACTCCATGAGGTTATCCCATGCCAGCCAATCCAGAGGGACTTTGAGGGCATTGGATCATTGGAACTAAGGTAAACATTTTTAACTTCAATTCCGGTTTAAGCCCAACATTTTTTTATTAAAAAACGGACCAACTTTAGCACAGTATATCTTTAAAAACAACCTAGAAGTTTCACAAAGCTGTAGAAATGAATCTGGTAAGCAGATGTCAGTAGAAGCATTACAGTGTTACTAGTCTGTATATGCAGCATAGCATGCTTGTTATACTCACTGTGGGACTTAAGGGGTTAATCCTCTGCATTGTGTTAAAAGGCTGTTTTATCCTGTATGCACAGATCCTTCCCTCCTGCAATGTCTAGCTTGGGAAGGCCAGCTAACACTAACACACAGGCAATAGCCAACCTGCACATGCTCAGTTGTGTCTTTTATGCTGGAGAGAACAGTTACTTGTTCTCAGAGATAGCCAGGTCACATGTTATTGTCATCACACATGTGGGCGTGTATACAGTCTACAGGGGAAATTTCCACCCACCTGAACTCCCAGCACTGGAGAAACTCTGCAGTTTATCATGTAACCGTGGTATACAGATCAGAACTTTTTTCATATTACTGGGTTTAGTAACACTTCTGCTATCGTCAGCTTACCTGATTAATTTCTGCATCTTTTGTAGAACTGTTCTTGCATATGTCCTGAGCTGGACTAAAAAACTATTGTGTTTTGTTGAATAAGACCCCTTTCACTCTGGAGGCGTTTTTCAGGTGCTACAGTGCTAAAAATAGCACCTGCATAGCGCCTGAAAAAAGCCTCAGCTGCAAAACCAGTGTGAAAGCCTGAGTACTTTCACACTGGGGCGCTGCGCTGGCAGGGCGTCACAAAAAGTCCTGCCAGCAGCTTCTTTGCAGCAGTGGAGGAGCGGTGATTACACCGCTCCTCCACCGCTCCTGCCCATTGAAAACAATGGGGCAGCGCCGCTGCAGCGGCATTTGGTGGGCGGATTTAACCCTTTTTTGGCCGCTAGCGGGGGGTTAAAGCCGCCCCGCTAGCGGCCGAATAGCGCCGCTAAACCGACGGTAAAGTGCCGCTAAAAATATTGCGGCTTTACCACTGACGCCTGGGGCGGCTCAGTGTGAAAGGGGTCTTAAAGTTAACCTGTGGTAAAACCATAAAACCACTATTGTGTAGAGCAGGAACCTCCAGAGGACTGCATATAAAAAAAAAAGTGTACACTTACCTATTGGTAATTTTTCCTTTTCTGATGCCTAAGCTTGATGTATAGCTCTGCCCCCAATCAATCACAGGACTAGTTATACAATAAATGAAATACCAACCACAATGCAGTATTCTCGATGCAATATTTAACTGCTTGCGGACCAGCCACCGCTGCGCAAAATCACATTATCGTATGTGACGCCACAAGCTCCATGGGTCCAACTGCGGGTCCCGCGGACTCGTCCGCAGGGATACCTGCGATCGTCTCACGGAGAGGAAGAACAGGGAAATTCTGATGTAAACAAGCATTTCCCTGTTCTGCCTAGTGACAGGACACTGATCAAAGCTCCCTTTAATGGGGAGCGATGATCAGTGTCGTGTCACACGTAGCCCCTCCCCCCCACAGTAAGAATCACTCCCTAGGACACACTTAACCCCTGCAGTGCCCCCTCCTGGTTAACCCCTTTACTGCCAGTCACATTTACACATTTTTAATCACACTGATCGCTATATAAATGTGAATGGTCCCAAAATAGGGCCAAAAGTGTCCGATGTGTCTGCCGTAATGTCGCAGTCATGATAAAAATCGCTGATTGCCGCCATTACTAGTAAAAAAATTTTTTTAATAAAACTGCCATAAAAGTATCCCCTATTTTGTTGACGCTATAACTTTGGCGCAAACCAATCAATAAACGCTTATTGCGATTTTTTTTTACCAAAAATATGTAGAAGAATACGTATCGGCCTTAACTGAGGAGAAAAAAAAAATTTTTATATATTTTTTGGGGATATTTATTATAACAAAAGGTAAAAAATATTGCTTTTTTTTCAAAATTGTTTAAAAACTTTTTTTGTTTATAGCGCAAAAAATAAAATAAAAAAAAAGGTGATCAAATACCACCAAAATAAATCTCTATTTGTGGGGAAAAAAGGACATCAATTTTGTTTGGGAGCCACATCGCACAACCGCGCAATTGTCAGTTAAAGCGACGCAGTGCCGAAACGCAAAAAGTGCTCTGGTCTTCGGCCAGCCAATTCTTACGGGGCTGAAGTGGTTAATGCAAAGTGCTGGGAAGGTTTTTTATGGTGTCATGATTTGTCTAGCAGTGGGGCTGAGCCCGCACTGCAAGCGTTAACTGGTCCTTTAGTCTAGGAGAAAAAAAAAAAAGCTCTTTTACTTACCTGATCCACTCCCCCAACAGATAGTACTCCCACACGCTTCAGGAATGGACTCCCCCTTGGCATCATCACGCCCAATGTAGGGCGTTCATTGGTCTTGATGTCAGGACCTTGGACCACCGGGGAAAAAGATGCTGCAGGGACCAGTCTAGGAGCATTGAGGAGCGGAGGATTCAGTAAGTACATCTTCTTTTCCCCAGACATAAACAATCAATTAATAATTTCAAGTTTCCCAGAGATGTTTAAACATCAGGAAAATAAATTGTTTTCCTGATACAAGCATGACAGCATAAACATGGGACATAGCATGCCAAACAAGTGAGGGAAATGCTGAAATAATTTTAATCCAATGACCGGCCTTTTAAATTCCCTAAATAAACAACCAAGCTCCACTGTGAGTGCAGGATTGGCTTTGTAGTGGGCCAGAACATGCCATGTGTGGACCAGGTTGCTGCCATGCACATTACTTCTGGCATCTCTGAATTCTGCCCATGAAAAATACATTTCTCTGGTGGTGTGAGCCCTAAGATTATTATGCTGATCCATTTTGTTTGCCAGATAAGCCATCCAAATTGATCATAATGAAATCACGCTAGAGGTCTCATAAAGCTTTTTCTTGGCATAGGCAGGAATGATGAACAAGTTGTCTGATTTTCTGGAAGTAATTAGCTCGATAAACTCCAACATCCAAAGCATGAGGTAAATCAGTGACCTCATTCTGGAATGTTGGCAAAAGAATGTCCTGATTTAGATGAAAAGGTTTGCACGTCTTTGCACTATGCTGAAGAAGGGTCCTTGGGACTATCCTATCTGGAAAACGGCAGCAATATTGTGGATTACAGTCTAAGGTTTGGATATCCAATACCCTCTTCTTGAAATGACAGCTGTAAGAAAATCTTATTCAGGGTTATGGTCCATATTGAGGACGCTTCATCCAGAAGGAAAGGCGGGCGAGACAGCATGACCAACACTACCTGTAAGTTCTAAGGAGGCATAAACAACCTGTCTGGAGAAAGAATTCTTGCACAGGCTTTCACCAACTGATAAGATACACACCTTGTCCAAGAGCGTGAGGACAGGTTTGAGACTTGTACTCTAAAGCTGGCCACACATTGATCAAAATTCGATCCATATATGGCCTGTTTCTGTTCTAGAGGAGTTGGTCTAGTGATCAACTCCTCCCGAACAGGATTGTTGGTATATTTTATCTTGATCAGCATATGCAGCCAATCAGCTGTGGCGCTGATCAGTGTAGTCTGGCAGTGGAGGAGTCCTGCTGCCAGAATACAGTAGTGCAGCAGGGGGATTCCCTCCTCCATCTCGAATGTGTGGATGGGGGAATCAGTTCTTTTTTTTTGTTATCAGTTAGCTGGCTAATAAAAAGAAACAATGCATCTTTGCCAGCCTACGAGTGCTAACTTGCAAATGCATTTTCAAATCTGCCTTTAGAAAGTTCAATATGTCTGTTACAACAGGGGCCAGCAAGTCAAAGCTGTTGGATTTTGCAAAGCTGATACTATATTCCAGACTCGACTAGTGTACATGGGGTTTGTAGCAGGAGCCCTGCTTTCAGCAGAGTGTTAATGATTGAGAATCAAAAAACAAAGGAAACATATTTTCACTGTTTAGCCTGCAGACCGCTAGCTACTCTAGCTGGGTTTGGATGTAACACTTGTACCTGCTGTAAAAGGCCTGGAATCTCAGGAAGGAGAATATGAGTTTTAGGAGCCAGAGACAGCAAGAGCAGATACCATGGGCTGCAAAGTAACAGGAGAACAATTGCTATTATGACACCTGAATGACTGCAGATCCTGCTGAGACATCTAAGTGGAGCTGGTGGAAATACATATTCTAGTTAGTATGAAACTCCAGCTGAGTTTAAGCACATTCACAGCTTCTGCTGCTGGAAAATTCACACTCCATAGAAAGCAATTATACTTCATAGGTTTTGCATTCAGGTTTAAATCTGGATAACCCCACTGGCTGAATACCCACAGAAAAACTTACTGGTTCAAGGGCAATTCATTGTTGACCAGGATTTTGCGGCTCAAAGCATCCACCTGGATACCAAACCATAATGGGAAATACCTTTCTTAGACAACAAGGTGGCTGTGTCCTTTGTTTACTATTTGAAGCATGACCAAAGTCCCCTGGATCTCTTGCTAAAATGCCATCATGGTCCTGAAAGGCCGTTCTCTTCTTCAAGAAGTTAAACACTTCATCCCCAACAGACTCTGCTACTGACCTTGGATTAGGAAGTTGCTAAGATTAGCACCCTAAACAGTACAGAAACATCCAACCTGATCACAAACAGTGTGTCGGGATTCTGATGATGACAGTTGAAAAGGTTTGTCGACTTTAGCCACCACCATGGAGATTGTCTCATATGTAGAGGAAGTGCCTCCTCCATTGTCTCCAAAAATCCTACTTGGAAGGCTAAGTCTCCAGTGCGCATTTACCATAAGGATTGTCGCTGATAACATCCCTATCAACTTGAGACACTGGGAAGTAGACAGAAGGGAAAGTGTCATGACTTGTTTCAAATGACACTGTTGCCTTCTCTGATTGAAGCTCCACCATGTTTCTCTGAGTGTCCAGGACTTCCTCCAGGAACATCCTCATTTGTGTGGGGATGAGCTATCTTTTTTCCCAATTGATAACCCATCTGAAATGTATCAGGGTTTAAACTAGGATATCTCAATGATCAGTTAAATTATGAGAATGATGAGCTATCAGTATGTCGTCCAAGTAATGGAACACTTGTAACCCTTGCTCGCATTGAATAGAAAAAAGTTTTGGAAAACCTCCTGGGTGGGTGTGGACTAACCAGAAAGCAGCCAAATGAACTGGGAATAGAATTGTAGAATGGCAAAGTGATGATAATTGTGAAAGGATTGATGTATGGGAACGTGTAAATACATATCTGCTAGATATAGAGATAACACCCAGTCACCTGGCTTGATTACTTGCATGCTTCACTGCACAGACTCCATACAAAACTGGACTTTGATTTTCCTGTTCAATGCCTTTGGGTCCAAGACTGGCCTTAAGTCTCCTATCTTTTTCTTGACCAAGAATATTTGAGAATAGAAACCTTGAAACCTTTCCTGAACAGGTACTGGTTGAAAGGCTTTATTTTTTTGCAACAATGTTTGCATATATGTGCAAAGAGCCTGAAGTTTTTATTGGCACAGAGGAACTCTGGTGGGAACCCTGAAAAAGATTTCTGCTACTCTTGAGAGAGAATAGATGTTGTCTTGGTCAAAGGAAGAAAGTATGACTACAAGCTGTTTTTGTTCCCTTCTGTACTCTTTCAATGGCTTATGATATTTAGCATCCCTACATCTATTGCTTGCTTGCCTCCTGTCTACTTTCTGGCATTTGCAGCCAGGGTGTTCTATCATGCAGAATAAATTTGGACTTGCCTCCTCTGACTTTAGCTTTTAAAGCCTGTTGCCAAACTAGGAGGACCCCTCAAATGGGGCTTTTCACCAGTTTGATCTGGAAGAGACATCCACAGCACATGGCTTAAGTCACAAGGCTCGCCTGTCCATGACAGAGTACAACATGATTCTAGATAAATAGTGAGAGCGTCTATAGCGACTTCACTTGCCAGCTTGATCTCATTAAGCAAGAAATCTCATGATCTGCCTGCAGGCCCACTTTCACCCTTTATGACCAGACACGCATTGCCTTTTCAATAGATGTGAGTGCCAAAGTTGGCCTCCAGACACTATCTGTGAAGGGATAATTGCTTTTCCACTTTAAATCTATTTTCCTGTCAAGGGGATACCTAAAACAAACAGCGAAATCCATAGGCAAAGTGTTGTGTCAAGCCAGCATGATGATTGTTGCATAGATTATGGGTGCTGAATCAAAGCAACAGACCCCATGGATACATCCTGGCAACCTGCCTGGCAGAGAAGATTTTCTCTCAACTTTTTTCGTTCATAAAATTGGACATCACTTTATCAGACTCTGATTTTTTGAATTGTCAATAGTAAATACCTCCTAGGTTTTCAAGGCTGTTCCACTGGCTCCACTCACTGCCTCCTTGATGGGCTTGACTAGAGGCTGGACAAGAGCGAAATCAAGGTCAACCTCCAAGAATCCTCAAGTGGAGACTTTTTTTCATTAATTAAAAAAAGGAGAATGCTGCCTTGCGTTAGATGTTTCATTTAACCTATAACTGGTCCTGTCATATTTTCTGCAGAGTATATATCCCAAATATTGATTTTTTTTATTTCACCAGTTTTGCCCTATTTATCACAAGAGAGGGGGATTCAATTTGCTGTTTGTTTGCCACAATATTAATATGCAGAATCTATTTTGGATACATCTTTATGGAGATTTTAAATAATATATAAATGTCACTGTTTAGCTTTATTCTTGTTATGCTAATGCATTAGGAATCCATTTCTTAAACAGATGTCCACTAGGTGAAGAACTTGATAAAAGGAATAATTCACAAAGCTTAAAGGGTTAGCTCACTTTTACAAAAGAATAAATGCCTATGCAGGTAAGGGGTGTTTGTAGATAAAAACAAACTGTCCAGCGCTTACTAAAGTTGACTAATGCCCTTGCGATAATTGTAGACCATTTACGTACCTCAAGAAGCCTAACCTGAAAATTCCCAGAACAATGCTAGGACATTGCTAATTGAGGCCTAGGCATCACTGCTCAACTCCACCGTCACAGACGTGAGCTCTTTCTCAAATTGAAACCCCTGTCGTTGCTCTTTCTCTCCCCTGATGCAGTAGCTCTGAGCTCAGGGTTTGAGAGCTCACTTCAGTTGTGGAGCCTTACCATTACTAGTGTACTTATGTTAGCTCTCAACCTAAGTGTCAAGTCATCAAATGGCTGGTGTCATAGCTGATCACACATGTACCACCATGAAAACTGCAGATCGCACAGAGGCTAAGATGGCAGCTTCCTTGGCGGAAAAGGATAGGTTTGGTTCCGCTTTAAGGAGCACTTGAACACAAGGATAAGGGTATATGATTTAGTCATGTGATCTTATTGAAGTCAGGGAAAGTAAGAATAATGTTAAACACACACATGTAACAATTTTCAAATAACTTTACATTTCTCAAACGAATATGCAGATTAGAAGTTCCGACTTCTGACTTCTCCTGGTTTTGCGTTCTTTTTCAAGGTCGGTGAAAGTGTTGAGCCAAATAGTCAGGAAACTAGCATTTTCAGAAAGCCAGCCTCTGAAATTCTAGTACAGACATTCATTAAACTTTTTATGCAAGCTATGTTCTAGAAAAATAATTATTCTTGCTGGTTGCAGTTTGTGCTTTATCTTTGGTATGTCATGTTTTGTAGCAAGTGAACTACAAAACAAAATGTTGACTCCACAGCTGTCTCTCTGTGTCTAAATAATTGCTTTTGCCAGCAACAAAGTCACAAAGAGACCTGGTGATTTCTGGGAAGCATGAACGTCTTTCTGAAAATAGACACTTTAATGAAACAGAATGTACAGTTTCGGCGCGTACTGACTAATGGCAATGATTCACATTCTATTAGGAAAATTATAAATGATGCATTGCTGCTTTGTGATAATAACATTCAGGCTCACACACATAGATGGTATTGATAGTCTTGACATGATTCTTTTTTATATCCAAAAAAGGTTGGTTTATAGCTAAAAATTAATAAATAAACAGTTCATTTAATGCTATAGATGGCAATACACTTTTATGGCTGAAATAATTGAAATACAATGTGGACATAAATGCTGGATGTGATTTACATTTTGACCATAGATATGCTTTAAACTCTTATATTCCATTTGTTGTGCACACATGACTGAAACATTTAACCACTTGCTTACTGGACACTTATACCCCCTTCCTGCCCAGGCCAATTTTCAGCTTTCAGCACTGTCACACTTGAATGACAATTGCGCGGTCATGCAACACTGTACACAAAGATCATTTTTATATTTTTTTTCACACAAATATAGCTTTATTTTGGTAGTATTTAATCACCGCTGGGGTTTTTATTTTTTGCTAAACAAACAAAAAAAGACAGAAAATCTTATAAAAAAACTAAATATTTTCATATTTAGTTATAAAAATTTTGAAAACAGATTTGAGATATTCTCCTTCACTGATGGGCACTGATGAGGTGGCACTGATGGGCACTGATAGGCAGCACTGATGAGGTGGCACTGTTGGGTACTGATCAGGAGGCTCTGATGAGGCTGCAATGATGGGTGGCACTGATGGGCACTGATAGGTGGCACTGAGAGGTGATACTGATGGGCGCTGATAGGCAGCACTGGTGGGGGCTGATCAGGAGGCACTGATGATGAGGCACTGATTGGAAGCACTGATGGCCACTGATTGGCAGCACTGATGGGCACTGATAGGTGGCACTGGTGGGCACTGATTAGCAGTACTGATGGGCACTGATAGATGGCACTGGTGGGCATGAATTTGCAGCACTGGAGGGCACTGATCAGCAGCACTGGTGGGCACTTAGGGGACTAATGTCACTCTAACAGAAGCCGGTTACTGGCTTTATTCTCTTCTTCATGCTCTCATCGTAGGCTCCGGCGCTATGATAGGCTGGAGCCGTGGTGCACATTTAGGAGATATTCATTTTACCTACAGGTAAGCCTTATTATAGGCTTACCTGTAGGTAAAAATAACAAAGCGGGTATACAACCACTTCAACCTAGGTTCACACTTCTGTGTTTAGTGCAGGCCATGTTTGCATGGGCATGGCAGCCCATTCAAATGAATGGGCTGTACCTGCATTTCGACAAACAAAAATGCGGCTGGTATGTCATATAAATTTGCATATGGACAATGTGCTGTTGCATGTAAATCTGACTTCCTGATAAATTAAATTTTAGTTTAAATTATTATGGTATAAAAAAAAAATGGATTGTGGGGGCCTTTTTTGGGGGGGGGGGGGGCGGGCGACATTTACATTTTTGGACCCAGGAAGTTCAAGATCTTGGGCCAGCCCTGCAAACAGCCAAAGCCTGCTAAGTCTTTCATAAGCGATGCATACTAGCACATTATGCTATTATCCTGCAGGGGACCATTGCTGGAAATTTTTTTTTGTGGTTTACTACTGCTATAACAGTTCTCATGTCCTAGGGGGCACCCAGGAAGTAATGGAGAAGTTGGACACTGAGGTAAGGACTCTGTAGGATGAATAGAAAGCTTTTTATTTTTTGTAAAATAAGTACATTAATGCTATATTGGTATGTAGGGGAGCTTAGAAATAAAATAGGTGAACTTCGCCTTTAAAGGGGAAGTAAACTCTATGTATTAAAATTCTCTGACAGGCAGGTTATTAATGACAGAAGAGACCCTATTGTTGTCTTCTGCCAGAAATACATCCTGCCTGTCAGCTGTCATGTTCACTGAGCCGCGCATGTGCAGCTCAGCGAACATTTATGGCCCGGATCGGCCACCAAACCGTGCCATGGTGATGTGACTGATGTGTGCAAGGCACAGGACTCAGAATGAAGACGGGCGAAGATGGAAACGCCGGGGGGCCCGGCGGATCGGTCCCAGCGCTGTGCTGGAAGGACACCTTATGACAGGTAAGTCTGCCATAATGTACTAATATGCTGTGCATACTAGTATATTATGGCATAACCCACCTGGGGGGCCTTGAACAAAAAAAAATTTGCGGACTTTACTTCTGCTTTAAGGGTTTTTTAAACATTTTTTTTGCATACATATAATTCCTCGATGAATACAAATACTATATGTTCAGTCCTCACTATTGAATAGACTCTCTGCTTTATTTTTCAAATTCAATCTTAACTTACTCCTAAAAAACACTACACTACATGTATTGATTTATTGGATCTTTTTTGGACCTTGGGAGACTTGTAAGCTCTCTCATTTGAGAAAGGACTGACACTTTGGGCTGTACAATCTGTTTATGGTGTCCCTTGTGTGAGGCATGGGTGTCCTTTGGCCTTTCTTTTCACTCTCCTGTGGCCCCTTGTTGGAAATTACATTTTGCACTAATCTTGTTTCAGCAGAAAAACATATCTATTGTTTTTAAAATACCAGGTTCAACCACGTGGATCTTATTCATATGTGCTACTTAAGAAGATTTATGATCATTTGAAACGCTTTGAGCTGAGGTGGATTGTTAGATGGAAAAGATATGTGAACCTTGTTTTTAAAGTATTGGATATGGTGTTGATATGTGTTTTTTAATGTTGTATAATAAGCTTCATGTTTTTATATTAGCACCCTTTAGTGTGCTACTAGCATTAATACAGGCAAGCCATAGTCTGGCCCAGGGATAAACCTGAGTCACTGAATCTGCGTCAGGGTTATTAGAGGTTAGGGCTGGATGACTCATCCCGGCAGCTCTCTGGTGCCTCCCTCTGGTTCTAGAATATTGGATGTGCTGGAAGTTAGTGGGCGAAGGCTAGGAGGGGCTGCTCTGCATATTTGAAAGTCATTGGGCAATCCCCAGGAAGTGGGCCTGGTAGGGGACCAAGGAGCCTTTAAATATTGGATGAGCCATGCCAGCCGATAAGTCAGGTGAAAGATGGAGAAGCAGTGCTCAGGGAGTCTGTCAGTGGCCCCCGAGGGACCCCTGCCATAGGGGGTTTTACCTCAGGCTGGAGCTCTGGAGGCTGGCCTGGAAGGATCCTACCACAGGAGGCAGTCCAGGGAGGCAGCAGAAGCAAAGAGAAACAGAGTGAGTAGATCATCACGGTGCAGGGACAGACAAGGGGAAAGACTGACAGCTGTAGCAGGTCTCTCTTAAAGACAGCGGTGTGCTTAAGTCTTCATCCAACTTTGCCCTGGGAAGTCTCCAGTGTGTGTCAGTTGGGTAGATTGGGAAGAAGAAGCAGCCAGGTAGGCTGGTGAAGTGTCAGCCAGGAGGGCTAGCATTTCTGCGGGAAGTAGAGCTGGGACCAGTGCCTATAAGGAAGCAGAAGGTGATGCAGGATGCAGTTCACTCCACTGGTGCTATTTTCTACAAGGGATTGAGAGTTGCGTAGTAGCGTGTAAGGGGCTGATGCTGAGCTAACAAGAGGCTATTGGTTTCTAAGGGAGTGAACCCAGCAGAGCTCTACAAAGGAACAAAGTTAGTGCAGGAGGTGGAAGAAGTAGAAGCTGTAAATAGAGAGGAAGTTGTCCCTGATTCTGTTTGTTGGACATTTTTCAAGTTGGGTATCCCATAATCCCTAACCCCATCCAAGTTATTATCCCCTAATAAAAACAACAAAAACAAGCTCTAGGACTGTCAAAATTTAGTTCAATGAACAGAAATGGGACTTTTAGGGCGCAAAAATACAAAAAGAATTACATTGAAAAAAGATTTATTGAAAATCACAATATAACTTGATATTGCACATTTGACATCAAATGTCTATGAAAACGTTTTTAAAACCAATACATCGCTAAACAGAGATGAACTTTTCATTTATTGCTCTTTTTCTCAACATGTTTCACCCAAACTTGGGCTTCCTCAGGAGAGTTAGATAATGTCAATTAATATTTACTGGAATAGAAAAAATACAGTCAGAACATTGAATACACAACAATTTACACTGCTTTGGTAAGTGTAAATTTGTTAAGATATTGAAGAGAGTAAAGATATAAGTGTGTTTACTCTCTTCAATATCTTAACAAATTTAGTATCTATATTAATGTACCCCATAGATGGATTGCCAAACTGATATAGTTTTGGACATTATTTCCCTCTCTATGACGCACTCGATACAACCCCATGTATTCAGCATTTTTGTGGACTGCGGAGCCCTCTCCCGGGACTTTCAGGTCAGCATCTGAGCCTATTAGCTCCACCCACTTTCTAATTTTGTGATGTTCATTTCTACATTATCTTACCAAAGCAGTGTAAATTGTTGTGTATTCAATGTTCTGACTGTATTTTTTCTATTCCAGTAAATATTAATTGACATTATCTAACTCTCCTGAGGAAGCCCAAGTTTGGGTGAAACATGTTGAGAAAAAGAGCAATAAATGAAAAGTTCATCTCTGTTTAGCGATGTATTGGTTTTAAAAACGTTTTCATAGACATTTGATGTCAAATGTGCAATATCAAGTTATATTGTGATTTTCAATAAATCTTTTTTCTATCAATGTAATTCTTTTTGTATTTTTGCGCCCTAAAAGTCCCATTTCTGTTCATTGAACTAAATTTTGACTTTATGTAAGGGATGTGGCGCTATATTCCTAGTTTTCAGCAACTCAGCTCATTTTCAAAAAAAAGCTCTAGGACTGCTTTCTGTGTCTGGATGCAAGAAGTAAATACTGTGTGACTGGCTGTGCAGCAGTGGGGAACCCTGACATTCGCAACTCCTACGGGGGTAATGCTACATATGTAATTTTGATGTGGTGCCAATATCTATATACCTATAAGTCCATGGCTACATTGCTTTAGTGTCTTATGTATAAGATATAGTATGTGGATATATAGGACAAAGAACCTCTCTCTAAATTTTCTTAACTTCATCTTCCCTATTGACTCTATTTTCTTCTAAATTTCAGGGAAATAAAAAAAAAACTGATTTTACTTATCCCCAATGGACACACACAAAATAGAACCAATTTGGTTGAAGCTCATTTACCCATGCAATGATGTAAAAATGGGATGGTACAAGCAAACACAAGTTTTTTTCCAGCACACTTACCAGCTAGCCCCAAAAAAACAAGAAAGAAAAAATTACCCTGTCTAACAATTTGCTTTAAAAACAGAGGTTTTAGTTGCACAACATTTGCAAATATATACAGTTGGGAAAATAACTATTTGATCCCCTGCAGATTTTGTAAGTTTGCCCACTTACAAAGAAATAAAGGGTCTATAATTGTTATCATAGGTGTCGATAGGTATATCTATCTAAATTAAATGATAGAGACAGAATATCAACCAAAAATCCAGAAAAAAACATGATACAAATGTTATAACTTGAGTTGCAGTTCAGTGAGTAAAAGAGATATTTAATCCCCTAACAACCAACAATAATTCTGGCTTCCACAGACTGGCTACAGTATGTGCTCATGTGGTACACAGTTTAGTCTTGTCAATTTAAGAAGGTGCTCCTAATGACAACTTGTTATGTGTATAAAGGACACCTGTCCACATAATCTCTTTCTTCCATTCAAACCTCACTATCATGGGCAAGATCAAAGAGCTGTCAAAGCACATCAGGGACAAAATTGTAGACCTGCACAAGGCTGGAATGGGCTACAAGACCGTCGGCAAGAAGCTTGGTGAATAGGAGACAACTGTCGAAACGATTATTCGCAAATTGAAGAAATACAAAATAACCATCAATCACCCTCGGTCTGGAGCTTCATGCAAGATTTCGCCACATTGGGGTAAGGATGATCATGAGAAAAGTGAGGGATCAGCCCAAAACTACACGGGAGGAGCCTGTAAATGATCTCAAGGCAGTTGGGACCACAGTCTCCAAACAAACTATTGGTAACAAAATATGCCCCCATTTATTAAAATCCTGCAGCCCCTGCAAGGTCCCCCTCCTCAAGAAGGCACATGTACAGGCCTGTCGGAAGTTTGCCAGTGAACTTCTAAATGATTCAGAGAAGGATTGGAAGAAAGTGCTGTGGTCAGATGAGACCAAAATTGAGCCCTTTGGCATTAACTCGACTCGCCGTGTTTGGAGGAAGAAAAATACTGACTATGACCCTAAGAACACCTTCCCTACAGTCAAGTACGAAAGTGGAAACATTATGCATTGGAGCTGTTTCTCTGCTAAAGGTACAGGCCAACTTTGCTGTATTGAGGGGCCAATAGATGGGGCCATGTATTTAAAATCTTGGATGAGAACCTTCTTTTCTCAGCCAGAACACTGAAGATAGGTCGTGGATGGGTCTTCCAGCATGACAATGACCCAAACGTTCCTCTTAAGGCAACAAAGGAATAGCTTAAGAAGAAGCACATTAAGGCCATGGAGTTCCCTAGCCAGTCTCCAGACCTTAATGCTATAAAAACTTTATGGAGGGAGCCAAAACTTCAAGTTGCCAAGTGACAGCCAAGAAACCTTAAGGACTTAGAGGAGATCTGTAAAGAAAAATGGACCAAAATCCCTCCTGATATGTGTGCAAACCTAGTAATCAACTACAAGAAATGTCTTACCTCTGTGCTTGCCACCCAGGATTTATCCATCAAGTACTAAGTCATGTTTTGCTTGGGGGTCAAATACTTATTTTACTCACTGAAATGCAACTCAATTTATAACATTTGTATCATGTTTTTTTTCTCCAGATTTTTGGTTGATATTCAGACTCTTTTAAAATATAACCATGATAAAAATGATAGACCCTTCTTTTCTTTGTAAGTGGGCCAACTTACAAAATCTGAAGGGGATCAAATAATTATTTTCCCCAGTGTATGGAAGCCATGCTGCCTTGTCAAGGCCCCTCTGTAAACTCTAATTTTCAAAAGTCTTCATGTTGGAGCAATGGAAAAATTATAGGAAGGTATGCCTGGAGGCAGCCCATTCCTCCTAAAGGCGTAGGGGAGTGGTTGTCAACTTATAAGTTATGGTTTTACGGTAGGTACCCCTGCGCCTGCCTGATGTATAGTGGAGTGGTCTAGTACTGCAGCAAAACACTAAAGGAAATGTCAAACTCCAAGTAAAATATATAGTAAGGTTAGTGTTGCGCTGTACAAAAAATTAAGATAAATACAATATAAAGTGCTCAGTGAATAAATAAATTGTATTGACATAAGCTGCCTAGAAGCATAAGAATATGTGCAACCTGTGCGTAAATAGCGTGCTGAGAGACATCAGTCGCTGTAAACAAAATAATAATAGTGAATCTTCATAAATAAATTCCTTAAGCCCCATACACACGGTCGGATTTTCCAATGGATTCTGACCTATCAGGCAATGTTGTCGGAAATTCCGACCGTGTGTAGGCACCATCGGACAGTTTCCATCGGATTGTCCGACGGACAAAGTCCTATCTCCTGCTGGATAGATTTTTTGACAACAAAGTCCGATCACACCAAATCCGATCGTGTGTAGCGAATTCCGACGGACAAAGTGCTACGCATGCTCAGATCACATTACAAGACCAAAGCTATTGGCTACTAGCCTCTACGTAGTCCCTTCGTAGGCAACAAACGTCACCACATTCAGAATGATCGGATTTTCCGACAACTTTGTCCGACCGTGTGTACGCAAAACCAACATCGGACAAAGTACGACGGACATGATCCGACGGACCTGGTCCTCGGATAATCCGAGCGTGTGTATGGGGCTTTAAAGGTGCCGTTGTGGATAATATAAAGAATAAATAGAATCAATAAAATTCCTTGGAGGTGATGGTAAAGGCATATAAGAAAACAAATGATGTTTGCTATCACATATCTTCAGGAACGCATGTAAACTGCGTTTTGCTATATAAAGTTCTTCAATAAAATAAGTATATCTTAAAAGTAGCTTCAGTGTAAAAGAAGTTAAATCAACAGTATAGTGAACAAACAATATAATGAATAAAATCGGTGTTCAAAATGAATACTATAGATAAATATAGAGTGGTGAGTCCGTGGAGTAGCCCCTATATCTATAAGGGCTAGAGTGTGGACTGCTGTGACGAGAGTGTCAGTCCAAGGAACTGGTGGTATGTAGAAAGTGCTGGTGGTCGCTAGTGGTCAATCTCCAAAGTGCTGTGCATACAAGCAGTGGGTGACTTCTGTTCTTCTGTATAATTCAGTATAGATGTCCCCTTACCTTACTGCTGTAAGGTAACAGCATTTATGTATATAATTCCTGTGTGGCCTCTGGATTTCCCTGGATGGCGTCCCCTAGGTGGGTTCCCTCTGGATCCAAGGTGATGGTTGTGCGTCTCCTAGTGTGCGTCTCCTACTGTGCGTCCCCTTTGAGGCCTGGTATCAGTATGTGTACCTCGCAAGTGGGGCAGAAGGGATGCTCGATAGTGTTGTATTTTTTAAAACAGTATTTTATTGTGCAAAGGTTAAAAGCATTACTCACATTTTAGTAAACATAGGCTTGCATGTAAAAAAACGTCACTTCCGGTATCTTCTTAGTCCCGACGCGTGTTCGTCATGGTCACGTGACTTCTTCAGGGGAGTAATGCTTTTAACCTTTGCACAATAAAATACTGTTTTATATGGTATGGATATTAAAAACAAAAAAAAAATCAAATTTAAAAAAAAAATGACGTGGGGTTCCCAAATATTCATATCAGACCCTTCAGGTCTGGTATGGATTTTAAGGGGAACTCATCGCCAAATTAAAAAAAAAAATGGCATGTGCGACCCCATGAATAAGTCTACACGACGAAACATGTCAGGGGCGTGGCTACAGGACAAGTAAACTGTACTAACGTGAGACGCTACTCTATTCGGAAGCTACACCACTGCCAGAGGTTGACACTTAGAAGTCGGTGAGAGATTTCACTGGTGCGCATACTTCTGGTCCGCCGTGGCCGTAGTACACCACTATACCAGTCCAGTTTGGTTTGCTGTGTTTTTATTGGAGGCTTGATTTTACTTTTTGAAATGTGAGTTTTACTATTGGAGGTGTTTGTGTGAGTGAGCTCTTCAGAGGGAGTGGTGTCACAAACACGTGGTGTGGTGGCTGATTCAAGTTTCTTTGAAGATCCAAGTTTGAAGATTTTATTTGAAGACACATTTGAAATCACCTAATTTTATTTACAGTTTGGACTATAATATATATAAACTTTTTTTCACTTGTCACTGGGTGAATTATATACATTGTTTCTATTTGAATAACGTCATTGAGTTATTTATATAGCACTTTTTTATACTTTGAAATTTGTATATTATTATTTTACACTAGCGCTACTAATTTATCCTATTTATAGTTTACCGTATTTATCGGCGTATAACACGCACTTTTTCCCCCTAAAAATCTGGGGAAAGTCGTGGGTGCGTGTTATACGCCGATACCCCCAAAAAAAAAATTCAAAAATGGCAAAAATAGCGAGCGCCGCCGAAAAATAGCGTGCGCCGCCGAAAAAGACCGAGGCGCGGCCGAAAAAACCCGAAGCCGCGCCGGAATAGACCGAGCAGAGTGTTCGGCTCTACTCGGAGTCCCGCCTCCCTGCGCTCGCTATGGAAACAGCAGGGAGGCGGGACCGCGATCGGAGCTGAACAGTCGGCTCGGCCTTTTCCGGGGCCGCTTCGGTCTTTTTCGGCCGCGCCTCGGACTTTTTCGGCGGCGCGCGCGACAGAGTCTCGGCGGCGGGAAATTTAAACCCGGACCGGACTTCTGATGTCGCTGGGCATGGCTGCAATGACGCTGGCAAGGTACAACGTCCCTGGGCAAGGCTGCAATGATGCTGGGCAAGGCTGCAATGACCCTGGGCAAGGCTGCAATGACCCTGGGCAAGGCTGCAATGATGCTGGGCATGGCTGCAATGACGCTGGGCAAGGCTGCAATGACGCTGGGCAAGGCTGCAATGACGCTGGGCAAGGCTGCAATGACGCTGGGCAAGCTGCAAATGACGCTTAAATGTAAGTTTTTTTTTTCCCTAAACTTCCCTCCTAAAACTTTTTTTCCTTAAAATGCTCTCCTAAACTTGGGGTGCGTGTTATACGTCGGTGCGTGTTATACGCCGATAAATACGGTACTTATTTTTAGGCTGAATTGCAGGCTTTACATTTTTATATTCACATAAGTAGCAGCTGTTTGTTTCTTTCACTTAATTATTTAATTATTTATTCCTTTACTGGTATAGTTAGTAAGTCATGAATTTTTTGGCGCAGTGGGGGTAGAAAATATAGAGGGCGGTTCTTATATTTATTTTTTACCAACAGTATACATTACCACTTACTGACTGGTTTCTAGAGGTTACAGCACACATTACGGCTCACTGATTATTTGCTAGAGGTTACAGCACATCATCTCCTCACTGCCTGCACACCATGGACTGGGGAGGTGAGGGGACCCATCAATAGACAGAAAACTCCTAGGGATCCTAGAACTTCTGGGATCAGTGGCAGTGCTGGGGGGAGGGTGTGATCAATGGCAATGCTGATTTTTTTTTACCGACTACCAATATAAAGAGGAGTTTCAACACTGGCCACCAATGTAATAGGGGTTTACAGTGGCCACTAATGTAATATAAACATTCACAGTAACCACCAATGTAAGGAGTGATTTACACTGACCACTAATGTAAGGGGAACATTCACACTGGCCACTAGTGTGAATGAAAGGATTGTACACCCAGGGCCGGTGCTAGACTATTTGGCACCCTAGGCAAGACCAGCTACTTGCGCCCCCCCACCCCACCCAAAAAAAAAAAAAAAGATAAAAAAAAAAAAAAAGGAATGGCTTTGTCAGTGTCTGACAGTGTCATTAAATAATAGCACAGTACACATCACAGATCCCAGTATGTATTGTGTGAAAATCTGTCACAATGTTTTTTTTTTTTATAATGGCACTTTTTAATTATTTCACTGTGTGCCATTATAAAGAAATATATTAGCAGCGGAACACCAGGCCCTGATTGCAAGTGTGACCTTTGCGGCCTGGTCATTCGGCCTGGATTAGGAGCATCACAGGCATGGTGCTGAGGATTTTGGTGGGCCCTGGATTATGAAGCCCTGTATGCTACATTAAAATTTTCTCCTCAGCCTTGCCTTTATTAACCACTACTTGTGCCTAGGCATTCTTTCCATCACCACCCACTGTACCTGGGACCCCTTTCCTCATGTACTATGCCTGCAGCCTCCCTTGCCTTACCACCCACTGCACCTACAGCCCTCTTCCCTCACCACCCAACATGCCCCCCATCCCTCACTATCCACCATGCCTAGGTACACCGTCCCTCACCACCTACTGTGCCTGTAGCCCCCTTTATTGCAGAAATACTACAGTAGATGTTCAGAGACTGCAGACATAGTACAGGAGAGGGTCAGAGACTGCAGACATAGTACAGGAGAGGGTCAGAGACTGCAGACATAGTACAGGAGAGGGTCAGAGACTGCAGACATAGTACAGGAGAGGGGTCAGAGACTGCAGACATAGTACAGGAGAGGGTCAGAGACTGCAGACATAGTACAGGAGAGGGTCAGAGACTGCAGACATAGTACAGGAGAGGGTCAGAGACTGCAGACATAGTACAGGAGAGGGTCAGAGACTGCAGACATAGTACAGGAGAGGGTCAGAGACTGCAGACATAGTACAGGAGAGGGTCAGAGACTGCAGACACAGTACAGGAGAGGGTCAGAGACTGCAGACACAGTACAGGAGAGGGTCAGAGACTGCAGACACAGTACAGGAGAGGGTCAGAGACTGCAGACACAGTACAGGAGAGGGTCAGAGACTGCAGACACAGTACAGGAGAGGGTCAGAGACTGCAGACACAGTACAGGAGAGGGTCAGAGACTGCAGACACAGTACAGGAGAGGGTCAGAGACTGCAGACACAGTACAGGAGAGGGTCAGAGACTGCAGACATAGTACAGGAGAGGGTCAGAGACTGCAGACACAGTACAGGAGAGGGTCAGAGACTGCAGACACAGTACAGGAGAGGGTCAGAGACTGCAGACACAGTACAGGAGAGGGTCAGAGACTGCGGATATAGTACAGGAGAGGGGCAGAGACTGCAGGCATGGTACAGGAGAGGGTCAGAGACTGCAAGCATGGTACAGGAGAGGGTCAGAGACTGCAGACACAGTACAGGAGAGAGTCAGAGACTGCAGACATAGTACAGGAGAGGGTCAGAGACTGCAGACATAGTACAGGAGAGGGTCAGAGACTGCAGACATAGTACAGGAGAGGGTCAGAGACTGCGGATATAGTACAGGAGAGGGGCAGAGACTGCAGGCATGGTACAGGAGAGGGGCAGAGACTGCAGGCATGGTACAGGAGAGGGTCAGAGACTGCAGGCATTGTACAGGAGAGGGTCAGAGACTGCAGGCATGGTACAGGAGAGTGTCAGAGACTGCGGATATAGTACAGGAGAGGGGCAGAGACTGCAGGCATGGTACAGGAGAGGGGCAGAGACTGCAGGCATGGTACAGGAGAGGGGCAGAGACTGCAGGCACTGTACAGGAGAGGGTCAGAGACTGCAGGCATGGTACAGGAGAGGGGCAGAGACTGCAGGCATGGTACAGGAGAGGGTCAGAGACTGCGGATATAGTACAGGAGAGGGGCAGAGACTGCAGGCATGGTACAGGAGAGGGTCAGAGACTGCGGATATAGTACAGGAGAGGGGCAGAGACTGCAGGCATGGTACAGGAGAGGGGCAGAGACTGCAGGCATGGTACAGGAGAGGGGCAGAGACTGCAGGCATGGTACAGGAGAGGGGCAGAGACTGCAGGCATGGTACAGGAGAGGGGCAGAGGCTGCGGATATAGTACAGGAGAGGGGCAGAGACTGCAGGCATGGTACAGGAGAGGGGCAGAGACTGCAGGCATGGTACAGGAGAGGGGCAGAGACTGCAGGCATTGTACAGGAGATGGTCAGAGACTGCGGATATAGTACAGGAGAGGGGCAGAGACTGCAGGCATGGTACAGGAGAGGGGCAGAGACTGCAGGCATGGTACAGGAGAGGGGCAGAGACTGCAGGCATGGTACAGGAGAGGGGCAGAGACTGCAGGCATGGTACAGGAGAGGGGCAGAGACTGCAGGCATTGTACAGGAGATGGTGAGAGACTGCGGATATAGTACAGGAGAGGGGCAGAGACTGCAGGCATGGTACAGGAGAGGGGCAGAGACTGCAGGCATGGTACAGGAGAGGGGCAGAGACTGCAGGCATGGTACAGGAGAGGGGCAGAGACTGCAGGCATGGTACAGGAGAGGGTCAGAGACTGCAGATATAGTACAGGAGAGGGTCAGAGACTGCAGGCATGGTACAGGAGAGGGTCAGAGACTGCAGGCATGGTACAGGAGAGGGGCAGAGACTGCAGGCATTGTACAGGAGATGGTCAGAGACTGCAGGCATAGTACAGGAGAGGGGCAGAGACTGCAGGCATGGTACAGGAGAGGGGCAGAGACTGCGGATATAGTACAGGAGAGGGGCAGAGACTGCAGGCATGGTACAGGAGAGGGTCGGAGACTGCAGGCATGGTACAGGAGAGGGGCAGAGACTGCAGACATTGTACAGGAGATGGTCAGAGACTGTGGATATAGTACAGGAGAGGGGCAGAGACTGCAGGCATGGTACAGGAGAGGGGCAGATACTGCAGGCATTGTACAGGAGATGGTCAGAGACTGCGGATATAGTACAGGAGAGGGTCAGAGACTGCAGACAAAGTACAAGTGTGTCTTAGCAGTGACCAGTGTGGACAAACATTGATTACTGCAAACAGGAGTTTACAAGATATAACTATAAGTGCCCAAAAAAAAATACATTTTCTAACAGTCATTTCTCAAGCACAGGAGGACAGTAAATGGTTAACAGGTCTGTGAACCTCCCAGCCTGACCAGCTAATTCCTTCAAAGATAACAAGGACAGTTTGATAAATCAGGGATGGGGGACACCAACTCAGCACAAATAGCTATAGAAACAGTTTTAGTTTGAAGTGTTGTGCAGAAGTCTAATCATCAGTCACCCTGCTGTGTAAATACAAACACAGATAGGAAGCAGTGTGAGAAGAATGAGGGATTGTCTAATCTACACACAGGACAGGAAAACACAGCGATGATTAGACTTCTGCATTACCAGTGAGTGACATGATCACCTTTTTCCT
The DNA here is from genome assembly GCA_028564925.1 of Lithobates sylvaticus. Taxonomy (NCBI): domain Eukaryota; kingdom Metazoa; phylum Chordata; class Amphibia; order Anura; family Ranidae; genus Lithobates; species Lithobates sylvaticus. The sequence continues at coordinate 347,388,132 of CM053026.1, read as the reverse complement.
TCTCAGGTATGTCAGATCCTCTGCATCCTGTCCTGCTCTGGTCACTGGCATCTTCTGATCAAATGTGGCGGGCTGGGCAATCTGATTGGCTAATGGGGGTGGTGGGAGGCGGAGCAATTTAGCAGTTATGCCCTCCCACTCAGAAGAGCAGCGCTATTGGCTGCCTGACACACTGGTCTGTCCCTCTCCCTCCAGCATGTGAAAGCCTTGGGAGGGAGAGGGGAAACTGCACACCGCTCTGCATTAACACCCGCCCGCTGCACTGAGCGCCTTGTTGTCCGGGGCCCCTCTATACACAGCCCTGCTGGGAGCCTGGGGAGCGACATGGAGGAGGAAGAGGAGGGTCAGCAGCGCCCCTAGGTGGCAGTACGCCCTAGGCGGCTGCCTAATCCGCCTAGTGGTAGCACCGGCCCTGTGTACACCAAGCCCCAATGTAATGAGAAGATTTACACTGACCCACAATGTAACTGAGACATTTAGCCTGCGTTCACATCTGTGTGTGTTGGGAACGTATGCAAAATCCCTTTCCTGACACCACAGAAATGTGCTGCCCTTTAGCGGATACACAGCAGTGCGATTAATTGTTACTGACACCCTCACGCATCTGCTGACATGTGCTGTGCAACTGTGTGATTTTGAAAAAGGGTTTGAGACTTTCTTCAGCATTTCTAGCACTTAGAGCATCTCATTGAAATAATTGGGCTGCCATACACGCTACCTACATGTTTATCCACCCTGTCAGTACACCTTTGCATCCTAGAACCCCTGCTAACCTCTGCACCCCAAACCTCCCCATCCTCTCTAACCCTCCACCCCTTTAACTCTACTTGCCTCCTCTGCTCATCTTTGCACCCACCTTCCTTACCTGTATACATCCCCTCCTTGCTCACCTGTGCACCTCAAACTGTAATTCCTTCTCTGCCTACCTCTGCACACCCCACACTACCCCCCCACCCCCCACCAATTCGCTTAACTTTGCAGAACAGGCGGATGTTAGGCTTAATGACCACAGTTGCAGGCAGGACTTTCAAGCATGCCCCTTTACCTCCCCAGTGGGCAGCATTCAGTATAGGTGATGGTGGATATGACCTATGGGGGACATAATATACATATGAATGCCGCCTTTATTTACATATCAATGCCGCCGGCCGCCGCTATTTACATATCAACGCCGGTTATTTACATGTGAACACAGGGTCTGCAGGTGAGTCACCCATACACAATAGGGCAGAGCTGGGCAGCATTAGTAGCAGCACTTCCCACTGAGATATTGGGACACAGCACATGACTAAAACTTCAAGGGACAAGGGAATTTAAACCAGGATAGTTGGTAAGTATGGGGCTCCTGCTTTGGGCCCCACAACAATGACAGGATCCAGGGCAGCTGCCCCTTTTGTCCTTCCTTAAAGATGGCCCTGAGCTGCAGGGACTTGACCAAAAGCCCAGCAAAACACAATGGCAGCTGAAGGCATGCTATACAAAAATGGCAACCACCTGCGTTTTAGCTTTATAGGAAGGTGCACATGGAAGGGCTTTGTACAGCACAAGCAAACAAAAGATTGCCAGTGAACTTACAGTACCATGAAAAGAAAAACACCAACAACATTACAATGTCTAACAATTTGCATTAAAAACAGTGGTTTTCATAATAATAATATTTGCAAATATATGTGGAAGCCACACTGCCTCAACAAGGCTCCTTTATAAAGTGTGGTCCTAACTGTACTTTTTGAGTCTTCATATTGGATCATACAGTATATAACAATGGATACAGGATGGATAACAAGATAGTGTTTGCCATAGGAAGTGATCCCATGATCCCAGCACTGCCACCACACTTCATGATCACATCCTTCTTGTGAACTCAGGTAGATGGATGTAATTACGTTCACTGAATAATTAGGCTGGAATAATACACTGTACCTCCAGATCTCTCTGCGGCCTCCAACAACTAAGAAGTAGGGTTGAGCGTACCTGAACTGTAAAGTTCGGGTCCGTACCGGACTTTTGGGTGTCCGGGGCCCAGACCCGAACTATTGGCTGTAAGTTCGGGTTCGGGTCCGGTGTTCGGCAATGTATTGGTGCCTTTTAGAAGCTGCAGGGCAGCCAATCAACGCTAGTTTCACAGCCATGCCTACTAATGGCATGGCTGTGATTGGGCAGTGCAGCATGTGACCCTGCCTCTATATATAGTCCAGACACACAGCGCACAGCGTCATTCTGCTATAGACAGGTTCCTGTGCTGCTAAGAGAGAGGATTTTAGGAGTTAGTGTGATAAAGTCAGTCAGTCCACATTCCTCTAATTTTCTTCAAATTAGTTAGATCAGTGAGCGATCTAGATAGCTAGAGTAGAGTAGAGAGTTTCTTTATTAAGGAAAAGAAAGAGGCAGAGAGAATTATTGAAGAGATTCCTAAATCAATTGTACCCTGGCTGGGGTGCAGTGCACAGTCTTTTAACAGTGCCATGAGGCCAGTGCCAGACAAAATATAAAAGTTTTACCTGCAAGCTCAGTGCACCATCACTGCACTGCATATTTTACTAACAGATACACCATACTCTGTGTGTATTCTGATATTGGAAAAACATTGCAAAAAAATTAAATTTTGCTGTGTTTTTTTTTTCCCAATAGCATTTTCTGCGTGTTCATACACGCTTTAGACACTATCCGTGTATTCTGATATTGGAAAAACATTGCAAAAAAATTTAATTTTGCAGTGTTTTTTTTTTTCCCAATAGCATTTTCTGCGTTTTCATAAACGCTTTAGACACTATCCGTGTATTCTGATATTGGAAAAACATTGCAAAAAATTTTAATTTTGCAGTGTTTTTTGTTTCCCAATAGCATTTTCTGCGTGTTCATAAACGCTTTAGACACTATTCGTGTATTCTGATATTGGAAAAACATTGCAAAAATTTTTTATTTTGCAGTGTTTTTTTTTCCCAATAGCATTTTCTGCGTTTTCATAAACGCTTTAGACACTATACGTGTATTCTGATATTGGAAAAACATTGCAAAAAAATTTAATTTTGCGGTGGTTTTTTTTTCCCAATAGCATTTTCTGCGTGTTCATACATGCTTTAGACACTATCCGTGTATTCTGATATTGGAAAAACATTGCAAAAAAAATTAATTTTGCAGTGTTTTTTTTTTCCCAATAGCATTTTCTGCGTTTTCATAAACGCTTTAGACACTATCCGTGTATTCTGATATTGGAAAAACATTGCAAAAAAAATTTAATTTTGCAGTGTTTTTTTTTCCCAATAGCATTTTCTGCGTGTTCATAAACGCTTTAGACACTATTCGTGTATTCTGATATTGGAAAAACATTGCAAAAAAATTTATTTTGCTGTGTTTTTTTTTCCCAATAGCATTTTCTGCGTTTTCATAAACGCTTTAGACACTATCCGTGTATTCTGATATTGGAAAAACATTGCAAAAAAATTTAATTTAGCTGTGTTTTTTTTTCCCAATAGCATTTTCTGCGTGTTCATAAACGCTTTAGACACTATCCGTGTATTCTGATATTGGAAAAACTGCAAAAAATTTTAATTTTGCAGTGTTTTTTTTTCCCAACAGCATTTTCTGCGTTTTCATAAACGCTTTAGACACTATCCGTGTATTCTGATATTGGAAAAACATTGCAAAAAAAAATTTAATTTTGCAGTGTTTTTTTTTTCACAATAGCATTTTCTGCGTTTTCATAAACGCTTTAGACACTATCCGTGTATTATGATATTTGAAAAACATTGCAAAAAAATTTAATTTTGCAGTGTTTTTTTTTCCCCAATAGCATTTTCGGCGTTTTCATAAACGCTTTAGACACTATCCGTGTATTCTGATATTGGAAAAACATTGCAAAAAAATTTAATTTTGCAGTGTTTTTTTTTTCCCAATAGCATTTTTCTGCGTGTTCATAAACGCTTTAGACACTATTCGTGTATTCTGATATTAGAAAAACATTGCAAAAAAATTTAATTTTGCAGTGGTTTTTTTTTCCCAATAGCATTTTCTGCGTGTTCATACATGCTTTAGACACTATCCGTGTATTCTGATATTGGAAAAACATTGCAAAAAAAAATTAATTTTGCAGTGTTTTTTTTTCCCAATAGCATTTTTCTGCGTGTTCATAAACGCTTTAGACACTGTACGTGTATTCTGCTATTGACAAAAACACCCATTTAGGGCGAGATCATAACTTTTGAAAATATGAGGAGATCATCAAAAAGGGGACGTGGCCCGGGTCGGGGTGCTGCTGATGGCGCTCCTGTTGCAGGGAGAGGACGTGGTCGATCTGTGCCAGCTACACGCACTAGTGAAACACCTTCCTCAGGTGTGAGTAGGCGACAGAGCCTGCAGCGGTATTTTGGCGCGCCTAATGAGGCTGTACGAATGTTGAGGCCAGGACAAGTACAAGCGATAGTAGATTGGGTTGCTGACAGTGCCTCCGGTTCCTTCACATTGTCTCCCACCCAGTCTCCTGATGAAAGTTCAGAGTTGGCACCTGCAGCCGATGTCCATCAGTCTTTCACCTCACCCCCTTGCAAATCAGCCAATCAGTCTGAGCCCCAAATCATGCAGCAGTCTCTTCTGCTTTTTGATGACTCTGTTAGCAGGGTTTCCCAGGGCCATCCACCTAGCCCTGCCCCAGAAGTGGAAGAGATTGTGTGCACCGATGCCCAACCACTTATGTTTCATGATGAGTACATGGGAGGACCATCGCAGCACGTCTGGCGATGATGGCGAAACACAGGTGCCAACTGCTGCTGCTTTCGCCATTGTGCAGACCGACAAGGAGGGCAGGGGTGAAGACTGGGTGGAAGATGATGTGGAGGATGATGAGGTCCTTGACCCCACATGGAATCAACGTCATGCAGGTGACCAGTGTAGTTCGGAGGAAGAGGCGGTGGTCACACAGAGCCACCAGCACAGCAGAAGAGGGAGCAGGGTGCAAAAGCGGAGCGTCCGTCCCCTAGACAGTACGTCTGCTACTGCCCAACGCAGCAAGGGACCGAGCACACCAAAGCCAGGTCCAAGGAGTTCCCTAGCGTGGCAGTTCTTCAGACAATGTGCTGATGACAAGTAGGGATGGACCCGGTGTTCGATTCGAACCCATGTTCGAATCGAACATCGGGCGTTCGCCCGCTCGGTGAGCCCAGAACTATTTGGGCCGCTTGCATCAAATTCGTGTGATGCGAGCGGCCCGCAATGCATTGCGCCAGTCGCAGTGCAATGCTGGCTGATGATTGGCCAAGCATGCACTGTGACCCCGCATGCTTGGCCAATCACAGCGCCTGTGTCTTGCCGAGTTGGTTCCCCTGGCGGATTGGTTCCTCTCTGTACTGCGCAGGCGCAGTACGAACGACTAGCCATCTTCCGGAAATTGCCGAACCTAAACAGATTCAGTGAAGTGTACACCGCACAGCTGATTTTGTTTGTTTAAAAAAAAAAGTTAAAAAAAATCCACTCCTAATTCAAAAGAAAAACCCCAGATAGCACTCTAAAAACACAGCTTTTATATTCTCTCCTCTATATCCACAGCTGAACGATTTATTTTTCTCTTTCCTTTGCCCCTTGCTTACAGTTATAATACATACGCCCCTTAGTTAGACTTCCCCGGCATCGTCTCGTACACAGACTGCGCGTGCGCGGTGTACAGTTCCCTCGCATCTGTTTAGCTTCGGCAATTTTCGGACATTTAGCCGCGCATGCGCAGTACGGATCTACACTAATCCGCCGAGGGGAACCATCTCGGCAGAACACCGGCAGCGAGGAGAGCCATAATTGGCTACAGGCAGGATGCCTGTAGCCAATTATAGCTCAGGGGCTTTAGTACACGCCCCACGGTATAAGAGGCCGCCGCGGCGGCGGCCTCGCATATTGTGTTCCAGTTTCAGCATGTCAGTGTGCTGCTGACTGCTGACAATATGTGCTGTATTTATGGGGATTTGTGTGTGCGTGCTGTTAGTACAGCATTGCAGTATCACATCTGGGGGCAGTCTATAGGTTGCCTGTGAAGGGGGCAGGTTTCCTGTGCTTAGAACTGTCCCTGCAAAAAGTGTAATTTTTGCAGGAAAAAAGCTATTTAAAAGCACTCGCGGCTAATGAATTCATGGCTCCCGTAACACAGAGAACTGTCATTCATTGATAAAAAAAAAAAAAAAAAAAAGCGTGGGGGTCCCCTTAAATTCAATAACCAGGCCCTTCAGGCCTGGAATGGATATTAAGGGGGACCCCAGCCAAAAAAAAATGGCGTAGAGTCCCCCTCAAAATCCATACCAGACCCTTGAGGTCTGGGATGGATTTTAAGGGGAACCCCAGCCAAAAAAAATGGCGTGGGGCCCCCCTCAAAATCCATACCAGACCCTTATCCGAGCACGCAACCTGGCAGGCCGCAGGAAAAGAGGGGGGCACGAGAGCGCCCCCCCCTCCCGCCTGAACCGTACCAGGCCACATGCCCTCAACATTGGGAGGATGCTTTGGGGGTCTGAAACCCCCAAAGCACCTTGTCCCCATGTTGATGAGGACAAGGGCCTCTTCCCCACAACCCTGGCCGGTGGTTGTGGGGGTCTGCGGGCAGGGGGCTTATCAGAATCTGGAAGCCCCCTTTAACAAGGGGACCCCCAGATCCCGGCCCCCCCTGTGTGAAATGGTAAGGGGGTACAAAAGTACCCCTACCATTTCACCAAAAAAGTGTCAAAAATTGTAAAAATGACAGGAGACGGTCTTTGACAATTCCTTTATTAAAATCTTCTTTCTTCTGGTCTTCCTTTCTTCATCCTTCGGTTTCTTCACCTTCTCCTTCTGGCATCTTCTTCCATCTTCTTCTTCCATCATCTTCTTCCTCCGATCCGCTTCTTCTTGCGCTGGTCTTCTCGTCCTTCTCGACCGGCATCTTCTTCCATGGCGTCGGCGTCGGTGTCTCTTCTTGGGCCACTCCTCGCAATGGGAGGCTCCCGCTGTGTGAGGCTTCGCTGCGTCTGACAGGTCTTTTATAATGGAGGGCACCTGGTGACCCGCCCCCTCTGACGCACGGGGACGTCATGGGGAATACCCTATGGCTTTCCCCATGACGTCAGAGGGGGGCGGGGTCACCAGGTGCCCTCCATTATAAAAGACCTGTCAGACGGAGCGAAGCCTCACACAGCGGGAGCCTCCCATTGCGAGGAGCGGCCCGACAGAAGAACAGATGCCGACGCCATGGAAGAAGATGCCGGGCGAGAAGGACGAGAAGACCAGCGCAAGAAGAAGCGGATCGGAGGAAGAAGAAAATGGAAGAAGAAGATGGAAGAAGATGACGGAAGGAGAAGATGAAGAAACCGAAGGATGAAGAAAGAAGAAAGAAGATTTTAATAAAGGAATTGTCAAAGACCGCCTCCTGTAATTTTTACAATTTTTGACACTTTTTTGGTGAAATGGTAGGTACCCCCCTTACCATTTCACACAGGGGGGGGGGGCGGGATCTGGGGGTCCCCTTGTTAAAGGGGGCTTCCAGATTCCGATAAGCCCCCCGCCCGCAGACCCCCACAACCACCGGCCAGGGTTGTGGGGAAGAGGCCCTTGTCCTCATCAACATGGGGACAAGGTGCTTTGGGGGTCTCAGACCCCCAAAGCATCCTCCCAATGTTGAGGGCATGTGGCCTGGTACGATTCAGGCGGGAGGGGGGCCGCTCTCGTGCCCCCCTCTTTTCCTGCGGCCTGCCAGGTTGCGTGCTCGGATAAGGGTCTGGTATGGATTTTGAGGGGGGCCCCACGCCATTTTTTTTGGCTGGGGTTCCCCTTAAAATCCATCCCAGACCTCAAGGGTCTGGTATGGATTTTGAGGGGGACCCTACGCCATTTTTTTTTGGCTGGGGTCCCCCTTAATATCCATCCCAGACCTGAAGGGCCTGGTTATTGAATTTGGGGGGACCCCCACGCTTTTTTTTTTTATTTTTTATCAATGACTTTTTTTTATGAATGACTTTCAATGAATGACTGTTCTCTGTGTTACGGGAGCCGTCAATTCACATTAGCCGCGAGTGATTTTAAATAGCTTTCTTTCCTGCAAAAATGACACTTATTGCAGGGACAGTTCTAAGCACAGGAAACATGCGCCCCTTTACATGCATACTATAGACACCCCCCAGGTACGAAATTTAAAGGAATTTTACACTTTTATTGTTTCAATTTAAGCATTATTAAAATCACTGCTCCTGAAAAAACGTCCGTTTTTTTAAAAAAAATTTGCATTGATACATGTCCCCTGGGGCAGGACCCAGGTCCCCAAACACTTTTTATGACAATAACATGCATATTAGCCTTTAAAATTAGCACTTTTGATTTCGAACGTTCGCATCCATCATAACTAATAGGGTTCTAAAGCTCGCACGGACTTTAGGTCCGTTCGCGGGTTCTGGTGCGAGCCGAACAGGGGGGTGTTCGGCTCATCCCTAATGACAAGACACGAGTGGTTTGCACGCTGTGCAATCAGAGCTTGAAGCGAGGCATAAACGTTCTCAACCTGAGCACAACCTGCATGACCAGGCATCTAAGTGAAAAGCACGAGATGCAGTGGAGTAGACACCTCAAAAACCAAGAAAGGTCTCTGGCTCCTCCTGCTTCCTCTTCTGCTGCAGTCTCGGCCTCTTCATCCACCTCTGTGGTGACAGTGACACCTGCCAACCCGCAAACAGAGGATCTGCCAGCAACACTACCACCTGGGTCACCAACCATCTCCACAATGTCCCATGGAAGCGTTCAGCTCTCTATTTCCCAAACACTGGAGCGGAAGAGGAAGTACCCCCCTAGCCACCCACGATCCCTGGCCCTGAATGCCAGCATTTCAAAATTCCTCGCCTTTGAAATGCTGTCATTCCGTCTGGTGGAGACACAGAGTTTTAAAAGGCTGATGTCATTGGCTGTCCCACAGTACGTCGTGCCCAGCCGCCACTACTTTTCCAGACGAGCTATCCCTTCCCTGCACAACCAAGTGGGGGACAAAATCAGGTGTGCACTGCGCAATGCCATCTGTGGCAAGGTCCACCTAACTACGGATGCGTGGACTAGTAAGCACGGTCAGGGACGTTATATCTCCCTAACAGCACACTGGGTAAATGTAGTGGCGGCTGGGCCTGAGGCGGATAGCACTTTGGCGCATGTCCTTCCACCACCAAGGATTGCAGGGCACTTCAGTTTGCCTCCTGTTGCTAACTCCTCCTACTCCGCCTCCTCATCCTCTACCGCCTCCTCATCCGGTCAGCGTAACACCTTCACCACCAACTTCAGCACAGCCAGGGCTAAACGACAGCAGGCAGTTTTAAAACTTTCCTGTTTGGGGGAAAAACCCCACACAGCGCAGGAGTTGTGGAGGGACATGGAACAACAGACCGATGAGTGGTTGGTGGCAGTGAGCCTCAAGCCCGGCCTGGTGGTGTGCGATATTTGCAGCCCTCTAGCCCTTTCCATTACTTTTTTACAGCCATTTTAGTGTTCAAAAGTTCGGGTCCCCATTAACTTCAATGGGGTTCGGAGTTCGGGGTCAAGTTCGGGTCAAGTTCGGTCCCGAACCCGGACTTTTTTCCGAAGTTCGGCCGAACCCGCCGAACCCGAACATCCATGTGTCCGCTCAACTCTACTAAGTAGAAAAAATCTCCAGACATCATTCTATCCATGTTTCAAAACCAGCTTGAACTTGCCCTTGGAAATTAAACAGAACTTAAAAGATCTGGCTATTTGTGTTCTTAAACAAAAATGTCAATCAAAATAAAAGGAGGAGAAGCTTTCTACAATGATGTTTACCACCTGCCCAGTGCAATGGGTACCAATGGCCCATACCTATTTTTCATTTTCTGCTCCTAAACATAACATATTTTCCAAGAGGTTCAGGTTCATAATAGTTATTTATGCCACGTTAATTTGTCTTTATGCCTGGCATAATTGTTTTTGATGTGTGGACTTCTGGTTTCTTGAACTATTTAAAGGAATTTTATGGGCATAACCAGGGCTACCATTAGAAATCATGGGGCCTCATACAATGTACCCGCCCCCCCTCAAAATATTAAATAAGCTGCTATGCTTCACAGTCATGGCAGAATTTATACCCCTGTCGAACAAGACCCATTCAAATGAAGAGCACTGCTGCTCTGCAAGCGCCCCGCAAGCACCCCACAAGCGCCCCACAACCACATGCAAAGCACACAGGTGTGGTGTGCTAGAGTGGGGGTAAATCAGGCGGTGAGCAGGTGATATACCTGCTCACTGTCTGCCAAATGCTTTCTGAAGAGTGATTCAAATGCCATCTGCTCTTTAGAGTCCTTAATTTTTTTTTAATAGTTTTTTAGAATTGTAATCTTTTTTTTTCTTTTTTAGAATTTGATTCACAAGGCTTCCTGTTTATTCACAAACTGAACCCTAGTAAACACAGTTTACTATGCTTCGGTGATGAATGGACACAGGAGCAATCTGTGCAGATCCAAGAACAGATTCCCCTGCAGCACAGCTGAAGAGAGAAAGAAAAGTAGAAGCAGACAATGCTGTAGGGGGATCTACAAGAGTCTCAAGTGTCAGCAATAAGGCAGTACAGCCAGCTATCCTGCTTGGCAGGTGCCCGGGCCCCACTTTTGAACCAATGGGGCCAAGGCCTTATATAGCAATGCTAGCCGCACTGCCTTATCAGTGGCCCTGGGCATGACCAAACCTCTCCCTCTCCTTAAAGAAAATGTCCTGGCATTATTTTTTCTACTATATTATTTCTGTAGTGAGAAATTGATTTTTTTTACTAAGAGGTTAGTTACTACTGACAATGGCATACCCCCAGAACTACATCTTCCAAGAGAGTCATTACCCTACACACAGTGAATGGAAAGGCTCATGGGAGTTAAGGCAGTGGCATTGTTTGCTAGACATGGAATCAATGTAGAGGGGCAGTTAGGGTGGGGAATAGGTGGAGTTCTGTAGTACAGCAGGCAGGACTGACAACGCTGGTTGGAATTTCAGTGCAGCAGAGATGGTGTTGGCAGCCATAAATAATAAGTTAGGAGCATTTCTGGCAGAATCACCAATTTTTCTTTTGCACTTGCATCATTTGTAAATGTCTAAAACATGGGGAACATGCAGGTATTGCAGAGATGTACAGTTTATGTTTTTTTTTATTTTGCCCAGGCATTAACTTTAAAGGGTTTATCAATGTTTTCACTCATGATTCACATTAAGTTCACTCAATATTCACACATTTCCAACCATGATTAAAATTAAAATATGTATAAATCTTGGGTGAAAAGTTTGCTATAATGACTCCTAACTGTTTTTTAGTGTTTGTATTATTGCCACTGTTATCTGCTGAAGGTGTAGCAGAATCTCTTAGCTCTTCCAGTCTAATGAGAACCTGCAAGACCAAAGACAGCTGACATCCTTCAATATGTAGTGGGTTTTGAGGCATAGTGGGTGCAAAGATTGTGAAAGTCATTGTGCGCCAGACAATTCTTGGATGCAAAAGAGGTTTTATGTCTTTTAACAGTCATTTTTATATTTTGCAAGGGAAAGAGGGTTAGGGCCAGGACACCCTTAAATAGTTGCAATTTCAATGGACAGACCCCGAGACTCCAATAGGAAGACAGCTGTACAGGGAAAGGCCCCAGCAAGGTGCCACTTCTGCACGTGCAGGTTTGCTGTCTCTTATGGCAACAGTATCTAATAGTTCCTAACACAAAGTTCAACAGTTCTCTCAGCTTCACTACAATGTCCACTTGTAGCTCTTCAGCCCCTTGAGCTCCTGGTCTCTCACTGGACTCTCTGATTCACTGACTCTGAATCCCATGAGCTCCTCAAGGCTTTTGCAGTGGTATCTTCCTCAAGCATCACCCACGCTTCCCTGTTGGGTCCCTAGCTTGGCACTTCAGATACCTTTCAAGTTTCACCCCTGCTGACTGTCTCGATCCCTGGCTTGACACACAAGGCTGCTCTGCAAGCGTCACCTTCGCTGGTTGGGTCCCTGACTTGATCACCGTCTGAAGTTTCCCGATTCTCCACCGTGCCCGTTCGATGAGAGAGTTACTCCTGTACTTGCTTCAGTTACTCACTGTGGTCCCTGGTAAAGGTGGTTGGCCCCTTAATGGCGACAGCTTCCCTTCTACCTCCGACCACAACAGGTTCTCCGGCCGGTAGATCTGTCACTGGTGATTGGACTGCAAGCCGCAGCCACAACCCTGCACTACCCTCTTACTTTTGGATAGGCCCTCACTTTGGCTGGCAGCCAGATGCCCCCGGGATAGGCCCAATCTCCGCACTAGCAGCCAGGAGTGTAGGACACACGTCCACCCAGATGGCGGTCCGGGTGGCACAGAGCAGAGATCACCTGACTTCATCCGAATATATAGGTTCTCCCAGTAGGCTAAAGGATTCAAGAAAACCCTGGCCCATTTGCCAAGATATCCCATATGCCCATTACTTGACCTTCAAATGTCCTTCTCACATCTAATGCCACCAAGTGCCCGGCCACTTAGTGGCAGAAGAGAAAAGTACAACAAGGCCAAACTTAGGGAGAAATCAATGGATCCCTAACAACTATCTACAGTAGCAACTCCTGACAAGAAATTTGCTGAGGAGCTCATTGACTAAACCCCAGTGTGCTACAAAGGGAACCCCCTGTGGCCTTTGATGTGATAGTGACACTTTCTGTTTTAGGCTTAAAGCGGAGTTCCAGACTTTTTTTAACCTTACAATGTTTCCAATGCCCTTCCCCCAGGCACATTGCTAAATGGACATTTTTAGTTATTTTGATTGTTTCTAAGTACCTTTTTTTGATACCTCTTTGGGCCAGCACATGTCCCAGCCACCTAGGCAATGACGTCATTAGGCGATTCCAATGGTCTCCTGGGATATGGGTGCCATCTATCCCAGGAGTCTTTTGGAAGCCTAATGAAATCTCGTAGTGTTTGAATACGACATGATATTCAGCAACCAACTTTGCCCGTGGTGTCATTACTGCACAGGCGCGAGATCGGGAGGTGCATGCTGGGTAGCCAGCTGCACCGAATCACAGAAAAAGACACAAGCGGGCTTCAGATGCCCACATTATAGATGACCACCTGCCTGATTCTGAGATCAGGTACATTTTTTAATATTTAAAACAGGAGCTCCACTTTAATAAAAAATATGCACATGTGTAATCTAGGCAACCATGCTTGTGAACTGACCAGACACCGACAAAGCTGGCTTAGGTTGAAAAACTAAGGACGACAGTTGATTTGAAATATGTAACCTAGCTAATTAGATCTTCCCTTGAGTTTGATCAGGTTGGAGGGTGATGGAGGAGGTCAGAGAGCAGGCCATACATTTATTACCCAGGTTGACTTCTCAGGCAGCATAGAAAGCAATCAATTTATAACTGTGGTTCCCTTTAGCCTTTCAGCTGGTTCCTCATTAGACTCTTCACAACAAAAATGTATTCATTTAATAGGTGTGACTAGGACAGCAATGGTTTACTGTTCTTCATTTACACTAGGGTTCTTTTCAGATGTAACAAAAGGAACGTCTATAAAACAAACATCTGAGCTCTCTAATCACGAGGAGGGAACAGGATTTAAGTAAGAATAATTTTTCTCTGTGGTAAATTGACAGTCAGAATAGATGGGCATCATAGGAGACAAATGATGTGCCTTCTAAGGCTCACTCCTCTTCTTCTTCTACTCCATTTACAAATGTTTGTCCTTCATGATAGCCCAGATGGTACTAATAATAACTATCTTTATGTATCCCGAGGCACCCTAGATTGGCCTTGGGGAATCCATAAGCACTAAGGGCAGGTACACATGGCCCAACATTAATGGTCAATGCAGCAGATTTATGCTTTACTATGCTTAGTAGCACCCAAAGTCTGCCACAGATACATTTCAAGGTACTGGCACAATAGAGATAAACTCTTTTTTGGGCAAGCTAGAAGCTTTGACAAGCAGAGCCAAATTGAAGAGTAATCCCTGTGCTCCTGGAAAGCTTCACTGTCCAGGCCTGCTCTGAACAATAGGTCTTGTTGCAAGAGAAATCACTTCTAACAGTACTTGACTTACTGCATGTGCTTCCTGGGATGGTAAAAAAAGCCACAAAGGACTAGATGGCTGGGAGGATCTCATTAATTTTAATGTATCTGTCTATGGAGCTTGAGATGACGGGGGTGGTCTCTTTCACAGTTCCTGTCCAAGCACCCTGGAAGTTGTGACAGGGTCTGCAAGGGTGAAGTAAAGGCACAAGTGCCAAAGGGGCCGACAGAATGGACTGAAAATTGAGAGTGCTGGTATCCCGTGAGCAGGAGTACAGCTGGTATTACACTGAGGATGTACAAAAGCCTGGTCTAGTAGCAGCTGAGCAGGAAGACTCAAAGTTAAAGCTAGGATGAGAGTCAGAGACAGGCCAAGGTTTGTCATGAGCGAGCAGCGATGTACGAATTTACTGGGCAGGAGTGTAGTCAGTAATCCAAGTCAAGGTCGGTAGCAGAGATAGACAGCAAACAAAGCCGACAAGGGTAATCTGAAAGCAAGGTCAGGTGGAAGCCAGGTCAATCATGGAATCAGCAGTGGATGTGTGAGTATGTCTGTGTATACTATGTTCCTTACATTAAAAATACAACCATAGTTTAGGCTTCAAGGGTTTTTAAATGGAAGGCCTTGCTTCTCTTCTGTGAACTACAGAACACTTCCCCCTTTAAGCTAAGGAGAGGAGTAGTGGGATATTCTGTAGTACAAATCAGAAGTAAGCATCCTAGTGTGATCATGCTTCTCTTCCATAGATACAGTACAGTGAGTGAACATTGTCACCCTAGGACAGGAAGAATAGTACTGGCAGGATCATTGGGTGACAGTAAAGGAAAAAAACCTTTAAAAAAAAACCATCAATGCAACCACCACAGCTAAGGACCAGTAAGCTGCAATATATTAAATTTTTGCTGGTTTTAGATACACTTTAGTGTACATGGCCATTTTTGTTTTGCTTTTGACATCAGTTTGTAAAACCTTTTAGATTTATGAGGATCATGTGGTTTAAAATAGATTATATGGAACACTGGGCAAAACAATGGCTTTGAAGTGAACACTTATGCCTTCCACCACTAGGGTCCGTGGATTGAATCTCGGCCAGGACACAATATGCATAGAATTTGTATGTTGTCTCTGTGTTTGTGTAGGCCCTCCTCCCACATTTTAGAAACATGATGGTAGATGGTTAAAAAAAAGTGTATCAGACAGAGCACAGGACCCCACAGGCTTTCTGGCAGGATTAACAGGCAATTTATTTTGTACTTATCGAACAGATATAACAAAACAAGTTCATTGTCAGGGTTTCCACTGCATGGAGCGGTTCTTTGGAGGACAGAGAAGTGGACTAGGCAGGGGGTGGGGGTCTCTAAACTGGAGTTGAACTTAAAAATGTTTGGATAGTATCAGTATTTCCCTAGTTGACTCTGTCTACTTGTTTGCTGGAATTGATCCTTAACAGCCAGCTACTCATTATAATAATATCTTGAAAGTCAATAATAGCAGCTCTTTCCACATAGGGATAGCTAAGTATACGTACAGTTTCTTCAGGAGATTCTGGCTCAACTTAGGGGAAGCATAGCCAAAGCTCTTTTGGATATACTTCTCCTGGTTATCACAGGAGTGCAGTTTGCTCTGCACTGCTGTGACCTGATTTCAGCAGACAGTGGGCTAAAGCCTTCTGATGTCTGATGTCACAGAGCCAGTCCAGTCTCTGAAAAGATCCAAACCATATGGTCAGGATCCTCCCAGAAGCCTGGACTGGCAGCTGGCTCAGACTGTCAGCGAGCCACTGAGAGCCTGAGCCAGCCGCCCCTACCCTTTCCACAGTTCGGCACTCCAGTGAGCATTGGAGGGGCAGAGCAGAGAACCTGTGAGTCAGCTCTTGACTCAGAGAACACTGAGAACTGAGTGATAAGCAGTCACTCAGTTCTCAGTCTTAGAGCCGGCAGGGGACAGATGCAGCATCAGATCAATGTTGCATCCACCTAGATCAGTACAGGGGGTCCCCGGGTTACAAACATGATAGGGTCTGTAGGTTTGTTCTTAAGTTGAATCTGTTTGTAAGTCGGAACAGGTACATTATTTAAGTGTAGTTCCAGCCAGAAAAAAATATTTTTAAGCTTTTTGGGTAGCATAGGGAAGGGTTAACACCCCTGTAATGTTTGTTTTGCTGTCTGTGCCCCTGTTCAGAAGATTTCACCTCACTTCCTGTCCCAATGACAATTGGATTTTGAAAATTTTGGCTTGTTGTGGAAACAAGCCTTGATAAAAAAGCATCAGTGGAAGTACCTTTTTCCCATAATAACCCTTACAGGAGTGAATTTCCATTCCTAGGGGTAGATTTCCTCTCACTTCCTGTTGTCTCCCTCCGTTTGTAAGTAGGAGTCGTTTGTAAGTCGGATGTTTGTAACTAGGGGACCCCCTGTATACTTTTTTTTGTAAACCCATACTTCTCTTTTAAGTAATGAATCATTAATGCACTCATCTCTTGTGGCATTCTATTAAGAGAACATTGATAGACACATACAACAGGTCCCCGAGATGATTAATGTGATGATATTTCTAATGATGAGGAATCAATGGGCCACTGAAACTAGAGTAAAAAAGAATCTGCATTTCTGTAAATAATACTGCTGGTGCTGAAGGACAAAAGGCCAGTAAATGGTGACTTGGGATCTGGGATACACATCATCCCTGAATATTTTTTGTTGGATTTGTTTTGCTGAAGGCAAGTTTTACCAAAGATAACCAAGAGAAAATAAAGGAAAAAAAACAGAAAAAATTGAAATCGAATGCAGCCACCAGACCTATAGACTGGTATGCTGCAATATGTTACATTTTTGTTATTGAGTTTAAATAAGCTTGATGGTTGGAGTGCATGGGAGTTTGTGAAGCCTTTTTTAAAAGGGAAGGGATTGCAGTGTTTGAATTGGTTTGCATGGCACAGTATAGATTTGCATCTACAGTATTCTTACCTTTGTTATGCATTTCTTGGTTTTGCTTTTATTTTTTTAATATTTATTTAAATCGAAAGTAAGGCAACTATGTATATTGGAAGGACATCATATGACCCAATACTCCAGCATCAGAATAGATGAAAAATGTCATCATTACAAAACGTTTAAATCTTAAAAACTTAACCCAAGTTATCCCCCAGCTGATCTCAAAAGCCAGCCAGATTTCTGCACTTGGAGTTCATGTATAAGTGATAGATCTCCTTCTATTAATGTCTAAGATGGTGGCTTTGGTGAGGCAGCTCCCATGTGACCAGGAGGAGGGTCTTCAGAAAAATCCAGATATGTTAAGTGTAGCAAGGGCACCACACCAATTGTAATAGTCCAGAAAGGTATTTTATTGGATGGTCAATAATATAAAACAATTAATGCATTTTGGGAGGTTCGCACACCTCCCATTCATCACCTGCAATGGAAAAAATATACTTTAATGAGGAATTCCAGGTATGGCATTTTTTACATAGTTTTACTGGTCTAGCTTGGGCTTGCAAGGGCTAAAAAAAGCTTGTAGACAGACTATTTTGGGACTACAGTACATTCTGTATATTTCGTCAATGATGACTCATCTGTGCGTGCATGCTTGACTATAAATTGTGGGGTGAGGGTGTACCCTTTTGCTGAGGGCAGACAGCAGGACCTTTCCAGAATACAGAATGAATTGCCATAAAGACTAAAAAATAAGAAGAGAATAAACAAGCAATTAAACCCAAACTTATAAAGAACACATCGTAGTGCACAGCGCAGCATTTGGAAACTAAGCCCACCTCCCTGCACAGCCATTCTTCCAACCTCTCTACCCTCCTTACCAACCCACCTCCCCACACACACAACCCTTTCCAACAGTTGACCAAACCCCATTAGCTCACCTACCCCCACACACATGACACCACCCTTTCCTCTGGTGAGCTGGAGTCCCGTCCGGTCCAAGTGGGTGCTGTGGAGGAGGGTTGGTGAGGTGGTGTGTTGATGGCACTGTGGGGGGATGAGGTGGTGGCAGGTGCTTTGAGCAGGAAGGTTGAAGTAGTGGTGGGAGGGTTAATGTGCTTGGAGGTGCTGTGGTTTGATGGATGTGTCAGGTGCTTTGGCCGGGAGAGGTGAGTAGAAGCGGGTGGAGATGCTTTAACTGGGGGGTTGGTGGGCTGAGAAGTGCTTGAGGTGAGAGATGTAGGCACTGTGGCAGAGCAGGGAGTGAGAGTTAAGCTGTGAGAGATGGTGTACCTCAAGGTTCAGTGCTGGAACCCTTGCTTTTTTTAATGTGTGGGGTGGGTGCTGTGGTGGGGGGTGGTGAGGTGCCGGAGTTGGACACACTGTGGCAGAAAAGGGGGTGGTTAAGGGGGGCTGTGGCTGTGTGTGGTGAATGAGAGAAGTTGGAAACACTGTGGCACAGTAAAAAGTAAAAGTGTGAGGTGGGTTGAAGATGCTTGTAGGAGTAGGGGAGGTGGCTGGGAGGTGCATTGACCAAAAGGTTCAGGGGCCCTGTGAGATGGGCACTGTGGTGGGGGGATAGTGAGGTCAGTGAGTTGCACTGTGGCAAAGCTTTGTGTTGAAGATGCTGTGTGTATGGGTTGGAGGTGTGAGTTAGGCATTTTGACAGGGGTGTGTTAAGTGGGTGGGTGATGGTATTGCCAGGGGGTGAAAGGTGCTATTAGGTGGGTGCTGTGAAGGGGGCAGTGTTGGAGTTGCTGTGGCAAAGCAGGGGGTGAGGTGGGTAAAAAGTACAGGCACTGTGGAGGAATTAGGTGGGTGGCAGGTGCTTTGAACAAAAGGAGTAAAGTGTGTGGAGGTGGGAGCTATGGAGGTGGGAGCTGTGGTGGTGGTGGTAGTGGGGAGGGGGGGTTTGAGTGGAAGGTGGGAGCTGTCGAGGGGACATGAGGTAAGTGTCAAGTGCTTTGACAGGTGGGTTGAAGTAGGTGGAAGGTACTGTAACTTGGGGATGGCGGTGGTGGTTGATGGGTGCTGTGAGGTGGGTAGTTGATTTGGGTGGAAGGTACTGTTTTGTTGGGGTTAGGTGGATGGCAGTTTTTTTTTTTTTACCAGGGGGGTGAAGTGAGTGGGAGATGCTGTGATCAGGGGGGCGAGGTAAGGTGCTTTGGCAGAGTCTGGAGAATTGGGGGTGCTGTAGGAGACATGGTGGGGGAGGGGTGAGGTGGCTGGGAGGTACTTTGACCAGGGGGGTGACATGGGTGAAGGGCCCTGTGAGGTGGATGCTAAAGTGATGGGGAAGTCAAGGCATTTGGCAGAGCAGGGGTGAGCAGTGAGGCTGATTTAATAAGTGCTGTGAGGAAGGTGGAAGGTTTTGTGGTGGTGGGTGATTTGGGTGGAAGGAGTTGCCTTGGTGGAACGTAGATGGTTTTGGAGTGCTCTGAGGTGAATGGCAGACATTGTGCTGGAGGATGTTGTGAGTTGAGGGAATTGGAGGCACTGTGGCAGAAAAAGGGAAGGTTGAGAGGTGCTGTAAGGTCAGTGGTCAGTGCTGTTGTGGAAGATGGTGATTTGGGTGGTAGGCACTGTAGTGATTGGGGTGAGGTGGGTATCATACACTTTGACTGGGGAGTTTAACTGCATAGGAGGCATGGTAACTGAGACATGAAGGTTGGTGGTTGGGTGGTGCTGTAACTCTGGTCATGTGGTGATTTGGATAGAATGCACTGTAGCACATGTGTGTGGGGCTGGGAGATGCTTTGATGGGGGGGTTGAGGCAGGCGAGTGAGGGGCACTGTGCAGTGGGCTCTGTGGAGGGGGGATAGGGAAGGGGTGGTTTGGAGGCACTGTGGCAAAGCAGGGGATGATTGTATGGTAAGGGATGGTGTGAGGTAGACTGTAGACGTTACGGTGGGGAAGGAAATGTGTGACAAAGACACTGTGCAAACAGGAGGTAATTGAGTGTAGATACTCTGACAGGGGGTTGAAGTGGGTGGGAGGCACTGTTACCAGAGGGGTGGGAGCTTTGGTGATGTGGGGGGTTTGAAGGCGCTGTGGCAGAGCATGGGGGTGAAGTAGGTAGGAGGCACAGTGGGGGATGGGGGAGATGACTGTGGGGGGATAAAGTGGGTGGCAAGCACTTAGAGCGGGGGAGGGGGCAGATTCAGTGAGGAGGTGAGTGGGAGCCCCTGTGACCAGAGGAGGGTCAGGTGGATGGTTCCGGATACCCGGTGAGTGAGTTGAAGGCACTATGACAGAGCAAAGGGATGAGGTGTGTGGGAGATTGTTTAGGGTGGGTGCTGTGGTGGGGGGGGTGATGAAGTGGGGGAGTTGGAGACACTGTGGGTTGGAGATGCTTGTAGGGGTAGGTGAGGTGGCTGGGAGGTGAATTAACCAGAGGGGTGAGGTGGGTAGTACAGGGGCCCTGTGAGGTGGGTACTGTGGCAGGGAGCTGGTGAGGTCAGTAGGTTGGAAGCGCTGTGGGAGAGCATTGGGATCTAGTGCATGGTTGAGTGGTGCTGTAAGGTAAATGGTAGGCACTGAAATGGGGAGGTGGGGGTAATTTGTCTTGAAGATGATGTGTGTAGATGTGTGGAAGAGCTTGTCTGGGGGGGGGGGGGTGAATTGAGTGGGAGATGCTATTATAAGGGGCTCAAAGGTGCCGTGAGGTGGGTGCTGTGGTGGGGGTGTTGGAGGTACTGTAGCAGAGCAGGGGGGTAAGGTGAGTAGGAAGCACAGGCACTGTGGAAGGTTGAGTTGGGTGAAAGGTGCTTTAAGCAAAAGGAGCGAAGTGGGTGGGAGGCACTTTGACATTGGTGGGAGCTGTGGTGGAGAGGGGGTGATTTGTTAGTGTCAGGTGAATTGGAAGTGCTGTAGGCGATGTGGTGGGGGAGGTGCTTTGACCAGGGGGGGTGAAGTGGTGGGCAGGTCAAGGCATTTTGGCAGAGCAGGGAGGCTCATTGTCACGTACCTGGTCGGAGTCTGAAATGACAAGGTCAGCCTCTCTTGTATCTCCGGCCCTGGTTCCGCTGAGAGTGGAAACAGAAGGAACCAAGGGACAGGAGGAACACGAGTGCCTGCAGATGTAGCCCTGGAAGCCTGAAGCAGACGATGCGACTCTTGGAAGGCAGAAAGTCGCAGCAGGTCGCTGGAATGAAGTTGCAGATACTCAGAGTAGAGCCAAACAGGAGACAGGAGCGTAGTCACAAGGATAGCCGGGTTCGGTAGCAGGCGGCCAGCAAGGTACAAAGACATCAGGCAGGAGCAGGGTCAAATGGGAAGCTGGGATCAGGAACCGATAATCAGAAGTATAGGAGAGTCCAGCAGCAAGGTCAGAGAAAGCCAAGGTTCAGCAACAGGTAATAGGCAGGTAACAACAGGATACAGATACAGGAACAGCTGAAGATCAGTCAGCATCTGTCTGAAGTCAGTGCGCCCCTTAAATAGGCCGTCTGGCGCCAAAGGAAAGCTTGGACGCGCTTCTGCGGATGTGCACACTGCTTTGCACACACGCATTGGCACATCTGCGTTCTGCTGAGTTCTTCATGTGCGCGTGCGTGCACAAGTGCAATGACAGTTCTCTTACACTCATGGTTGAGGTATGCTGTGAGGAGGGTGGTAGGTGCTGTGATGGGGTGATTGAGTGGAAGCAGCTGCCTTGGGTGGAAGGTGAGCTCTGAGGTGAATTGTAGACATGGTGGAGGATGTGGTAAGTTGGAGGCAATGCGGCAGAAAAGGGAGAGGTTGAGAGATACTGTGAGGTCAGTGGTTGGTGCTGTTGTGGTAAGAGGTGTTTGGGGTGGTAGGCACTATAGTGAATGGGGTGAAGTGGTTGTCAGATGCTTTGACTGGGGAGTTTAAGTGCATAGGAGGCATAGTAACTGGGACATGGAAGTTTGTGGTTGAGTGGTGCTGCAAGGTGAGTGGTCAGGGACCAGGAAGTTGAGCTGGGCGGGTGAGAGGAGCTGTGAACTGGGTGCTGTGGAGGGGGGATAATGAGGTGGGTGTGTTGGAGGCACTGTGGCAGAGTCTATGGTGTATGGATGACAGGTGCTGTGAGTTGGACTGTAGACCTTCTGGTGGGGGGGAAGGGGGGTAGGGGGTGTTTGTGACAAAGACGCTGTACCAACAGGAGTGTAAGTACTTTGAAGGAGGGTTGAAGTGGGTGGGGCAGCAATGAGGTGGAGGGATTAGAGGTGCTGTGGCAATGCATCAGAGTAAGGTAGGTAAGAGGCACTGTGAGGGGGAGGGAGAGGTGGGCACCAAGTGCTTTGAGCAAAAAGGGTAAGGGGGTGGGAGGTGATTTGGCATAAGGGGGAGTTGTACTGGGGGAGGGGAATTTGAGTGGGGTGCTGTGTTGAGGTGATGAGATGGATGTCAGGGGCTTTGACTGATGGTTGACATGGATAGGAGGTACTTCAACTGGGAAAGATAGGGGGTTGATGGTCGAGGAGTGCTGAGAAGTAGGTGGTAGACTCTGTGGTGAGGGGGTAATGTAGGTGAAAGATGTTGTGGAAGGGTTCGTTTGATAATAGATTTTTTTACCAGCGGATGAAGTGAGTGGGAGATGCTGTTACCAGGGGGATGAGGTTGGTGGGGAAGGGGCTCTGTGGCAGCGTCTGCTGAGTAACCTACGCTCTAGGAAATGCTGTGGGAGAGAGGGGGCTGGGAGGCACTTTTTCCATGGGGTGAGGGGCCCTGTGTGGTAGAATCTGTGGCAGGGGGTTGGTGAAGTAGGGGTTGGTGAAGGCATTGTGGCAGCGTTGAGGCTGGTGGTTGAGGGGTGCTGTGAGGTGGGTGGTAGGTATTGGGATGGAAGCGTGGTTTCAGTGGGAAAAGGGGAGATATCACCGCTCCAGGAAGACAGACAGATGGTAAACCTCTCTCTCGCTTCGGAAGCCGTAGGTGTTGGCGATTGCTCGTAGCAATAAACAGGAACTGATTCTGGACAGCCGCACTCTTGAAAAATAGCCTTTCTTTATTTTAAAAAGTTCACATCAAAATCAAAGATAGCTCTATGATTAAGCACTGCTGTTAGTGCGAAACGTCAGCTCTTTTGTCTGCTGTGATTTTCATCTTTGATTTTGATGTGAACATTTTAAAATAAAGAAAGGCTATTTTTCAAGAGTGTGGCTGTCCAGAATCAGTTCCTATTTAGTGGTTTGGGTGAGAGGTGCTGCAGAGGATGCAGGGATGAGCTGACTGACAAATGTTTTCACCATGAAATGGATAGGAGGTGCAATGACTGGGGGTTGACAAGCACTTTGAGTTTGGCACTGTGGAGGGGTGGGGCAGTGGGAGACACTGTGGTAGAGCATGGGGGGGGGGGGGGTGAGAGTAGGTGTGGGGGGATCAGGAGGATGGAAGGGATGTGACAAGAAAGTGGAGAGGGTGAAAGCAAAGTGGTAAGATGGGAGGGGAGTACTATAAGGGAGGAATGAGGTGGGTGGGAGGCCCTATGACCAGGGGAAGGTCAGCTGGA
Organism: Lithobates sylvaticus; assembly: GCA_028564925.1. Classification (NCBI taxonomy): domain Eukaryota; kingdom Metazoa; phylum Chordata; class Amphibia; order Anura; family Ranidae; genus Lithobates; species Lithobates sylvaticus. Next base: position 347,364,709 of record CM053026.1, on the reverse strand, counting down.
TGGTTGAGACGGGCCATGAGGAGAATGGTAGATGCTGTGGTAAAGTAGTGTTTCTACCAGTGTATGGCCAGCTTTAGTTCAGAAGTGCTGAGTTGTGTTTGCTTCAATATGTTCCTTGATCTTACGGGTCTATTAAATAAATGGGGGGTACACCACTATAGGGTGATACTGTAGATGTAGATGAAAGTGTAAATACTGCCATGCCCTAAATCATATGATGTAGCGGAGCTACATCAAGCAGCCTTGACTCGTACCAACCTTCCCTGTATTCTACTATGTTTCAAGCACGCATTTGCTATAACATCATTATTGCGGGATTGGTTTGATTTAGGTTTATATTAGCAGCCTAATTTTATAATGTATTTTAACCTATACTTTTATGAATGTTTTTTCATAGGTCATGATGTTCAATAAAATTTTATATATTTTAACTTGTGGGTATATTGCCCAGTTTGCTCTCTTCTTGTCTTCAGACAATTCACTGTGCTCTGGGTGAACAGGTCCTGCTGTCTGTCCTCTGTAAAGGGGTACACCTCTTCCTACACTTTACACTCGAGCATGCACACACCAACGGGACAGCAGTGAAGAGACATAAAGCAAATACTGTAGGCTCATGTAGTGTAGTCCCAAAGTGGACTGTCTACCATCTCTTTTTAGCTCTTTGCACAGGAGAGAACTGCCTAAAGCTCATATTTTGAGCATTAATTTTTCTATATAATTTGAGAGACAAGACAGACAAACATATACTACCATGACAGGTTGAGATGCAGATCCTCCTTCTCTGTGTGGCTTCATCTTCTTCCAGAGGTAGTTGCTGTTTCGTCAGGGACCCCCTCACCGGAGTTTGCTCTGAGCTGCGTACTACCTCCAGGTCATTCATCAGGAACAGATACTCCCAGGCAACGAAGAGTGGGAGTGTGAAAGAGTTGCATGGCTCAGGTTCACGGGAGGCTGATGGTGCAGCAAATGCTTGAGGTGTGATAAAAGTGTGCTTTAAGGGCCACATCACACCTTTGTGCTGCGACAGACTGCAGCACACTTGTTATGCGCAGTGGTGCTAAATGGTACCCCAACGCAGCTTTCCCAACACACCTGCATTGTGGCGCAGTACAACCCATGTTCCTACACAGTGTTGTCAAATATAGTGCATGCATCTTTTTTGGTGCATTGGGAATCCCATTCAAATAAAATGCAACATTTATTAACAATGCAGAGTTGTAAATTGGCCCTATGGGCTCGTACACACTTTTTTAGATCTCTAAAGAGTGACCAGTGTTCAGAATGCTCTTCAGATAGCAATTTGACAGGTGGTGAGGAGGCATTGTATCATCCCCTCATCACCTGCTTTAAAACATCTGCCACCGGTCATAAGACTAAAAGTGGTTGAAAACCTTGAAAATTATATATAAACAAAGCATCTCTCTATAGTGTGCACTTGTTTCAATCCAGAGCACTAAGTTTCATTTCCATCTGTCGCATCCATTCTGTGCTATCTGCATAAGTCACTTCTGACAGGTTTCTGTGACAGGAAGAGAAAGAAAATGACTGGGAGGGAGCTCCAGTGCACCGCCTGTGGTTGACAGGCTCAGCTCTGTTCCTGTGTGCTGTGTGTGGGGGGGTGTCCCGTACCTTTCAATCAGCCCTCACTGAGCTTTGCAGAGTGTAACTTTAGTTCCCAGCCCACTGCTTTCTGAAAGCCCAGACAAGCTGTATAAATTCTGCACTTTGCATATCTGCAGACTATAGAATTTAAATGGAGAAAACTGCTGTCAGTTTTCTCCAGGTTTTGCTAGTCCTGGATGGGATCTCAAACTGTGTCCAGGTCTTGACGATGGCAAGCAAGGTGTGTGCCCAGCTGCACACAGACCATATAATGAGGGGCTAATGAGTGGAGGATGGTGGAGTGTGAGCAGCTTGCTGCTGCTGTATGAAGACAGACCTGTGGAGGGGTCATCCCTGTGTAAGGGGTATTCTTTGCCCAGAGACTGGGAAAGGAGGGACAGCCTTGAGAGTCGGGAAGACTAAGGAAGCCAGTGAGTCCAGGGGACTGGAAGGAATCAACTCTGTTGAGAGTAAGCAGAGGAACTGCTGACAACAGAGAGCCAGGTGGCTTGGTATGTTTTTCATTGATGAATGCTTAATGAAGTTAAACCCCTGCGTGGGACTTCTGGATGGACTTTTGTGTTTTTCCTTTCTTCAATAAACGTGGGCTACCAGGCCCTTCACTATATATGCCTGTCTGATGAGGACTCACTGCATTAAAAAATGCATCTTTTCACTTGAGTTAAACACCCCCATGTTACAAGTGGTGTTCGAATGCGGGCATACAGACGGTGAAATCTGGTCTCTGCGCCAGTGGTGAGTCATTTCAGGAACTGCTGCTAGCTGTGTGTGGCAGCCAGGCAAACTGCATTGCGCAGGAGTTCAATTGACTGTGTTGCATTGTGTGCAGGTAGTGCACTTGTGAGAATTTTTTTTTTTTTTTCTATGCTGTGAACTGTGTAACAAGCTGCTGTGCATGTGACTGCAAGGATGAGGCAGTCAAAACACAAGAAGTTCATGTTAAATCAAGTTAAAGGTGAAGTGAGCTCAGCGTGGCCTGAGAAGATGTCTCCACCTTGGAGGGCCAGTCAAAAGGGGCCAGTGATGTGTGAGACAGTGAATGAATGGTTCAAGCAGAATCGCAAAGAGTGTGGCGCAGTGCAAGGGGCTCAGATCTTGGCCTCTGACTATATGCAACCCATGCTGCCTACAGAGGAGGTTGGGGACTTCCTTGTAAGATTTGAAAAAGTTGCTGTAAAGAGAAAATGGCCTAGGGACTGGTGACCCCTACTACTGCGGTGGGTAAGACTGTCTTTAATGAAATAATGGCTGGAACCGCTGGGTTGATGTTGAAAAAGACTGGTGCTGGTAAATGCATAGAAGAGACTGAATATGTGACTGTGCACACTGGAGTGGAAGTGACCCCAAATGGGAGATCCACTGTCTGTTTGGAAAAGGACTTGCCTCACTGCAGTGCCCCGTCCAGTGGGGAGGCAAGTGGTAAACTTGAATGTGACAATATGATGGGTAAAACTGCTAATATTGTGTTGGCTAAAGTGAATGGTCCAGTTGCTAATGGGCTAGTGCAGCTCACTAGAGATAACCCTGCTGTGAATGCGGTTAAAGATGTGCTATCTCCCCTAGCAACTGTGAAGAAGGCCATAGAGGTGCCCCTAGAAACCCCCAGGGAGCTCTGCGTTTTGGAGCCGGAGGTTGCCTGGGACAACTTTGGTGCTGCTCTGAGGGATAAGAGGGTACCTGAACATAGTGATGACAGGATGTTAAATGTTAAAACTGAAATGTTTGAAAACACTCATGGTGGAAATGGGTTAATGCAGTCTAGCAACGACAGGTATCAAAGCTCTAATGCGTTTAATGAAGCGCCACCAGAGCAAGGTGGTGAAGGTGTGGTATTGCTGTCTGCTATGGTTAAAAATGTAGTGCCAAAATCTTATTTGAACCAAAGTGATATGTGCAATGTGTCTGTTGCTGAACCACTCTGTCCCTCTGGGTCTCCGTGTACAGTAGGAGCGGTACTGCGTGGTACCTCTGGGAGCACAGAGATAACAGACTGGGACAGGTGGACAAAAAACCTGTTGGCTTTGTTGGAAAAGGCCTCTGTTGGTAAAAGTGAAGCAGACATGACTTCTGCAGTGCCAGATGAAGGACCTGCAGAGCAACTTGTATGCAAGGATGCACTTGCTACTGCAGATGATGGTGTTCATGAGATGGAAACGCCAAATAAGGGCAAACACACAGAAGAGGTCATGTCTGTGATCCACAAAGGGCCCAATGATGTGATAATGGATAATGCCGAGCCAAATGTGTTGGTGGAAGTGCCAGATGACACAGCCATAAATGAAGTGATTGTAGTCACAGGTCCAAATGTTTTATGGGAGGATGGTCAGGAGTCAGGACAGTTGTTGGCAGAGGATCTCCTGCCAGTGGAGTTGGTGGATAGTGAAGCTGCCGTGGACAACCACTCCACTGGATGCAGTTCCTCTCCAGACACTGCCCTGCCGAACATGAGTGAAATGAAATATGACAAATGCATTGATATTTCTGACCGTGATGAAAAATGCAGCTCATTGTCAATTTGTAAGGGTTTGGTTACCATGGGTGACCACAAAAATAATGGTAGACCTGAAGATCTTGGTCAAGTTTATCTGGTTGTAGCAAACCCTGAAAATTGTAATGAGATAGGGAATGGTATGATTGACACAGAAGAGGTAAAAGATACAGCAGAATTAGGCCCCCTACAGGTTCAGGAGGGTATTTCTGGGGAAGATTTTCTGAGGTTTGAGAAATTTCTAAGGTCTGAGAAGGATCGTTATAAACAATGGTTGCAGGAAAATGGCCCAAAGCTCAGCAAGGTGTCGCATGACTTTAAAACCTTAAAGTCGCAAGACAGTCAGTATGTCCTTCAGAGGGAGACTAGGATGAGGCTGCAGTCATATGAGGATGTTAGTGATGAAACTGACAAAAATAAGCATGCAGTGTACATGAGGAAACAAGTGGCGCTAAGTTTGGACAGTAAGAGGGTGCCCGTACTTGGAGTACAGAGAGGGACCATTGTCACCCTAATAAAAGAGCCCCCACTTATCATTAAACCAGTGTTTAAAAAATGTGGTTCCTTCTAAATTAAGCAAAGAGAAAAGGGGTGGTCTAGTGGAAATTGAGGGAGCACTTTATAACCTTAATGGTACTGGATCCGTAAAATTCAGAAATCAACCTCATGTGCAAAAAGGTACCAAGATTGGTAAAAGGACTAGTGTAGGCCCAAGAGAAGTGGGAAAACATCGCTTTTGGAAGTGCACTCGTAAAAAAGCATGGGAGTGTCTTTGTAAAGCCCAAGTAGATGCAGCAAGGGGACGTGGAGAAATTCACCTGATGGGACAAGATTTGGCCCATGTGGGTGGCAGCTTGCATGGTCATGCCAAAGTGAGGAGGTTGTACTGGTGTATATTGAAGGTTAAAGCTGATGTCAGCGAGTTTAAAGGTAGGATCAGGGAAAGCAGAGTTTCCCCCAAAAAAATGATTAAGCCCAGGGACCCAAGAAGAAGAAGGCTGAGGATGGGAAAATATAGGACCCTGTTAAGATCCAGGGTGGGACGTGCCTGGAAGCGCACCCGGAAAAAATTTTTTTTATTTCTGTATATCACTTGAGGTCAGTCACTTCACACTGGGTATATGTAAGAGTTTACAGGCATTACAAGACATATGCCACAAGTACCCTTGTTGCCTTTCACAATATTGCCTTTCACAATGTTGGATATGAGATATCGAATGCAATAAAGTACTGTACATCTAAAGCCAAAGCTTTTTTGTCTGTTTTTATAAATAAAATGATTGTTTTTGTTGTTTGTGTTCCATTGGAAAGATTTCTCTGCACACTTGTCCTGCAGACACAACAGGGAGTGAAAGCAATCTTTCAAAAGTGATGGGAAATCTGCTCTAATGGCCCGTACACATGATCTGAATATCGTATGACCGACCGTACGACCGTTTTCAGGTAAATAGTCGCAAGTAGAAATTGAATAGCTTAATAAAGTCACGAAAATTCTCGTACGATAGAAAAAAAAATCAAAAGGGATGTCATGTGTTGTAATGTATTTGTATTGAATTTTCGGACGACAACTATACTGACTAACCGAAAATCGTACGATCTGGAAATGTACGAGGAAAATTTCCGTGCATGCCCGATCGAATACGATCAGATGAACGGTCGTGATCGGCTGTCGAAAGTAGTGTACACACGATCCGAAAATTGTACGATCCTTCCTCGGACGACCGTTTTCGTACGATATCCGGATCGTGTGTACGGGCAATTAGTTGCCACTGGATCCGAGGTCCTTATTGGCAGTTTTTTTTATTTTTTTATTCCTGCTCTGATAACTACTTTAAAATTGTAGATTCCCATCACTTTATATCCCTCTGACAATTGTGAATCTCCCCAGTGGTGATAGAGACAGCAATAAGCTTACAGAGGTTCCAACCCTTCCCTACTTTTTCCTAAACTAGAAAAAAAAAATCAGATACACCCTAAAATATATTATTTTTGAATGGTTACTGTAAGAGATTTAATTTGGACTAGAACACTAGAATCATCTTAGGGTTGGAGTCAGAGACGAACTGGACAGGGGGGCGGGGGGGCGGTGGCTCCTCTGGCTGCTCTGATACCCTGTAAAAAGGCTGCACCGCTTCAGCCGCAGACATGCCTAAAGGCTTCATGGTGAAGAGGAGTAAAATGTCCCTGCCAGTATTCTACCGAGTGGGGGATGAGGGCAAAGACAGAGCGCAGGCCGCTGGCATAGAAGGTGTATGCAGTGTCTGAGTAGAGGCCAGCTCCGTGCCCCACCAGGGGCTCTCCTCCCCCGGCCAGCCCCAACTGAGCCGCCCCTGCCCCCCCCCCCTGCAGCCTCTGGCCGCCCCCTGCTGTCCAGTTTGGGAACCTGGAGTTGGTGTAGCAGGCGCTGTCCAGCCCAATCCGCCCAGTGAGCAGAGAGTACCTGGAGCAGAGCTTCAGCCTGTGATGGGGGTTGGGAGGAGGCAGGGAAGAGGGAGAGCTGGAGGGGGTCCTTGTCGCTGCACCATGGGCTTCTGGGTTGTACTTGCCCCCTCGGCCAAAAGTTGCCAGTCAGCCCCTAGCTGCAATTTAGAACACAGTGTGGGTTTGGCGCATTGTTCCAGGGTGTGGAAGGCATTTAAATGCTTCCTTGCACAGCATAAAGGCACAGAACATTCATGGGAACAAAACGAGATTTGTGTGACATGCACATTGTGCAAAGCTGATTATATTTCACAAAGAACACAAACAAAGCACACAAAGCACACATTTCTAATATTTAAGCCATGAAAATGGTTTCTTATTTTTATTAGATGGTATTCAGCCTTGCAATCAGAACAGGACTATAAACTGTTATTTCAACCTTGGACCTGGAATCACAAGACCCTGTTACATAAGTTCCTGACCATACATCTCTTTTTTTATAACCAAAATATGTTGTAAGCTTTTCTGGGTTGGTATATATCAAACCCATTCTTTTATTCTATGTGAAGTGTGCAATACTGCCATTGATAACTTTTAATAAAGACAAAATATAGTATACAGTAGGTAGCAAATCTAAATTTCCCATTTACACTTCATACCCAGACCCCACTTTGCCACATTTTCATTATACTTATTGAACAAGTGGTTCCTATACTACTGAGTGGAGTTAAATATCTTTTTTTTATGCAACACTCCTTCCAGGCTACACTACAGGCAAAGAAGTGTTGAAATACATCCATGGTGAGGAATTGATACGCTCAATCTATTCACGGCTACTGGACATCTATGATTTCCAATGAGTAGCTGATATTAAATTCTAGAGATTTTGTTTTTAACTAACATCACTCCTCTTTATTATACCCTGCATATTAAAGTATATATCATATGTAAAGAGAGTAATAGAGGAATACAACGTGCACTAGAAATGTGTAGTAAAAGTTTGTATAGCTTCTAGATTCTCCAGGACTGATCCACTGATCATATGTCCTCCGACAGTATTTCAAGTTTGCACGCTGGCAATGCTTTTGGCCTTCTGAGGGCAAAGCCAAGCTTATTGCCCTTATGTTCGAAAACATCTGCTCCACAATTCTTCAGCTTTTTAGCCTAGACAGTAGCCGGACATAAGATGATGCGATTCTCTAGAAGAACGCTGATGACCAAGAAAACAAGGTACAGTCCAAACATCATACATCCCAAAATCTTGTTCATCTTCCACTTACACACAGCAATGGATAGGATGACGAACAGCAGCATTATAAAGAGGAGGATAATTGCACAGAACAAGCCATTGCTGCTCACTGGTACTGGTGTCATGTTGTTAAAAATGGAAAACAGAAGCCAGGGCATGGGGAGGCTGTAATGGAGATAAAACAACAGGGAGATGATTTGGTTGTGCAATACAGAGACCTATTAACGTAAAAGACTTTTCAGACCAGCATAATCTATATACAGTACCATTAAGCTTATTTTATGTTTATGTAATTTTGGCTAGACTAGTTGTTGAAAGAATAATGCTAATATGCTGCTTTGGGTATATGTAAAATATCGTTTTAAATTAATTTCTCAAAGGCTTCTATGGCTGGCTGCCATTACAAATTTCTCCTTGGAGAATGCTAGTTTCCTGTCTGCCATGCTGATGGTTTGATTATCTGAACCAGAACAAGTTTAGAAATTTCCAACATGTTTTTGACACCAATTTATAGCATGCTTGTTGTGGGTCTGTGACTCAAAGTTAATGAAATCAGACACAGACAGGGAATAGGTATTTTAAATAGAGATCTAGTAATGACACTTTACCCAATACTTGTCTCATTACAGAGTCACTTTAAATAGATAATTATAATTATTATAATTATAATATAAGTATAATTTAATTATTATATATTCATTATAATTATAGAGTCAGTTTAAATGTGTTCAGCAACACAATTTATAATAAGTTTCCATGCCTATTCCAGTCTTCCACATTTGCAAAAAGAAAAGGAAATATAGCCACAGTTTATAAGGCCTAACCTTAACCATTTTTTCTTCTTCGATCGAGTAGGAAAGAGTTAAAATGTGTTTAGAAGACTATGAAGTGCATCGAAAGAGCCAACTTGAAAAATGTGTTTTTTATTTATTGTGCCAAAAAAAAGATTGTTTTTCAAATTTATATATGTGACCCTATTGACATGGTGTAAATGTCACAACTTATTCCCCCCTAAGTAATTCAGTAAAGATGGCCACTGGACAGTGTTTTTAAAACCTGCAGTGGTAAATGTATTGCTACCTAACTTAAAATATTACCTTCATTAGCAAGCATTAAAATTGCATCCCTCAGAAACTGAACATTTAAATGGGTTCTTGCTATCCCTTGAAAAGATTACTATATTGCTGAGTAGGTAAACAAAAGGTGCAGCACTCCTCCCTTGACAACAGCAGTCAGACAGTTCTCAGGGCTGTAGTTCTGGCTTAATAAGTAATTTTATTAGGCTTTGCTAAATTAGGGGGGGGGGGGGGGGGGGGGGATACTCCTTTTTTTCTCTCATAATTTGGTTTACTATTTTCAGGAAGTATTGCAATTACTGCAATACAATTTGGTACTGCTCCAGACTCCAAAAACTGGAGAGGGTCTCTTTTGCAACCATACCGCCCTGTGCAAGGAATGTGCCCATGCAAAGGAAAGCATTCGGTTTAAACGACCTTAGCAACTACTTGGTCATACACAGTAAGATTTTTTTTGTTACTCCTGATTTCTTCATCCATGCTATACAGTGCGAAATTCTGGCTACAATTACTGCATTCCAACAGCCAACACCCATATAACCAATCCGTGCCTGCATCAGATTGGCTAACAATTTTACATTGAGCGCCTTTCATTTTTTTAATCAAAGGATGTCAGGCAGGATGCTGGCAACAGGGCCATTCACTTAATGAATTTCGGTTGGTTTATCAAAAAACACCCAAAATTCACATAGTAGTTGATTTTCTAAAACTGGAGAGTGCAAAACCTAGTGCAGCGGTGCATGGCAGCATATTCAGCTTCTGACTTGAGCTTGTTCAATTAAGCTTTTACAAATAAAAAAATAAAATAAAAAATAACTGGAAGCTGCTTGTCTTCTATGCAGAGCTGCACCAGGGTTTGCACTCTACAGTTTTAGTAAATCAACCCCATAGTATATGGCCAACTTTAGACTCACCTGCTTCTCCGTTGGGTCACTGAAAGCAAAGTAGACTTATGGTTAAAGTGTGGTAGAGTGGTAGAGTGGTAGACTTATGGTTAAAGTGTATATATTGCACTTTTTTTTTGTTTTGGATAGAGTGAGGAAGGATTACAACCCCTGGCTGGTATTACTGCTGTTGGAGGCTTTGTTGCAGAGATTCCTTTTTAGTTAGGTAGGGCCCGGGGCATGCTGGACCTGTTGTCAGCTATTTTTTGTTGTCTGTTTTCCTGTTGCAGACTTAACCCTACTTCCTGTCTAGTAAACGGTTGTCTTCAGAAATGAAAATGAGGGGAAATCTCTTTAATGAAGCCTCAGATAGCAGTAAAACCTGACAGGGGATCTAAGCTTTTCCAGTTTTATCCAAAACTAAAAAAAAAAAAGGTCATGGGCATAGATTTGCTTTAAAGTCATGACTTACACAAGGCTGAGGGCTCTCTCCCTATCCTGTGACAGCACTGTGCGTCTAAGGAGCACAGTGCACCCTTATTGTCCTGTAGGAAAAAAGGGTAATGTTTTACATGATCTCAATACCCAGAAGTATGTTGTATTTTTTCCTTGCAGGATATAATGTCAGGGAGCAAAGTGAAGTTATATTTTTTTTAACTGAATGTGTTTCTTTGCCAGTGCAGGGTCTCTGTATTTGCTGTACATGTGAAGGATTGAGGTAGCTCTTATTCAGCCTGACTAAAAAGAGCTTCTGATGCACAGCAACAGTATGTCATTTCTCAGGGCTTCATAATGCTATGAAGAGCAAGTTGGAGGAGCACATTATTATAATTCAGAACCCCACAATATTAGTTAAAAACCATATAATAAAACTTGTCCCACATCTTGCCCCGTGGATTTCATACAAAGGCATACAAAGGGAAAATTACCACTTTAACTAAGCAGCTTTACATAAGTGAAATTAAACACTGCAAGAACATTTTGGCACAATAGTTCAGATTGTTTTTTTGTTTGGCAGTGGAAAACATAGTGTTGAAGAATAATATTAATACTTACCCAACAGTGATATCAAATATGTTGCTTCCTACAGAGCTGGAAACTGCCATATCTCCCAGGCCTTTGCGTGCAACAATAACGCTGGTTATGAGATCTGGGATAGAGGTGCCAGCAGCTAATATAGTAAGCCCCATTATTTCTTCGGTAATGCCAATAGTCTCTCCAACCTAAGGCCCGTCATGCAAATAAACAAGCGTTAGTTCAATATGTATAGTCTGTATTTGCATTGCATTGTAAACTATATTAATAATCAACTTTAACAGAGAAAAGAACATAGAAAAGAGAATATATTAAGGAATGTGGATTTTCTGGGTATCATCATAGACTTCACAAACACAAACAATTATATTAATTAAAAGCAGCATAAAAGGCCCTTCACCAGAGATTCCTGGTGGTGGATGATGTGCTGTTGGGACGTTTGAAGGTGAGGCATTACATTTTGATTGATAGTATCATTAGAGCTAGCACAGCCTTGTGGCAATCATGTCCACTGCATTTTGCCTCCTATATACTCCTACCTGCCTTGTTTGTTTGTTCCCATAGTATCGATTTTGGCAGGTCCCTCTTGAAGTTCCTATATAAACAAGTCTGGCTGAACATCCCACTGTCCCATCTGTCATACATGAAACCCAGTATTTTTTTTTTTCTATTGGTAGGTGTCATGGCTGTACACTTTAGTACCACTATTTGTTGATATCGTGACACTTTTGGGGTATTTATGTTAGACTCTACAATTTTTCTTCGGCCTATACTGTGCCAATGTCCGCCTGGTGAGGGTTCTGGCCCTATGGTCTTGCCTCGATTCTCCATAGTCTTCCTCAGCAGCCTTGGGTAAGATGGGGGGGGAGGGACTTATGCCTTTGCAGCTTGGGAATTGTCAAACAGCCTACGTCTTTTATGCAATTATAAATATGTATTATTTATTTTTGTTTTTTTATTTTAGAGAAACTGTTTGCTCCCTATACTCCTGAAAAAGCAGTGTAATACTGTGAAAAATGTAGATGTGATCTGCTGGCTGTCCACGTGTTTCTAATCAATGTCACCATAGATATTGGTTATATAATACAATATTGATGATTATTGTTTATCATAGGAACAACAAGGCAGCCTGTTCTAAGGAAGTTCTAATTTCAGCACATTTTCCATCATTGTCTTTTAATGATGTTTTTGTAATAAATATTTTGTGATTTTAATTGAGATGTGTTTTTGAAGTTCATGACGGTACCCAGAAATCCATATTCCTCAATATATACTCTTTTCCGTGTCATTAAGTTGGGATGTAGGTACCATTATATATTTTTTTCATATGACTGGCACTTTGAATTTCAAATATGAAAGAGAAAAGCTAAAAAATATGCAATCATTTCAGTCAAATGGCCAGGATTACATTTCTAAACACTGTAGCCATAGAGGCACTGGCATCTTAAAATAAAGCCAAAACAAAACAATCTCATAAAAGGATGTGATGGAAAGAGCAGTGTGATAAATCAAATGCACCAGTGTGGTAAACCAATGACTGCCATCGTAAGAAGGCACCTCACTGGTCAGCAGTGTAATAGGGACATTGTCACTGCCTATCAGTATAAGGGACATTTGGATGGCCCTGTCTTTTTCACTGCCTACCAATGTACAAGGGCTTTATTTATGGGGGCTGTCAATTGATCATAATTATAAAAGGGGCAAAAGCAAACTAAGTTTTCATTATGTCTACTACTAATTTAATTTCTTTTTTAAATGGTACATGTGCTGCCTCAAGATTTGTGATAACAAATAAAAAAAAATTTTTTTCTATCATTTGTACCACAAATTTATTTTTTTAAATGGAATCTGTGATACCAAAGGATGTGTGATAATAATAAAAAAAAAAACAATGTAAGGGCCTGTTTTTATTTTTTTTATTTTTTATTTTCAGTTCAAAGTACAAAGCAAAGCCTCCTGGGCATACCCGGGCTCAGCACACAACAAAAACATAATTAATAGAAAACAATAAAAACGAAGACAACAACAAAAATCCCCCTGATGCCCCGTGCAAACTAGATTATAGGATTTACACCATACAACCTCCAGCGCCAGGTTCACTGATGAAAAACACTCTCTCCCAGCACCTAGGAGCCCAGATAATCAACCCCTGGTGGGGCCTATACACATGGTTCTACTAACCAAATGAGGGATCAATTGTCTAGTGTGATACTCGCTAGTCGTCTAGAGAGTCTGTGTTCGTGGCTGGAGATTCCACCCAGATATTCCACATTTTATGGAACTTTCTAGCTCTACCCCTAGATAGATAAGTGGTCTTGTATAATGGTAGGGCTGTGTTAACTAATCGACTAAATATAGTACTCCCGTGCTGTCAAATAATTGAAAACTAAGGGTACACTGCAGCAGACACCTGGTTAGCGGATCCTTAGCGATAGAGAGGTGATTGAGTAAATAATGATGTTGCGCTGTGAACCTTTTAAATTAGATATGAATTACTACATTAAATTGCTAATGCAAAATAAAGAAAAACACATAGGCGTATATCTATGCAATCATAAACTTGCTAAGTGCTAAAGTGCAAAGTGAGAAAATTAGAAAATGAAACAAATGTAATAATCAACACCTAATGATAACAAATTAATGATGAAACCAATCACAAATGGTAAAAAAGGTGAAGATGTTGCTAAAGTGCAGTCTTGATATAGCGGTCAAACTTCACTAAGTGTGCGCTATCAGTGAAAATTGAGTTTTTCCTCAGAACTGTAATGGAGTTCTGAGGGTTAATTGTGCAGGAATTTCTTTGGCATCAGTCTAGCTGGGCTGTACTAAGGTTCTGCCTAGTCATAGGTGCAGTGAGGCACCCCTGACAGGCCGAGAACCAGGCCCGGTTGGACGTCTTAGGTACCAATCTTTCCCGGAGCCAATCAATGGGCACGTCTGGCCCTGCTGCATAGTCTGGGAAGGAGTATTTAAGGTGCTGAAGTCACGGGTTCAGGGTTCGGCTGCAGATTTAGGTTCCTGGTTCTGGTCCGGGGTAGCACCGCGAGGGGTCCCCGGCCTAGGAGCGTTTGCTGTCCCACAAGCATGGTAAATCCAGCCAGCCCCAGAGGCCCTCATGGTCTGCGGCAGGGATCCGTCTGTTCCAGAGTCTCTGAAGAAGTAACTGAAGGAGGATTCAAAGGCGTGCCGGTGTGCTCTCGGTATTGGAGGGACACGGCAACTCATACAAGTGACCAGGGGAGAACTCTTCGGAGGAGGGCCAATAAGCTGGCTCCTCAGTAAGAGCCTGGAAGCTGAGTTGTATGGACACTAAAGAATCCGCACTTCGCACAGTATCACAAAGAAGTCTGAGAGACCCAGGTACTGTGGGAAAGGTTCCTTTTCTATCTTCAGTTACAATTTAATCTGTGGCAGAGACTTTTGCAAAGTTTCCAGATCACATGTTGGCTGCTAGATCTCTGGCTAGAGGTTTATCCAAGAGTGAAGCACCCAGCTGTGAGTGGCTACTCTTTGGGTTGATTAGAGACATTCAGTGGATATCAGCAGTTCCAAGTGCCTGAGTTTTGTCACCTGTGCCCTCTATTCCCATCAGAGACTGTGTTATGTTGGATGTTACCACTGAAAATAAAAACCTTGAAAAGGACTTTTATGTGTCAGCATCTGAAGTTACTGGGTACTAACCCTGGGAACCCCTAGACAACATCCCGATGCGTATCGTCACATCATCCCTGATGAAGTCACGTGATGTGACGATACGCTCTGGGATTGGAGCAATAAGCGGAAACCGGAAGTGATGGAAGCATACGAGCTCAGCGCTCGTGGAGTGTTATCTGAGCATTTTTAAAACAAAGTGAGTATATCTGCTTTGCATTTTTTTTTATAAATTGATAAATCTTAAGCGGTATCACGCTATTGGGATCTTTCTTCCATTTCCTACTACCCTAATCGAGCCTACTGGAGGAGAAGGTTGTACCACTCATATGATCAATCTCTGTTTACACCAAAAAGGGACCCTCTGAAGACCCCTGCATTTGATCCATCTATGCTGTAACCTTACAGCAGTAAGGTGAGGGGCTTGTGCACATTCAGGTGTCACTAGAGTACATTGGCCTGGCATCAGACATTTTTCACGTTTCACGGTGAAGGGATATACCACTCATCCAACATTGTTTGATTGTTACAGTGTTTTTTGGACTGTTTTACACATTTATGATACTCTAACCCAGAGTGGCTTATTGGACATTTTATTTGTACATATGTTCGTTATCACCAGTGTTGGTCATCTTACTTTAAAAAAGTAATTAGTTAAGTTACAAATTACTTCTCCCAAAAAGTAATTGCGTTAGTAACTCAGTTTCTACATTGGAAAAGTAATTAGTTACGCAGCAAAGTAACTGACTTTTTTTTTAAATATTCTATACGTGTAACTAAGGGGCGGGTCTAGTATTACTGTAACCAAGGGGCGCATTTATTATTATTGTTATATATCGTGTAACCAAGGGGCTGCTCTATTATTACTCTAACCAAGGGGCAGATCTGTTATAGCGTGTAAGCAAGTGGCGGGTCTATTATTATTATATCGTGTAAGGGGCGGATGGCTACAGAAGAGGGCGAATGTTAAATTAATGGGCAGAGCTCGATATATAACAATAATAATAAATGCGCCCCTTGGTTACAGTAATACTAGACCCGCCCCTTACTTACACGTTAGACGCCCCTTGCAGAGTAGCACGAGCATCAGGAGCGTGCGGCATCGCCTCATACAATTACATGTTAACTGCACCTGCGCAGTGTAGAGTTCACTCAGAGCTGTTTAGGTTCGGCAATTTTCGGAAGCTCCGTAGTCCTTCGTACTGAGCAAGCCCTGCGCCTGCGCAGTACAGGGGGTCCTTATCCGGCGGGGGAACTTTTTCGTCAGGACACCGGAATTACACTACTGCCATCTAGTAGCGGTAGATGTAATTGGGGTAACGAAGCCAAAGTAATGGGAACTGAGTTACCATGAGGGGAAAAGTAATCAGTTAGATTACTAGTTACCCTCTAAAGTAACTGCGTTAGGTAACTTAGTTCATTTTAACTCAGTTACTTCACTGGTTATCACTACACGTTATTAAGCCCATTTTTATCTCAAGACTGCACTTTAGCAACACCTTTACCTTTTTTACCATTTACGATTGGTTTCATCATTAAGTTGTTATCATTAGGTGTTGATTATTATGTGTGTTAACAAATCGCTTCCAATAAAATGTTTTTCTCAGTTTCTGTTTTTCAAATGAGTAATTTTTCTACTTCACTGATGTGCGCTGATGAGGTTGCACTGATGGACACTGGTGAGGGTGCACTGATGGGCACTGGTGAGGCTGCACTGATGAGGCGGCACTCATCACTGATCAGTTTAAACAATCTATTGACATGCTTGTCACTTATTGCCAATCGTTTCCTCACACAGATGCAGCATGTCTGTCATAACTTGCAATTACTAACTGTCAAGTCTGTTTACATGTGATCAGGTGTGATTGGACACAGCTGACCACATGGTAAAGGGTTGCTGTGATTGGCCATTTACCCCAATCTGTGATCAGCTGTGTCCAAAGTGATTAAACAAATGCCCTCTAATGACCTCTGCTTTTAAAGCACTGCCCTATGGAAAATATAAGAGTACGGAAGCTTGTCACACAATTTTAAAGCTTGACATGTTAGGTATCTATTTTCTTGGCACTGCCTCTTTTATATTTTACCAAAAACTAATAATATATTGCATTTATGTGCCCTAAAATTAATTTTAGTGGAATTTATATTGAAATTTTGTGCTTGATAATCATCTATTAATATTGTGTGACATAAAAACTGCATTTCAGATGTACAGTACCTGTCAGTAAAATCTGAATTATCTAAGAAGTGTCTTAAACTGATGTCAAACTGAGGCCATCAAAACGAGGCCAAGCCCACTGAAACAGGCCCCTAAGATGCTAAAGATGGAATAGAGGTGGTTTGCATAATTAAAATCTGGCTATGTTTTGACAGGAACATTTTGTATTTTTATATTCTATTTATATTTCCCTAAAATACTACAAAGATATTTTATGCCAACTCAGTGTTCCTGACCTTGAAGCAAATCATCTCCTTTTTAATATAAAATATTTGGACTTACCTGATGTGCCCACCAGACCATCAAATAAGAAAATATTGCAATCCAGGTGATTGATCCAAAAAACGTTACAGGGAAAAACTTTCTTGATGACTGGAAAGAAAAGATACATTTTATATTTCTTCTTCATTGAGAATGTTATATTCGTTTTGATCTCCTGCACTGCATCATGAAACTTCACAGTAAGACTAATAAAACACGTACAGGTGGACTGTTACAAAACTGTAACAAAAATTTACCAAAAATATGTATTCTTTAACCACTTGCCGACCAGCTGCCGCAGTTATACTGCTGCAGGTTGGCTCGGCTGCGCGAATCGCCGTACCTGTACGTTGGCTCATACAGGGCGAGTTGTGCGGCACATGTGCTCGCCCATTGGCCAGTGGGGAGCCAATCAGCGGGTCCGGCGGACTCAATGTCCACCGGCCACCTGCAATCATTCCCCGCAGTGACAGAACGGGGATCTGCCATAGTAAACAAGGCAGATCTCTTTTCTGATAGGGGAGATCACACAGATTCTGTCTTTCTGCTATGCAGGAAGACGGATCTGTGTGTTGTCCCAGGCAGCCCATCCCCCCACACAGTTAGAAAACACACTGAGGGAACACAGTTAACCCCTTGATTTCCCCTGACGTTAACCCCTTCCTTGCCAGTGATATTAGTACAATGTCAGTGCATATTTTTAGCACTGATCACTGTAATAATGTCACTGGTTCCCAAAAAAGTGTCAAAAATGGCAGTTAGGTGTCCGATCTGTCCGCTGCAATGTCGCAGTCTTGCTAAAAATCGCTCATCACCGCCATTACTAGTAAAAAAAAATCCAATAAATCTATCCCCTATTTTGTAGACGCTATAACTTTTGCGCAAACCAATCAATAAACGCTTTTTAGGATTTTTTTAATTTTTTTATTATAAATTCATAGGTGCATTTGTTTTTACATTCTGATCCATTTTGATAAATATATGAATGCTGGTTACTTCCTTTGACCCCTATGTTACTACAGTAATCAAGAAGGAGTCAGCATGCAGTGGTAAACACAGGCATCTGACACTCCTGAAAAAGAGTTGAATGTCAAACCTGCAGCTCTGTAATTGAGGGGAGCTAAGAGAAATGGGCCACTAGGAAGGTGAGTGTACCCTATCTTCTAATGCAGAAAACTCTTTAAGGATGATAATGCTATAACATCATATACATTATGAAACTGGTGTAAGGTTTACATTTACTGGCTTGATTTTCATAACAAAAGATCCTTCACAAGGGTTCTTCTACTTCAAGTATTCATAAAGCATCATTATTGCCGGACAGGCACTTGTGGGAAAACATTGACATATACAGTATATTGCGCACTGCTGTAGATAACACTGCTTTGTTGTATATTTGTAGCTAAACCTGTATGTGCATAATTATCCCTTTGATGTCAGATGGCTATTTTTTATTTTGTATTTCCCATTCACTCATGTTTAAGTGCCCTTGAAGTTCTATCTGTTTACGAGGATCTTATTAAAGACTATTATTAGATAGGAGAATGCACACTCAAACACATGGTTATCATTTAACCGCATTAAATTGTGTCCCACTGTAGGGAGGCAAATGAGGATCAAATTGTGTCTAAGCTCTGATCAATTTGTGTATCATTTATGTAATTGTGTTTATATTATTTATTTTATTATTGTATAGCATAAACTTCCTCAAAGTATAATCTAAGTTGTGTATAATTCTGGACTGTCGCCATGACACAAGAAACTTTGATTTGTTCAAGTGTGCTGTACATTCTCCATGTACTCAGTTCTAAAGTATAGAAAATAGGGAGAAGTGAAAGTGGGAACATAATATATGGCAAAGGAGTGGTTGACTTAATAAAGGCAACCAAATATAAAAGTGACAATAGAAAAAAGACCAAGTGGTCCATTGAGTCAGCAAGTAAAAATGCATTTTCCTGACAGACTCCATGGCAGCCTACGTGTGGGTTAACCCCGCCTCCTCTCCAATGCTATAGGACCCCATTCCCATAAATGAACACTCACCACTCCATACCGTGTTCCTTTTTTGTCCTCCTCCTATGGACCTTCACATGCTGTTCGCGTCCGGTCGGATCTCGGATTTTGATCTTAAGCATACCTATGCGGTGCAAGCTCTGTGCTCAGCCATGGGCGGGCGAGTAGCTTTTCTGAGGCTGGATGTGTCCCCTGAACAGGGTGGAGTGCCTCTGTATGCTCATCAGATGAATCAGACGGCTGGACGGTCGGACGGATGGACGGGTGAGGGTCATCAACGGCTGGCAAGGTCTGCATCCCGTCATGTTTATTTGCTCCATGGCAGTTATGTCTTTGTTTGTGATTTATGAACAATCCCTGGCGTCCAGTGTTTGTCCCCCCTGAATGGCGGCTGGAGCGCTTCTGCGTTCCAGCTCGCCGTATTGTTCCGGGTCCCGGCCGCTTCGGCGGTCTGCGCATGCGCACCAGCCTCTGGTGAGATCGAGGCTTGGTTCGCGCATGCGCGTTCCGGCGGTCGCGCATGCGCAGTACGGCTATTCTCCACGGCGCAGGCGCGAGGTGGAGGGGCGGTGACGTCACAGGCGGGGAATTCAAAAATCAGGCTGCTGCTTCAGTTTCACTGGGTTCTCCAGTGTATTGGAAGCAGCAAGCCTGTTCCCCAGCCCCGGTATCTTCACTACAAGGTCAGTGCATCTCTTTGCTTTGGTATTCTTAGAGTTTGGATATATATATATATATATATATATATATATATATATATATATATATATGTTTAAAATAAATAAATAAAAATAAATAAATAAATAATATACTTTGGCATATGTGTATGTATATATATATATATTAAAAAAAAAAAAAAAAAAAAAAAATTTCTGGCCCTTGCTAGTGTTACCGGCACGTTGTTTAGAGCGCATTTTTTTCTTGCAGACTGCAGCGTTTATATTGTGACTCTCTTCGTCCAGAGATTATGGACAAATCACCGCCTTTAAGTGGCCAGCCCTTACGCACTAGGTATGTGCTGGTAAGGGAGGGGTTGAGGGACAACTGCATTTTTATTGCATTCTGATGCCAATGTCTTTCCCCTCCCCTTGTATGTTTGTGCTTTAGCCCTTCCAGGTTGGATTCACAAGACAGGGACCTTGCCAGGCCACAACAAAAGCAGTCATCCAGATCCAGGCGGGATTCTCCGCATGGGTCTCACCACCAGAGGAGAAGTTCTCATTCCTCCTCCAGACACCGCTCCCACCGCCATGATGATCGCTCTGATCGCAGAGCATGCTGGGGATGCAAGACTCGAATTCCAGAAGGCAAATCATTATGTGACAGATGTTTTGCCAAGGCGGTCGGGGAAAAAGACACGGAAAACCAGCGCATAGAGTCCCTGGTAAAGCGTGTTGTGCAGCAGTCGCTTAAGGACCTGGAGGTTCCTCACACGTTAAGCCAATCCACGGCTGCGTCTGGTCCCCAGACTGACGAACCCCGTGATGATCCGGGTACGTCTCAGACCTACGGGGCTTCGGGTGAATCCTCTGGAGAGGAATTCCCAGGTGATGAGGAGATTGGGGGTTTTGACTTCGCCATGGTCTCGCCACTAATTAAAGCAATTAAGGAGGCCCTCAAGTGGGAAGAAGCATCCACCCCCCCAGCGAAGCAGAAGAAATTTTTCAAGCAGCTGGGTAAAGAGCGGCCAAACTTCCCTCTACTTACAGAACTGAAGGACGTTATAGAGGAAGAATGGAGCAAGGTGGATAGGAAATCTTCCATGACCAACAAAACTTCAAGGCTATACCCCTTCAAATTGGAAGAGGTGAAGTATCTAGAGAATGCTCCACTTGTGGATGCAGCGCTGATGCGCCTGGCTAAGCACGTTACTCTCCCGATGGAAGACTCTGTGTCCTTTAAGGATGGTCTGGAGAGGAAGATCGACCAAGACCTCAAGAGGATCTATGGTCTTGCTGGGATGGCCTGTAAAACTGCCTTAGCCCTAGCGGCTATGTCCAAGGCCATGGAGGCCTGGACTGAAAACGTAGATTCCTTCCTGAGTGGTGTGTCGGTGGAATTGGCCAGGAGTTCAGCGGCGGCAGAACTAAAGCTTGCAGCGGTCTTCCTGGGGGAGGCATCCATTGACCTGATCCGTCTGCTAGCACGCATTATGCTGTCCTCAGTCACGGCTAAGCGTGCATTGTGGCTACGTCCCTGGCTCGCCGATCCCGTCTCCAAGCAAGCCTGGTGCAAAATCCCCTTTGAGGGATCTACGTTATTCGGTAACAAGTTGGATGATGCCATAACGCGTGCGACAGGCGGTAAGTCAGGCTTCCTTCCCCAGGACAGAAGACTGCTCGGGCGGAAAAAGCCCCAGTTTAAAAGGCGCAGTCCAGAGCGCTCAAGAGATGCACGCTCCTACAAGCCTGGAAGGGACTTCAGGAGGAATTGGAGCAGAGGGCAGAGTTCCTTTCGCAAGTCCGTCAAGAACCAGTCGTCTGGTGGACGTGAGCCACCCAAGTCATTCTGAGATTACGCCCGCTCAGGCGGGTCGGGTGGGGGCCCGTCTATCCCTCTTCCGACACGTCTGGGTGGCCTCGATCTCGGACTACTGGGTCGTCAAGACGGTGTCGTCGGGTCACAGGTGGACCTTCTCCAGCGTGCCTCCTTCCAGGTTCATGTCCACCCTACTTCCTCGTTCGGAAGAACAGAGACAAGTTCTACTGTCATACGTGGAGCTGTTAAAGGCTCAGGGCGCAGTAGTCCAGGTACCAGAGGAAGAACAGTTTCAAGGAATCTATTCCCCCCTCTTCTTGGTGCAAAAGAAAAGTGGATCTTGGCGCCCGGTGATAGATCTAACATATCTAAATCAGTTTATACAGTACGGGAAATTCAGGATGGAAACCCTCTTAACTATACAGCAAGCCATCCAGCCAGGGGATTGGATGGTGTCGATCGACTTAAAGGACGCTTACTTTCACATCCCCATAGCGGAAGGCTTCCAAAGATTCCTAAGATTTCATGTCGGTCAAGACCATCTTCAGTTTACTTGCCTCCCCTTCGGGTTGACGACCTCCCCGCGGGTCTTTTCAAAAGTGCTCCTGGCAGTAGTGGCCCTGATCAGGTTAAAAGGGATAAGGCTATACCATTACCTGGACGATCTTCTGGTTCTGTCGCAAGACAAAGAACAGTTGGTGGTTCACCGCGAGCAGGTGATGTCCACGCTGTCCAACTTCGGGTGGCTTCTGAACATGGCGAAAAGTCATCTAGTGCCAACACAGCGTCTAATTTACCTGGGTGCCCAGTTCGACACTCTGCAGAGTACGATCTCGCTTCCGGTGGAAAAAATCCCAACCATACGAGAGAGGGTCTCTCGAGCTCTGCACACCCAGCATCTGAAGGCCTCGCAGTGCCTCAAGATCATTGGGACGATGGTCTCTACGACCCCTATGGTCAAGTGGGCCCTGTGGAGACTACGCCCGTTCCAGTCAGGGTTTCTGAGACAGTGGAAGACGGGAAACAAAAATCAAGACATAAGGATAACTTCAACAATGAGGAACAGCCTCTTCTGGTGGCTCCAACGCAGGAATCTGCTGACGTGTCACTCGATCACTCCGATCTCTTGGGTGACGGTCACGACCGATGCCAGTGGGACCGGCTGGGGGGCTCTCTGCGGATCGAACCTGGCACAGGGCAAATGGGATACAGGTCTCCCGGTTCCGGGGTCGAATGTCTTGGAACTCCGAGCAGCTTGGTGCGCTCTCCAGCACTTCTCCCATCTCTTGAAGGGGAAATCAGTGTTGTTGCGGATGGACAACACCACAGCTGTCTCCTACGTGAAGAGGCAAGGGGGTACTCGGAGCTCTACTCTCCTCCGGGAAGTGGAACCCATTCTATCATGGGCGCAGAAGAACCTGGTGAATATCTCTGCAGTCTTTGTCCCAGGGGTTCAGAACACGCAGGCAGACTTCCTGTCACGCACTCAGTTGGACAACAACGAGTGGTCCCTTCACGTTCAGTCATTCGAGTGGATCCTGTCACTGGGAGTCAATCCCGAGGTAGACCTATTCGCCTCTCCCTGCAATTTCAAAATAGAGAAGTTCTACACGCGGAATCGCTGCAGCCAGGCCTTAGGGATAGATGCCCTAACGGACCAATGGAAATTCAAGAGGGCGTATGCCTTCCCTCCACTTCCAGTAATGCTCAGGTTCCTTCAGAGGCTCCAAACAGAAGCAGTGGATGTAGTGACGGTAGCTCCTTATTGGCCCAACAGGCCTTGGTTTCCTCTCTTAGTCCAGCTCAGTGTGCGGAAGCCGATGCCTCTCCCTCTCAGGCCGGACCTTCTTTCTCAGGGTGCGGTACTGCACCCCTGTCCGGCAGTACTGAAACTGATGGTCTGGTTCTTGAGAGGAAGAGGCTAGAGTCAATCGGATGTGCTTCAAGTGTAATCTCTACCCTATTGAGCTCCAGGAGACCAAGTACGAACAAGGTATATGGCAGAATCTGGTCCAAGTTTGTAAACTTTTGCTCATCCACAGATAGATCCTTTGAACATCCAGGAGTCCAGGACATTCTCGGGTTCTTACAAACTGGTCTTGACCTTCCTTTGTCCATCGGCTCCCTCAGGGTGCAAGTTTCGGCTTTATCAGCTTTCTCCGGTACCACCTGGGCTGTCCATCCTTTGATTCGTCAATTTTTTCGGGGGGCCTCAAGGCTTAAGCCCCAAAGGAAGTCTAGATTCCCCAAATGGGATCTTCCCCTTGTCCTTGATTCTATCTCAGGACTAAGTACGACGGGGCCATCCCCGCTTTCCATCAAGGACTTTTCGGAAAAAGTCGCCTTCCTAGTGGCGGTCACTTCGGCCAAGAGAGTCTCGGAAATTGGGTCCCTGGGCTTCAAAGAACCCTTCCTGACTTTTTTTCCGGACCGAGTGGTGCTCATTCCTATGTTGGGGTCCAATCCGAAGGTAACTTCGGTGTTCCATCAGAACCAAGAGATCGTTCTACCTACCTTCAAGTCACCAGGATCGGATGAGGTTCATCCTTTAGATGTTGGGGAAGCTCTGAAAGAATACCTTCTTGTCACTTCCGCCTTCAGGCGTTCGGATCATCTCTTTATACTGCACTCAGGCAGCAACAAGGGGAACAAAGCATCAACCAGGACGCTGGCATCCTGGATCGTGAGAACCATACAACAGGCTTATAGGGCTAAGGGCTTGGCTCCTCCTGAGGCGGTGACAGCACACTCTACCAGAGGAATGGCTACTTCGTGGGCGGCGGCCCGGCATGTAGCTCCTGATACCATCTGCAAGGCAGCTTCTTGGGCCTCTATTAATACGTTCATGTCGCATTATTGCGTTGAACCTGCTTCCTTATCATCTGTAAACTTTGGTTTGAAAATTCTATCGGCTGATAGATCAAATTAAATATTTTCTGTTTAAAGCATACCCACCCGTGTGGTCGGCTAGTTATTTCCCACACGTAGGCTGCCATGGAGTCTGTCAGGAAAAAGGAAAATTTATTATCAAATACTTACCGTAATTTTCCTTTCCTGATGGACTCCATGGCAGACGGAGTTCCCACCCATGAGTCATATGAGTAGGCTAGTTACGGAACACGGTATGGAGTGGTGAGTGTTCATTTATGGGAATGGGGTCCTATAGCATTGGAGAGGAGGCGGGGTTAACCCACACGTAGGCTGCCATGGAGTCCATCAGGAAAGGAAAATTACGGTAAGTATTTGATAATAAATTTTCCTTTTTTTTTCTTTTAGTTTTTTTTACATTTTCTTGGGTATGCTTTGCATTTTTATCTAATTCACTAAGTTAAAGGAAAAATCTCTTCCAAAGTGAAAATTCCTTTCAAAGTGGACAGCCCATTTGCCTTTAGTAAATTAACGCGAATGCATAAAGGAGTGTCCACATTACTGCAAATTTGTCAGCTGGAGTACAGAAAATACGCTGTAGCAATATGCTTATGGGCTATATTCTGTGCATCCATGCTATATACAGTATACAGTACTTAGTGTATATATCACTTCATGTGTTTATTAGCAACATTTAAAAAAAATGCTGAGAAGACAGTACTTACTACATTGCGGACATCAGGTAATGTGATCCATAAAGGGAAAATAATTGGCAGCACAGCAAGATACACAGCTTGCTTACGCTTGTTGGCTGGCCATGCTAGACTTAGTGGATGGTCACCATCATCAGCCATATCTGCACCTGAGGCCTGAGTACAAAAAGGAATACGCTAATGTTAATGAAGAATAATGAACCCAATAACAATATAGCACACATTTTTTCAAAAAGTGCCTAATAACGGGTTACAGTTTTCAGATTCTGACAATGACTAGAGTGTTGGTACTTGGTACTTGTGAGAGTTGTACTCAGTCCTTGGACCTCAATAATGCTTTTTCTGGAGGAAAAGGCCATTCTTTGGCTCAAATTATGTTGAAATTATTCTATTGTTTCTCAGATTTAGGAATGATGCCACAGGTGTAGGACACAAACAAGTATTCATGAAAAGTGTGTTTATGTGCCTGCCATTATGTCTCCATATACCCAGCTGCTGATGGTATCTTTACACTACAGGCTGATGTTATATTTGCAATACAGACTGAGGAGATATATATATATATATATATATATATATATATATATATATTACACACACAGTTGTGCTAAAAGGTTTGCATACCCTGGCAGAAATTGTGCCATTTTGGCATTGATATTGAAAATATGACTGTTCATGCCAAAGATTTCCTTTTATTTAAGGATAGTGATCATATGAAGCCATTTATTATCACATAGTTGTTTGGTTCCTTTTTAAATCATAATGATTACCTAAATCATCAAAATTACCCTGATTAAAAGTTTACCCCGTAATGTTTGGCCTTGGTACACACACATAAGATGACACACACAGGTTAAAATGTCAGTTAAACGTTATTTCCCACATCTGTGGCTTTTTCAATTGCAATTAGTGTCTGTGTATAAATATTCAATGAGTTTGTTAGTTCTCACGTGGATGCACTAAGTAGGCTTGGTGCCTGAGCAGGCTAGCCATGTGGAGCAGAAAAGAACTGTCAAAAGACCTGTGTAACAAGGTAATGGAACTTTATAAAGATGGAAAAGGATATAACAGATATCAAAAGCCTTAAATATGCCAGTCAGTACTGTTCAATCACTTATTAAGAAATGAAAAATAGGGAATCTCGTGACACCAAGCCAATGTCAAGCAGACCAAAAAAGATTGCAGTCACAACTGCCAGAAGACTTGCTTGCACAAAGAAGAACTCCTAGGTGACCTCAGGAGAAATATAGGCTGCTCTGGAAAAAGATGGTGTGTTTTTTTCAAGGAGCACAATATGACAATACTTTAACAAAAAATGAGCTGCATGGTCGAGATGCCAGAAAAAAAAGCCATTACTGCACCAATGCCACAAAAAAGACCAGTTACAATATGCCCAACAACACCTTGACATGCCTCACTGGGATTTTTTATACATATATATATATATATATATATATATATATATATATATATATATATATATATACGTATACAGTATACGTATATTCTTTATATGTGGGGATATAATTAGGTACTACTTAGTGAAAAGTATGTTTGACTAATAGAAGTGTATATGTGGTGTCAATTGTAAAACAACTCTACATGTGTAAGAGAGAAATATTATTTTCTTTTTTTATGATTTTTAGATATGATATTTATATAAAAAAGACAAGTTTTCTTGAATGATGATTTAAAAAAGCTATGATTCTAAGTAGCACCTGCAAAGTCCCAATCTTGTATGTTGTATTGAAAATTCTAGGGTTGTGGTGCATTTGACCCCAATTGCCACCTCTGATTAATTGAATGAGTATCTTTACAGAACAATAGCTTGGACTTCCTTTAAAAACATAACTATGTGTACATGGTGGGACTTCTGTTTTTTTTTATTAAATAAGAACAGAACAATAAAAATACATATTTAAAAAAAAAGGTTATGTATTTATTTTTTGAGCTTTGTACAATGTACACATCTTTTTTTTACTTTACTAGCCTGCTTGTTATACAATTCTTTGGATCATCATTACAGGAAACCTGAGAGAAGAGAAATATGAAGGCTGCCATTGGTGACCTCCACAGACTTCAGTATTTTCTGAGTCAATGATATTCAGCCAGTGAAGGTTAATGCTCTTTTTCGTATTTGTTCCTGGTAAATTATTTAGAAAGCATTACAACCATTAGGCTGGCATGGTATTGGCTTCCTTTAAAGCAGGCACCTTTGATGTTAAGAAATGTAAGGAAAAAAATGACAACTTTATTTAGTATAGCTGTATTTTAGACACTAGCTTATTGCCAAACCTGCTCTTTTCTGTCTCTTTAAGTCTGGAACAACTCCTGCCTTTTGTTAGTAGAAATAAAGAGCATATCTCAGTTACAAGAAGTCACTTAGATAACTGGAAATGACTAAATTGGGATGTCTCCAACTCAGCTAATCAAAGTAATATGGATACATTCCACAGAATAATATCAGAATTGAAAAAGCCCAACTATACTGTGCAGCCAAGACCTGATCTATTTCAGAAGCCCTATGTGACTATTGTGACAAGAGGCAATTACACAAGAACTATTACAGGCTCAAGTGAAGTACTATATATAGTATATATTACCAAAAGCATATATATGTACGGTATCTAAGTTCAACACGTATTTGACTAACCTACTAACCTAACTATTATGTACATTACAATAAAACCCATTTGGAAAAGTAATTTTATCCCCGTATCACCGCGTAATGGTTTTGCGGAGCGTCCTGAGGAAGCGTCTTAGGACGCGTAACATGTAGAGCAACTGCAAACAAACTGTTCTTCTGTATGACTGTATCGCTCACTGATGGTTTCATGTTTCTGTTTATTTTAATGTCACAATCTTTCTAAGGAAATTTGAATGATCATATAGTGACTTCATTGGAACCACTTTGTTACTATCTGAGCGTACTTATACATCAGCTTGTTAAAGATTTCTATAATGTGCCAGGTTGTTATTTCCAAACAATCTGTTTTAGATTTATAATTCATTATTTATTTTTATATTCTTTTTTTGTATATGTTTTTAATAAAAAAACTTGTTATATCTATCTGACGCCTAAAAAGTCCATCACTCTCCAACATTAATTTGTTGACAAAATACCTAATATTTAGACTACAATAAAACCCATGTAACATATTAAAATAACTACAAATGATAGGTTTAGGATTTGACTTTTATGTTAATTCAGAACCTTTTGTAGTTACATTTTATACTTATCTCCTTCAAGATACAGTGACAGGGTCAGCATTCTTTTATAGTCAAACAGAGTTGTTGTTGAATCTGTCCCTTCTCTACATTATTCAAAGACACTAATAAATGAGATGAACTAAAAGGAGTGCAAAAATAATGCATGGTCAAAGCCCTACTGCATTTTTTATGGCTATATACCTGTATAATTAGAATATACAGATGAGCCGACTTACTTAAGAAGTTAGGAACTGTCACACAATTAACTCACTTCAATTATCATCGTGTGCAAATGAAATAAGTATACAAGAATCTGCATTTTACATGGTTGGATAAATAGTTAGTAAATCAGCCTCACGTGTTTTATTTGGAGTATCATCCTGACAACATTGGAAAACTGGGGATCGCTAGTTATTAGTACTCAATAAAGTAAAAATACCCAAGGCTGCTGCAAAGACAAACTGGAGGCAAGAATGGTCTATGGTCAAGTAAATAGAACAGTGAGTTGAAACGTGTAGTGCTCCATACTGTGTTGTTACTACTCTCTGTGCCTACTTATCCTAGTGAGAACCATACCCAACATTTTGTGTATGGGTGTCACTGGGACAAAAAGTAAATGTACATTACTGTGCAAATGTTTTAAAGCAGGTGTGAGAAAATGCTGTAAATGAACAATGCTTTCAGAAATAGAAGTGTTATTGTTTTTTTATTTTATCAATTAACAAAATGGAAAGTAAATGAACAAAAGATAAATCCAAATCAATATTTGGTCTGACCACACCCTTTGCCTTGTAAACAGCATTAATTATTATAGGTACACTTGCACATAATTTTTGAAGGAACTCAGAAGGTAGGTTGCTTCCCGGACTCCTTGTTCTTCTTCACTCTGAAGCTAGTTCTTAATTACATTGGCTGTATCCTTGGGGTCATTGTCCTGCTGCAGAATTATTTTGGAGCCAGTCACATGCCTCCCTGATGGTATGGCATGATGACTTCTTGAATCCACTACTACTTCTCTTGCTTCCCTCTCCCATGGTGGCCTTCTCTGGACTCACTCCCCCAGACCAAGTGGACAGAAGGGAGGTGGAGTGGGAATCCTTCTAGCCCCACGCAGCACCTATCAGGTACTTCACACACCTCCCTCTCTGACACTCTCCTCTTTTGAGGCACATTTTATTTGTCTATTTTCTCCTGTTTCTCTAAGAATTGCTGTCATCTACTGGTCCCCTGGGGTGGTATCAACCTTCCTGGATGACCTCTCCATCTGGCTACCCTACTTTCTCTCTTCTGAAATTCCCACACTCATTCTCGACGACTTCAACATCCCTGTTAATGCTAATACTACTACTACTTCTAAACTTCTCCGTCTAACCTCATCTCTTGACCTGAGGCAATGGATACAGGCTCCTACTCCCTCCAATGGCAACACCCTTGACAATCCTCTCCCACTCTCTGATCACCACTTTATTTGTTTCACTCTCTTCAGGTCTTCTACTTCCTCTCCCTCCAACCGCCTAATAGTTACCTGTAGAAACCTTTGCCACCTCAACCCTTCTCTTCTCTACTCTGCTACTCACCACAACTATGACAAAATCTCAGCTCTCAGCTCTGCCCTCTGCCACTTTCATCTACAACACCTCACTGTCACCCTCCCTAGAAAATCTTGCCCCCCCCCCACTACACGCAGAATCAGACCCTGACTGCTACAACCCTGGCAAACAGACAACAGAAGTCTCAGAAAACATAGCCACGCTCTTGAGCATCTGTGGAGGAAGACTAAGTCCCAGGAAGACTTCAACCAATATAAATCCGCCCTCCTAAAATACTATTTCTGCCTCCACACTGCCAAACAGACCTATTTTTATCACGCTCATTAACACATTATCATCCAGTCCCTGTCAGCTATTCTTTACCTTTAAAACTCTACTCTGTCCTCCACTGCCTCCACTCTCTAACTCATTCACTGCCCAGGAGATCGCCAATCCGTTTAAAAATAAGATTGATAAAATTTGTGAGGAGATCTCCAATGCAGACACCTCCCCCACTCAACACCCCATGTCTACAGGTACAATACATTGCTTCCCTCATTCAACCCTGCTAGTATTAATGAGGTTGCTAAACTTTTTTCTAACACCCACCTAACGACCTGCCCTCTGGATCCTTCTCCCCGCAAATGCTACAGTCACCCTCTGACTCTATTCTACACTCTCACTCACATTTTCAACCTCTCCCTCTCTTCTGACATCTTCTCCAACTCTCTAAGACATGGGCTAGTCACCCCTATCCTTAAAAAAACCCTCACTGGACCCGACCAATCTTAACAACCTACGCCCCGTCTCCTTACTCTCCTCCTCCAATCTGCTTGAAAGACTGGCCTACAACCGACTGAGCGACCATCTGACTATGAACAAACTTCTTGATCCCCTTCAACCAATAGATACTATTCTGTACTACTTCTCCTGGACCTCTCTAATGCCTTTGATACAGTAAACCACCCCCTCCTCCTCAAAAAACTCCACTCCTTTGGTCTCTGTGACTGTACTCTTCGCTGGTTCACATTCTACCTATCCCACCTCTCCTTCAGTGTATCTTACAACTCTACTTCCTCCTCTCCTCTTCCTTTCTCCATCGGGGTCCCCAAAGGTTCTGTTCTTGGACTTCTCCTTTTCTCAACCTACACCTCCTCCCTGGGTCAGTTGATTGCCTCCCATTGCTTTCAATATCATCTCTACGTGGACGACACCCAAATCTACCTCTCCACCCCCCAACTCACTCCATCTGTCTCCTTACGCATCACCAACTTACTAACAGACATATTAGCCTGGATGTCACATCACTTCCTCAAACTCAACCAATCCAAAACCAAGCTCATGATATTTCCTCCCCCACGTGCCACTTCCCCTGATTTATCTGGGCAACAGCTCAACTATCATCCTGTCCCCTTATGTCAAGGTCCTAGGTGTAATCCTGGACTCTGAACTATCCTTTCGGACCCACATCCAATTGCTGTCCAAAGCTTGCCGCCTCAACCTCCGCAACATCTCCAAGATACGCCCCTTCCTAACCATGTCACCACAAAGCTTCTAATCCACTCCCTGGTCATCTCTCGCCTCAACTACTGCAACTCCCTCCTCTTTGTCTTACCTCTAAATTGGCTATCCCCCCTTCAGTCCATTATGAATGCTGCTGCCAGGCTTATCCACCTTACAAACCGCTCAGTGTCTGTTACCCCTCTCTGCCAATCCCTCCACTGGTTGCCACTCAACTAATGACTTAAATTCAAGATCCTAACAGTAACTTACAAAGCCACAACCTGGCCCCCAGCTACATCACTAACCTGGTCTCAAAATACCAACCACATCGTTCTCTTCACTCCACCCAAAACCTCCTCTCTAGTTCCCTTGTCACCTCATCCCATGCTCGCCTCCAGGACTTCTCCCGAGCCTCTCCCAATGTTGCCCGTTTCTTTGTGCTTCTTCAAAAGAGCACATATTGAAACCCAGTCTGCTTTCATATCTTTGCCTGGGAGAGACTCTGTTGATGCAGTATAACTATCTTGTTGCTGTGTTCAGCCTTGTCATCGTGTATGACCTGTGATATGAAACTGTCTTCCACAATCTCACCTAAGTAGTTTCTCACCCAGTGTAAAGCCTCCTACACAGCTGTTTCTGTTTCAGTTAATGACTGTGTTTTAAACTACATATGAAATTGGTGATCTTTAGCACCTGTTTGGTTAATCGTGATAATTGGTTAATTATACACCTGACTCTAGTCCTACAAAATCCCTGACTTTGTGCAAGTGTACAAAGTGTGCAAGTGTAAGAATTGATGTTGATTTGAAGCCAAAGGGTAGTCAAATATTGATTTGATTTAGATAGTTCTTCTATTGGCTCACTTTGCATTTTGTAAATTGATAAAAATAAACAATTAAAATTTTCTTATTTTACAGCATATTTTCACATCTGACTAAAACATTTGCACAGTACTTGCACAGAAAAAAAAACTGAAATTCAGCAGTGTTATTGGATACTCTGTTACCGTTTATCATAAAAGTTTTTATTCAAGAAAGATCAGCTTATACTGTATGGTAAAGACAGGTAGAGTAACTACAATATTAAATGAGGTGTTACAAGCATATCATCCATTAATGCAGTCACTTTCCAAGTTTTATCAAAATTGCAAAACACAAATCTACACCTATTCCCCAAAAAAGGCACATTTGGTACTAGCATATCTGCATTTACCAAAGGGCCTCCTGGAGGAGTTAAAAAGAACATGAGGAAAACATGTAAGCATTAGACACAAATCTAGTTAGGCATATAACCCTTTAAGAACCTGTCTGGGTTGATAAAAAAGAATGAAAGAAGAAAACAGAAAAGAGAAGAATAAATAAAGAAATAAATAAAAAATAGGAGGGGGTAGGGTTGGAGGGGAGGGGTGAAGCATTGTACTGCAAGTGATTAAAGAGTTTTATTGGTTGGGGGTAGGGATGGGCCCGGTGCTCGATGCGAACCCACGTTCGCATCGAGCACCGGGCGTTCGCTCGCTCGGCGAGCCCAGAACTATTTTGGCCGCTCGCATCACGTTCGTGTGATGCGAGCGGCCCCGCAATGCATTGCGGCCGGCGCAGTGCATTGCTGGCTGATGATTGGCCAAGCATGCACTGTGACCCCGCATGCTTGGCCAATCACAGCCCCGGAAACTCGAAGAGCCATAATTGGCTACAGGCAGGACGCCTGTAGCCAATTACAGCTCAGGGGCTGTAGTACACGCCCCCCCCTATAAAAGGCCGCCACGCCGTCTGCGCCGGTCACATGCTGTTCCGGCGCAGATAGAGCAGGCTAGATCTGTGACACTCTGCTGGATTTAGTTAGTTAGAGAGATTTACTTAGAGAGATTGAGTTAGATAGATTCATTCATTTAGATTGATTTAGAAAGAGGGGCTTGTAGTGTGTTCGTGGCAGGCAGGCAGAGCTCCTATATTTTGTTCCCAGAAGCACCTATAGGACTTGTAGTGTGTTCGTGGCAGGCAGGCAGAGCTCCTATATTTTGTTCCCAGAAGCACCTATAGGACTTGTAGTGTGTTCGTGGCAGGCAGGCAGAGCTCCTATATTTTGTTCCCAGAAGCACCTATAGGACTTGTAGTGTGTTCGTGGCAGGCAGGCAGAGCTCCTATATTTTGTCCCCAGAAGCACCTATAGGACTTGTAGTGTGTTCGTGGCAGGCAGGCAGAGCTCCTATATTTTGTTCCCAGAAGCACCTATAGGACTTGTAGTGTGTTCGTGGCAGGCAGGCAGAGCTCCTATATTTTGTTCCCAGAAGCACCTATAGGACTTGAAGTGTGTTAGTCCCATCACACAGACCTACATTTTCTTCCCAGAAGCACCTATAGGACTTGAAGTGTGTTAGTCCCATCACACAGAGATCATATATTTTGTTCCCAGAAGCACCTATAGGACTTGAAGTGTGTTAGTCCCATCACACAGACCTATATTTCCTTCCCAGAAGCACCTATAGGACTTGAAGTGTGTTAGTCCCATCACACAGAGATCATATATTTTGTTCCCAGAAGCACCTATAGGACTTGAAGTGTGTTAGTCCCATCACACAGACCTACATTGTCTTCCCAGAAGCACCTATAGGACTTGAAGTGTGTTAGTCCCATCACACAGAGATCATATATTTTGTTCCCAGAAGCACCTATAGGACTTGAAGTGTGTTAGTCCCATCACACAGACCTATATTTCCTTCCCAGAAGCACCTATAGGACTTGAAGTGTGTTAGTCCCATCACACAGAGATCATATATTTTGTTCCCAGAAGCACCTATAGGACTTGAAGTGTGTTAGTCCCATCACACAGACCTACATTTTCTTCCCAGAAGCACCTATAGGACTTGAAGTGTGTTAGTCCCATCACACAGAGATCATATATTTTGTTCCCAGAAGCACCTATAGGACTTGAAGTGTGTTAGTCCCATCACACAGAGATCATATATTTTGTTCCCAGAAGCACCTATAGGACTTGAAGTGTGTTAGTCCCATCACACAGAGATCATATATTTCGTTCCCAGAAGCACCTATAGGACTTGAAGTGTGTTAGTCCCATCACACAGAGATCATATATTTTGTTCACAGAAGCACCTATAGGACTTGAAGTGTGTTAGTCCCATCACACAGACCTACATTTTCTTCCCAGAAGCACCCATAGGACTTGAAGTGTGTTAGTCCCATCACACAGAGATCATATATTTTGTTCCCAGAAGCACCTATAGGACTTGAAGTGTGTTAGTCCCATCACACAGACCTATATTTCCTTCCCAGAAGCACCTATAGGACTTGAAGTGTGTTAGTCCCATCACACAGAGATCATATATTTTGTTCCCAGAAGCACCTATAGGACTTGAAGTGTGTTAGTCCCATCACACAGACCTACATTTTCTTCCCAGAAGCACCTATAGGACTTGAAGTGTGTTAGTCCCATCACACAGAGATCCTATATTTTGTTCCCAGAAGCACCTATAGGACTTGAAGTGTGTTAGTCCCATCACACAGAGATCATATATTTTGTTCACAGAAGCACCTATAGGACTTGAAGTGTGTTAGTCCCATCACACAGACCTACATTTTCTTCCCAGAGGCACCCATAGGACTTGAAGTGTGTTAGTCCCATCACACAGAGATCCTATATTTTGTTCCCAGAAGCACCTATAGGACTTGAAGTGTGTTAGTCCCATCACACAGACCTTTATTTCCTTCCCAGAAGCACCTATAGGACTTGAAGTGTGTTAGTCCCATCACACAGAGATCATATATTTTGTTCCCAGAAGCACCTATAGGACTTGAAGTGTGTTAGTCCCATCACACAGACCTATATTTCCTTCCCAGAAGCACCTATAGGACTTGAAGTGTGTTAGTCCCATCACACAGAGATCATATATTTTGTTCCAGAAGCACCTATAGGACTTGAAGTGTGTTAGTCCCATCACACAGACCTATATTTTCTTCCCAGAAGCACCTATAGGACTTGAAGTGTGTTAGTCCCATCACACAGACCTACATTTTCTTCCCAGAAGCACCTATAGGACTTGAAGTGTGTTAGTCCCATCACCCAGAGATCATATATTTTGTTCCCAGAGGCACCTATAGGACTTGAAGTGTGTTAGTCCCATCACACAGACCTATATTTTCTTCCCAGAAGCACCCATAGGACTTGAAGTGTGTTCGTCCCATCACACAGAGCTCCTCTATTTTCTTTGCAGAAGCACCCATAGGACTTCTAGTGTGTTAGTGGCATCACACAGAGCTCCTATATTTTCTTCTCAGCAGCACCCACAGGACTTCTAGTGTGTTAGTGGCATCACACAGAGCTCCTCTATTTTCTTTGCAGAAGCACCCATAGGACTTCTAGTGTGTTAGTGGCATCACACAGAGCTCCTATATTTTCTTCTCAGCAGCACCCACAGGACTTCTAGTGTGTTAGTGGCATCACACAGAGCTCCTCTATTTTCTTTGCAGAAGCACCCATAGGACTTCTAGTGTGTTAGTGGCATCACACAGAGCTCCTATATTTTCTTCTCAGCAGCACCCACAGGACTTCTAGTGTGTTAGTGGCATCACACAGAGCTCCTCTATTTTCTTTGCAGAAGCACCCACAGGACTTCTAGTGTGTTAGTGGCATCACACAGAGCTCCTCTATTTTCTTTGCAGAAGCACCCATAGGACTTCTAGTGTGTTAGTGGCATCACACAGAGCTCCTATATTTTCTTCCCAGAAGCACCCATAGGACTTGAAGTGTGTTAGTCCCATCACACAGAGCTCCTCTATTTTCTTTGCAGAAGCACCCACAGGACTTCTAGTGTGTTAGTGGCATCACACAGAGCTCCTCTATTTTCTTTGCAGAAGCACCCACAGGACTTCTAGTGTGTTAGTGGCATCACACAGAGCTCCTCTATTTTCTTTGCAGAAGCACCCATAGGACTTCTAGTGTGTTAGTGGCATCACACAGAGCTCCTATATTTTCTTCTCAGCAGCACCCACAGGACTTCTAGTGTGTTAGTGGCATCACACAGAGCTCCTCTATTTTCTTTGCAGAAGCACCCACAGGACTTCTAGTGTGTTAGTGGCATCACACAGAGCTCCTCTATTTTCTTTGCAGAAGCACCCATAGGACTTCTAGTGTGTTAGTGGCATCACACAGAGCTCCTATATTTTCTTCTCAGCAGCACCCACAGGACTTCTAGTGTGTTAGTGGCATCACACAGAGCTCCTCTATTTTCTTTGCAGAAGCACCCATAGGACTTCTAGTGTGTTAGTGGCATCACACAGAGCTCCTATATTTTCTTCTCAGCAGCACCCACAGGACTTCTAGTGTGTTAGTGGCATCACACAGAGCTCCTCTATTTTCTTTGCAGAAGCACCCATAGGACTTCTAGTGTGTTAGTGGCATCACACAGAGCTCCTATATTTTCTTCTCAGCAGCACCCACAGGACTTCTAGTGTGTTAGTGGCATCACACAGAGCTCCTCTATTTTCTTTGCAGAAGCACCCATAGGACTTCTAGTGTGTTAGTGGCATCACACAGAGCTCCTATATTTTCTTCTCAGCAGCACCCACAGGACTTCTAGTGTGTTAGTGGCATCACACAGAGCTCCTCTATTTTCTTTGCAGAAGCACCCATAGGACTTCTAGTGTGTTAGTGGCATCACACAGAGCTCCTATATTTTCTTCTCAGCAGCACCCACAGGACTTCTAGTGTGTTAGTGGCATCACACAGAGCTCCTCTATTTTCTTTGCAGAAGCACCCACAGGACTTCTAGTGTGTTAGTGGCATCACACAGAGCTCCTCTATTTTCTTTGCAGAAGCACCCATAGGACTTCTAGTGTGTTAGTGGCATCACACAGAGCTCCTATATTTTCTTCTCAGCAGCACCCACAGGACTTCTAGTGTGTTAGTGGCATCACACAGAGCTCCTCTATTTTCTTTGCAGAAGCACCCACAGGACTTCTAGTGTGTTAGTGGCATCACACAGAGCTCCTCTATTTTCTTTGCAGAAGCACCCATAGGACTTCTAGTGTGTTAGTGGCATCACACAGAGCTCCTATATTTTCTTCTCAGCAGCACCCACAGGACTTCTAGTGTGTTAGTGGCATCACACAGAGCTCCTCTATTTTCTTTGCAGAAGCACCCACAGGACTTCTAGTGTGTTAGTGGCATCACACAGAGCTCCTCTATTTTCTTTGCAGAAGCACCCATAGGACTTCTAGTGTGTTAGTGGCATCACACAGAGCTCCTATATTTTCTTCTCAGCAGCACCCACAGGACTTCTAGTGTGTTAGTGGCATCACACAGAGCTCCTCTATTTTCTTTGCAGAAGCACCCATAGGACTTCTAGTGTGTTAGTGGCATCACACAGAGCTCCTATATATTCTTCTCAGCAGCACCCACAGGACTACCGACTACAATGGCTGGAAGACCGCCAAGGGGAGGCAGAGCGTGCAGAGCCAAGAACACAGGGCAGGCAGGCTCTGTTTCTAGTGGACGTGGACGTGGACGTGGTCGTGCATCGTCATCAGCACGTGGCCATGGGACACGCGCGTCTTTGTTTTCGGCAGCTGGACATGTGGAGCCGCATCATGCTGAAGGCTTGGTAGAATGAATGACCAAGCCCTCCTCATCCTCCTCATCCTCTCTCACCCAGGCTCAGGGTACTGACAGAGCATCATCAGCCACCCCTTCCCTAGACCCACCATGTCCTCCTGAGGAGTCCCCCGAACTCTTTGAGCACAGTGTTGGGTACATGCTCCAGGAGGATGCCCAACGATTCGAAGGCTCGGATGATGATACCCAGCTTGAGGAATCTGGCAGTACTGTTCCACCAGCTGCAGCTTACTGCCAGGTTTGCTCTAGTGGTGAAGAGGGAGGGGATGATGAGGTCACTGACTCCACGTGGGTGCCTGAAGGGAGAGAGGATGAGGAGGAGGACGAGGAGGAGGAGGATGCGGCGTCACATGTCCAACGAGGCAGGATGCCCCCTGGAGGCCAGGTAGAGGCCAGCACAGCAACTGTACAACACCGCAGAGCTCCGCCTGTGCAGGGCGCTGCCTCTGCACGTTATCAGAAAAGTTCTTTGGTGTGGGCCTTTTTTGAGACGAGTGCAGCAGATCGCACCACTGCTATTTGCAATATTTGTCTCAAGCGTATCTCGCGTGGCCAAAACATCAGCCGCTTGGGCACCACAAGCATGACCAGACATATGGCGACCTGCCATGCAGCTCGTTGGCAGGCACACATAAAAGACCCACACCAAAGAACTAAGCGGACCTCTCCTTCCTCCTCCTCAGCTGGGATCTCCATCCCCACT
Source organism: Lithobates sylvaticus (assembly GCA_028564925.1). Classification (NCBI taxonomy): domain Eukaryota; kingdom Metazoa; phylum Chordata; class Amphibia; order Anura; family Ranidae; genus Lithobates; species Lithobates sylvaticus. The sequence continues at coordinate 347,326,159 of CM053026.1, read as the reverse complement.
ACACCTTCAGTCCTCTCTGAAAGCTGCTCTGAGAGGACTGAAGGTGTAGAATTAGGTGTGTCACAACCAAGTACTTGCAGTACACCGACGTCCGATTGCAGCAGGCAAATTTCCCTGCCCCAGCTGCTGGACCGTAGAAAGAAGTACACTCCCAGCCATCCACATGCCCAGCGGTTGAATGCTAGCCTGGCTAAATTGCTAGCACTTCAACTGCTGCCTTTTCAGTTGGTAGACTCAGCCCCCTTCCGTGAGTTTGTTCAATGTGCGGTTCCTCAGTGGCAGGTTCCCAAACGCCACTTTTTCTCACGGAAGGCGATTCCGTCTCTCTACCGGCATGTGGAGGGCAATGTCCATGCCTCGCTGGACAGGGCGGTCAGCGGTAAGGTGCATATTACCGCTGACTCATGGTCCAGCAGGCATGGACAGGGACGGTACCTTTCTTTCACGGCCCATTGGGTCACTCTATTGGCAGCTGGGAGGGATGCAGGACAAGGTGCAGTAGTGTTGGAGGTTGTTCCGCCACCACGCCTCCAAAACGCTACTACTGCTACTGGTTGTGACACACCTCTCTCCTCCACCCCCTCCTCTTCTTCTTCCTCCAGTGCTCTGTCCTTGGAACCAGCGGTGCTCCGTAGGCGTACAAGGGGCTACGCAAGTACGCAGGCAAAAAGATGCCATGCCGTGCTTGCGCTGGTGTGTTTGGGGGACAGGAGCCACACTGGGCCAGAGGTTCTGGCAGCTCTGCAGGGGCAGGCCGAGAGGTGGTTGACGCCACGTCAGCTTAAGCCAGGAATGGTCGTTTCTGACAATGGCACCAACCTCCTCTCCGCCCTGCGACAGGGGCAGCTCACCCATGTGCCCTGCATGGCTCACGTCCTCAACCTGGTGGTGCAGCGGTTCTTGGGCAGGTTCCCAGGCTTACAGGATGTCCTGAGGCAGGCCAGGAAAGTCTGTGTGCATTTCCGCCGATCTTATAATGCCAGTGCTCGGCTGACTGAGCTGCAAAAGGAGCTGAACCTGCCCAAGAACCGCCTAATATGTGACATGCCCACCAGGTGGAACTCAACGTTGGCCATGCTGCAGCGACTGCACACGCAGCAGAGGGCCATCAATGAGTACCTTTGCGACTACGGCACCAGGACAGGGTCAGGGGAGCTTGGTTTTTTTTCCCCACGTCAGTGGAGCATGATCAGGGATGCATGCACTGTCCTCTCACCATTTGAGGAGGCCACGAGGATGGTGAGCAGTGACAGTGCATGCATCAGTGACACTGTCCCTCTTGTCCACCTGTTGGAGCATACGCTGCGTGGGATAATGGACAGGGCACTTGAGGCAGAACAGAGGCAGGAAGAGGAGGACTTCCTTGCCTCTCAAGGCCCCCTTTATCCGGACAGTGTTCCTTCTGTCCCACCCATCACACAGGAAGAGGAGGAGGAGGAGGAGGAGGATTGTGTGAGCATGGAGGTGGAGCCTGGCACTCAGCATCAGCAGCAGCAGTCTTTTAGGGATGATGTACAGTCCCAACAAGCCAGTGGACTTGTACGTGGCTGGGAGGAGGTGGCTGGCGATCATGTCATCCTCAGTGACCCAGAAGACTCCGGACCGAATGCCTCAGCTAACCTACGCTGCATGGCCTCCCTGATCCTGCAAAGCCTGCGGAAGGATCCTCGTGTTCTTCGGATCAAGGAGAGGGACCATTACTGGCTGGCCACTCTCCTTGATCCGCGGTACAAGGGTAAGGTTGCGGACCTTATCTTGCCGTCGCAGAGGGAGCAGAGGATGAGACATCTCAGGGAGGCCTTGCAGAAAGGTCTGTGCAACGCGTTCCCAGAAACTGGGAGGCTACAAACTCCTGGTCCTGGGCGACGAGTTGCTGAGGCTTCGGTCAGTGGCAGAAGGAGCGGTGGGGAAGGTGGACGTCTGACCGATGCGTTCAGACAATTTTTTAGTCCGCAGCCCCAAGGTATGATCGGTTCCAGCAACCATCGCCAGCGTCTGATATACATGGTGCAGGAATACCTTGGGGCAAGGTCAGACTTGGACACCTTTCCCACCGAAAATCCTCTGGCTTACTGGGTCCTGAGGATGGATCACTGGCCAGAGCTTGCACAGTATGCAATTGAGCTACTGGCCTGTCCTGCCTCCAGCGTTCTTTCCGAACGCACATTCAGTGCTGCTGGAGGATTTGTGACTGATCATAGGGTGCGCCTGTCCACCGCCTCGGTTGATCGACTGACCTTCATCAAAATGAATCAGTCTTGGATCACCACCAGCTACCAGGCACCTGAGGCGGATATAACCGAATAATTTTTAATGTCACATCCCTTCAAGACTGCCTATGCTGATGCTGAGTGACTGTCCTCTTATGTTCACTGACTATCCTCTTCCTCCTCCTCAATGATCCATGCCACCACACCAGTGCCTAAGGCACAATTTTTCAGCCCCTGTTTAACAGGGGGGGGTACTTACAATTTTTTAAAAAAATGCTTCGCAACACATGTGACTGCTGTGCTCCAAGTACAGTATCTGTGAGGGGTTGCAGTGTTGTGGCACCAGCACCAGTGCCTAAGGCACAATTTTTCAGCCCCTGTTTAACAGGGGCGTGTACTTACAATTTTTTAAAAAAAATGCTTCGCAACACGTGTGACTGCTGTGCTCCAAGTACAGTATCTGTGAGGGGTTGCAGTGTTGTGGCACCAGCACCAGTGCCTAAGGCACAATTTTTCAGCCCCTGTTTAACAGGGGCGTGTACTTACAATTTTTTAAAAAAATGCTTCGCAACACGTGTGACTGCTGTGCTCCAAGTACAGTATCTGTGAGGGGTTGCAGTGTTGTGGCACCAGCACCAGTGCCTAAGGCACAATTTTTCAGCCCCTGTTTAACAGGGGCGGGTACTTACAATTTTTTTAAAAAATGCTTCGCAACACGTGTGACTGCTGTGCTCCAAGTACAGTATCTGTGAGGGCCGGGTTGCAGTGTTGTGGCACCAGCACCAGTGCCTAAGGCACAATTTTTCAGCCCCTGTTTAACAGGGGCGTGTACTTACAATTTTTTAAAAAAATGCTTCGCAACACGTGTGACTGCTGTGCTCCAAGTACAGTCTCTGTGAGGGGTTGCAGTGTTGTGGCACCAGCACCAGTGCCTAAGGCACAATTTTTCAGCCCCTGTTTAACAGGGGCGGGTAATTACAAATCTTGATCTAATAGTTCACAGCAGGGCCCATTCCTGCGCCCACCAAGAGTAACTATGAGGGCCTGCAGTCTTGTGGCAACACCGTCCACCACCACCGCCAAAGGCCCAATTTTTCTGCCCTGTTCATCAGGTGCTTGCAATTACAAATCTTGATCTAATAACTCACAGCAGGGCCCATTCCTGCGCCCACCAAGAGTAACTATGAGGGCCTACAGTCTTGTGGCAACACCGTCCACCACCACCGCCAAAGGCCCAATTTTTCTGCCCTGTTCATCAGGTGCTTGCAATTACAAATCTTGATCTAATAACTCACAGCAGGGCCCATTCCTGCGCCCACCAAGAGTAACTGTGAGAGCCTACAGTCTTGTGGCAACACCGTCCACCACCACCGCCAAAGGCCCAATTTTTCTGCCCTGTTCATCAGGTGCTTGCAATTACAAATCTTGATCTAATAACTCACAGCAGGGCCCATTCCTGCGCCCACCAAGAGTAACTGTGAGAGCTTACAGTCTTGTGGCAACACCGTCCACCACCACCACCACCACCACCCCCAATTTTTCTGCCCTGTTCAACAGGTGCATGCAATTACAAATCTTGATCTATTAACTCACAGCAGGGCCCATTCCTGTGCCCAGCAGTCTTGTGGCTACACCAACATCTAATAGGGCAAATTTCTGCAGAGTATATACGCCAGGCCCCTACTTTCAAACATCCAACTTACAAACGACTCCTACTTGCAAATGGAAAGAGAAAACAGGAAGTGAGAGGAAATCTACCCCTAGGAAGGGAAATTCTATCTTGTTAGATTTAATTTGGGAAAAAGGTATCTCCTCTCTACTGATACTTTATCACCAATCCTTGTTTCAATTAAAACCCCACTTTTTCCAAAAACATTTGTCATTGGGACGGAAAGTGAGGTGACATGTTCTGAACAGATGTGCAAAGACAGCAAATGTTACAGGGGTGATAACCCCTCCCTATGTTCTCCAAAAAGCTTAAAAATAGATTTTTTTGGGATGGAGCTACACTTCATAATGTACCTGTTCAGATTCTACTTAAGAACAAACCTAAAGCCGCAAGTGGTTTTAAATGGCTTCTTTTTTTCCTTTACAAATGTCATTTTGTGCAAGGACAGTTCTAAACACGGGAAACACATGCCACTTCACAGGCATACTTTAGACACCCCCCAGGTACCATATTTAACCACTTGCCGACCGCCCCATGTACATATACGTCGGCAGAATGGCACGTACAGGCAGAACCACGTACCTGTACGTGCCATTCTTCAGGCGGTTGGGGGGTCCGATCGGACCCCCCTCCGCCGGCGGGGACGGTCGGCATCGCTTCAGGAGCGATCCGGGACGAGGGGACGGCCAGTGGTTTCTGGCCACCCCCTCGCGATCGCTCCTGGCGAATGAAAAGCTTCCCCTTCCTGTCTATTGTATAGACAGGAAGGCGGAAGTGATGTCACGCTCGGTGCGCCGGTCTATGTGACCGGAGACGCCGAGCGGCGAACATGTAAAGGTTAGTGCACAACAGTACACTGACACCAGTACAGTTAGGCACATATTCCACCCCCCTGTCACCCCCTGATCACCCCCCAGATCACCCCCTCCCCCCCCAGTCACAGTGTCACTAATTGCAGTGATCATTTATTTACTGATCACTGCATTTAGTGTCAGTGTGACTGTAATAACTGTCAGGGCAGTTAGTTTTAGGTCCTAGGTAGCCCCCTACCCCCCCTAATAAAGGTTTAACCCCTTGATTGCCCCTAGTTAACCCCGTCACCCCCTTTTGCCAGTGTCACTAAGCGATCGTTTTTCTGATCGCTGCATTGTGTCACTAGGTAACCATTTTTTTTTTATTTTAACCGCCATGTTTTATATAGGTTCATAAGTAGTTTTATAGGTCAGGTACCCCCATATTACAACCTAAATAAAGGTTTTAACCCCCTGATTGCCCCTAGAGTTAACCCTTTCACCAGTAATCACCGTATAACTGTCACTGGTGACGCTGGTTAGCCAGTTAGTTATTTCGTTATTTAGGTTCCCCGTCAGGTTTTTATATAGCGTCAGGTACCCCCATATATTACCTAATAAAGGTTTTAACCCCCTGATTGCCCCTAGTTAACCCTTTCACCCCCTTTTGCCAGTGTCACTAAGCGATCGTTTTTTCTGATCGCTGCATTAGTGTCGCTAGGTAACCAGTTTTTTTTTAGGTTAACCGCCATGTTTATATAGGTTCATAAATAGGTTTATAGGTCAGGTACCCCCATATTACAACCTAAAGGTTTTAACCCCCTGATTGCCCCTAGAGTTAACCCTTTCACCAGTGATCACCATATAACTGTCACTGGTGACGCTGGTTAGCCAGTTAGTTATTTCGTTATTTAGGTTCCCCGTCAGGTTTTTATATAGCGTCAGGTACCCCCATATATTACCTAATAAAGGTTTAACCCCCTGATTGCCCCTAGTTAACCCTTTCACCCCCTTTTGCCAGTGTCACTAAGCGATTGTTTTTTTGATCGCTGCATTAGTGTCACTGGTGCCGCTAGGTAGCCAGTTTTTTTTTGTATTACTGTTACGGGTGACGCTGGTTAGTTAGCTTGTTTTTTATACTGTCAGGGCACCCGCCATTTATTACCCAATAACGGTTTAACCCCCTGATCGCCCGGCGGGTGATATCAATTAGGTTTTAGGGTCAAATAAGGTCTGCGTCGCCCCAGGTTAGTGCCAGTACCGCAAACACCCACGCGCAAAGCATACACCTCCCTTAGTGGTATAGTATCTGAACAGATCAATATCTGATCTGATCAGATCTATACTAGCGTCCCAGCAGTTTAGGGTTCCAAAAAAAAAAACGCATTGTTAGCGGGATCAGCCCAGATACCTGCTAGCACCTGCGTTTTTCCCCCTCCGCCCAGCCCACCCAAGTGCAGTATCGATCGATCACTGTCACTTACAAAACACTAAGCACACATAACTGCAGCGTTCGCAGAGTCAGGCCTGATCCCTGCGATCGCTAACAGTTTTTTTGTGGTAGCGCTTTGATTCAGTCGCTTCAGTCAGGAGCTTTTTTACCTGTGAATCTCAAAAAAAAAAAAAAAAAAAAAATAGTTGTCGTTTTATTATTCTCTCTCTATCTCTCTATTCTCTCTCTATAGTTGCTCTTTTTTTTACTCCATTCTATTCTGCAATGTTTTATTATGTTTTATCATGCTTGCTTTTCAGGTATGTAATTTTGTTTACTGTGTTTCAGTGTTAAGCATTTTTTTGTTTTCAGGTGCGCCATTCAGTTGCAACGCGGATTTATTTATCTTGACAGCAACAGCGTTTGCTCCCACGATACATAAAGCCGCGACTCCAACGCTGTAGGAGGTGATTTCACCACCACAGTTAAAAAAAAGAGCATATATGCCGAAGCATGGGGGCAGCAGGGGGGGCGGAGGAGCGATTGGCTCCTAATGCCACGTACATACGGTCGAAATTCCGACCGTGTGTACACGGCATAACTTTTGCGGGAGGATGCCCCCATGCATCGGCATATATAAATGGTGCATGTATGCCCATCATTAGAAGTGGGTGGATGAAGGGAGGTATTCTAATGGTGGGCATACCCACCAATCAATCTCTTTTTTTCGTTCAGCCAAGAGGCTGCATGAAAAAAAAAAAGATTACAATATATGTCCAGTATGTTGCTGGACTTTGAATGGTTATACCAGAATGATGCCTGCAGGTTTAGGTATCATCTTGGTATCATTCTTTTCAGCCAGTGATCGGCTTTCATGTAAAAGCAATTCTAGCGGGTAATTAGCCTCTAGATTGCTTTTACAAGCAGTGGGAGGGAATGTCCCCCCTCCCGGATATAAACCGCGCCATTGGGAAATTGGGAAAGCATTTTATCACACCAATCTTGGTGTGGTCAGATGCTTTGAGGGCAGAGGAAAGATCTAGGGTCTAATAGACCCCAATTTTTTCAAAAAAAGAGTACCTGTCACTGCCTATTGCTATCATAGGGGATATTTACATTCCCTGAGATAACAATAAAAATCATAACAAAGAAAAAAAAATGGAAGGAACAGTTTAAAAATAAAATAAAAAAGCTAAATAAATAAAAAAAAAACAAAAAAACAAAAAAAAAAGCACCCCTGCCCCCCCTTCTCTTGCGCAAAGGCGTACACAAGCGTTGGTCTGGCGTCATATGTAAACAGCAATTGCACCATGCATGTGAGGTATCACCGCGAAGGTCAGATCGAGGGCAGTAATTTTAGCAGTAGACCTCCTCCGTGAATCTAATGTGGTATCATGTAAAGGCTTTTAAAGGCTTTTAAAAATGTATGTAGTTTGTCGCCACTGCGTGTTTGTGCGCAATTTTAAAGCATGTCGTGTTTGGTATCCATGTACTCGGCCTAAGATCATATTTTTTATTTCATCAAAAATTTGAGCAATATAGTGTGTTTTAGTGCATTAAAATAAAAAAAAGTGTATTTTTTCCACAAAAAATGCGTTTGAAAAATCGCTGCGCAAATACTGTGTGGAAAAAAAAAAAAAAAATGCAACACCCACCATTTTAATCTGTAGGGCCTTTGCTTTAACAATATATATAGTGTTTGGGGGTTCAACGTAATTTTCTTGCAAAAAAAAAATATGTTTTCATGTAAACAAAAAGTGTCAGAAAGGGCTTTGTCTACAAGTGGTTAGAAGAGTGGGTGACGTGTGACATAGGCTTCTAAATGTTGTGCATAAAATGCCAGGACAGTTCAAACCCCCCCCAAATGACCCCATTTTGGAAAGTAGACACCCCAAGCTATTTGATGAGAGCAATGTTGAGCCCATTAAATATTTTTTTTTTTTTTGTCCCAAGAGATTGAATAATGAAAAAAAAAAAAAAAATATATATATATTTTTTTTACAAAAAGTTGTCACTAAATGATATATTGCTCAAACATGCCATGGGCATATGTGGAAATACACCCCAAAATACATTCTGTTGCTTCTCCTGAGTACGGGGATACCACATGTGTGGGACTTTTTGGGAGCCTAGCTGCGTACGGAACCCAAAAAACCAAGCACCGCCTTCAGGCTTTCTAAGGGTGTAATTTTTTTATTTCACTTCTCACTGCCAATCACAGTTTCGGAGGCCATGGAATGCCCAGATGGGATAAAACCCCCCAAAATGACCCCATTTTGGAAAGTAGACACCCCAAGCTATTTGATGAGAGGTATGGTGAGTATTTTGCAGATCTCGCTTTTTGTCACAAAGTTTTGAAAATTGAAAAAAAAAAGAAAAAAAAAATTTTTTTTCTTTACTTTCTTCATTTTCAAAAAACAAATGAGAGCTGTAAAATACTCACCATGCCTCTCAACAAATAGCTTGGGGTGTCTACTTTCCAAAATGGGGTCATTTGGGGGGGGTTTGTGCTATTTTGGCATTTTATGGCCTTCGAAACGGTGATAGGTAGTGAGGAGAGAAATCAAAAATTTGCACCCTTAGAAATCCTGAAGGCGGTGCTTGGGTTTCGGGGCCCCGTACGCGGCTAGGCTCCCAAAAAGTCCCACACATGTGGTATCCCCATACTCAGAAGAAGCAGCAAAATGTATTTTGGGGTGCAATTCCACATATAACTATGGCATGTGTGAGCAATATATCATTTAGTGACAACTTTTTGAAAAAAAAAAAATCTTTTTTATTTTTGTCTTTATTCAATCACTTGGGACTAAAAAAAAAAAAAATATTCAATGGGCTCAACATGCCTCTCAGCAAATAGCTTGGGGTGTCTACTTTCCAAAATGGGGTCATTTGGGGGGGGTTTTGTACTTCTCTGCCATTTTAGCACCTCAAGAAATGAAATAGGCAGTCATAAATTAAAAGTGGTGTAAATTCCAGAAAATGTACTCTAGTTTGTAGACGCTATAACTTTTGCGCAAACCAATAAATATACGCTTATTGGCATTTTTTTTACTAAAGACATGTGGCTGAATACATTTTGGCCCAAATGTTTGACTAAAATTGAGTTTATTACATTTTTTTTTATAACAAAAGTAGAAAATCTCTTTTTTTTTCAAAATTTTCGCTCTTTTTCCATTTATATCGCAAAAAATAAAAATCACAGAGGCAATCAAATACCATCAAAAGAAAGCTCTATTTGTGGGAAGAAAAGGACGCAAATTTCGTTTGGTTACAAAATTGCATGACCGCGCAATTACCAGTTAAAGTAGTGCAGTGCGAAATTGAAAAAAGACCTCTGGTCCTTTGGCTGCCAAATGGTCCGGGGCTGAAGTGGTTAAAGGAAAATTTCACTTTTTTTTTTTTCACTTTATGCATCATTAAAATGACTGCTCCCGAAAAAACGTTAGTTTTTAAAAGTTCTTTTTGCATTGATATATGTCCCCTGGGGCAGGACCCGGGTCCCCAAACCTGTTTTATGACATTAACATGCATATTGGCCGTTGTAATTAGCACTTTTGATTTCGAACGTTCGCGTCCATTATAACGTATAGGGTTCGAAAATTCGCGCGAACTTTCGGTCGGTTCGAAGGTTCTGGTGCGAACCGAACCCGGGGGTGTTCGGCTCATCCCTAGTTGGGGGGTGTGGGAGCGATAGAAAGGTGACAGAGTCAGAATTTGGAGTTGGGAGAAAAACACCAGACTCTAAGGGGATAGCATAAAAAATTCTCCCTCAACTGGTTTACTACCGGGTGACCCAACTATTGCCATAAGTACTTATAACCACTACTGAAGTTCTGTAGTGGATCCAACAGGCCCAGGTCTTGTTCTAGTGTGATACTCTGTCATATTTTTATTGTTACCTGTGCCCCCATTGAGCTGATTTCTTCTCAATTCTTGTCCCAGTTTCAGAGAGTCATAGGGACAGGAAGTGATGGGTAAACTCCTCAATGAGGACACAGTAGGGTTGATTTACTAAAGGCAAATAGACTGTGCACTTTGCAAGTGCAGATGCAGTCTGCAAGGACATTTTCTCCGGAGTTTAGTAAATACGGTGAAGGTTCACTTTGCAAAGAATAGCCAATCACATGCAAGGAAAATAAAAGACAGCATTTTTGCTTGCAGATGATTAGATCAGTGTTTCTCAACTCCAGTCCTCAATGCGCCCCAACAGCTCATGTTTTCAGGATTTCCCTCAGATAAAACGGCTGTGGTAATTACTAAGGCAGTGAAACTGATTAAATCACCTGTGCAAAATAATGGAGAGCCTGAAAACATGACCTGTTGGGGCGCCTTGAGGACTGGAGTGGAGAAACACTAGATTAGATGATGGAAGTCAGCAGAGTTTCCCCTCATTTACTAAGTTCTGGCACAAATGCCTTTGCACAATGCAAAGGACTTTCAAAGTGCGCAGATTATTTGCCTTTGGTAAATCAACCGCAAAGGGTCAGCATCTTTTTTTTTTTTTTTTGTAGCAGAGTGGAGAGGGGTTAAAACTTCTGTCAGGGTTATATTACTATCCACCTCTTCCTTTACCAGTGACACCAGTCTCACAATTTTTTTTGTCCTGGTTTCACATGATGGTGAATCCCTCAACTGGGATCACAGTGAAAACTTGACAGCAGTTATAACTATTCCCCATTTTATCCAACACAAAAAATGTTTTGGCTTGATTTGGGCTTTAAACCACTATTTACCAATGTGCTGTGCACAGTATTCCGGCTGCAGTAAATTATTACAAAAATAATAATGTATCACCTGTGTTTCTGCAGCTTCAATGTTGTGCGTGACATTTCCATTTTGAACTGGGTCATCAGATTCCTTAGGTGGTGTCACTTCCACTTCAACATTAGCACTGTTTGGAAGCTCAACTTTGTCTGTAATGAGAATAATTGAACAGCAATAAACACTGTAAGAACAGGAAAGAGAGAAAGTGGCAGTTCTTTTTTTTTTAATAGGGCAGAGTACCTGCCTTAGATTTTACCTGCTTCATGACCAAAGCATATTTTTTGTAATATATAAAAAAAAAAAAGTTTCTACTTTCTGTTATAAAACATCAGACCAAAAAATCAATAGTGATAGGGTGACGGGCAATCTGGTGTTCAGACACACCATCTGGGAGGGTCACTAACTGACACCGCTAGTGTCACTAATACAGTGTTCAGTGATAATACTGTACACTGACACTGTACTAACGACACTGACTGGGAAGGGGTTACCATCTAGGGGCAATTTAGGGGTTAACTGTGTGCCTAACAACGTATAATGTGTACTGCTTTTACTTTATTATCTGTCTGTTTTTTCTCCCTGCAAAGATGCCAGATTGCTGTTCCCTGTGTACATAGAGTTCTGTGTTTTTGGAAACACAGAACTCTGTGTGTGATTGGCCACAGCTGATCAGCTAGCTTCAGCCAAAATCATTGGCTGAAATCAGCTGTCAAACTCGTGCTGTCCAATCCCTGAAGAAAGTCCACGAAGTACAGGTACATCACCCGCACTGCAGCTGTACGACTACTGTGGGTGGGCGGGAAGTAGTTAAAACATCTACCCCCTCATTATATAAATGTTACCAAGAGACTCGAAAACAAATAAGTATTATGATTATACTGATATTTACTGATATACAGATTTGTAATTTTCTGGTTGCATTCCCCTGTGGACTTGGCAGGTCCTCAACACTTGGGGCTCACAGGAAGTGGTTGAAAGGACTGGGTGTCCTAGTTTTCCTAGTTTGTTTGGTTTATATTGCCCAGATTTGTGACAGGTGTACTTTTATTACTGTATGGTGCAGGGTGGATTTAACAATTTAAATCCCTAGTAAAATGGCTTGATTTAAATCAACTCGATTTAAATCATAATTTTTAAAGAGCAACTGTCATCTCTGTCCCGCAGCGTCTCCTCCTCTGACCTACTGTTGACTCACCGACAATCCCATTTACTTTAATGGGACAGCTGGTGATGCTGCAGTGACGCAACAAGGTGAGGGAGATGGCAGAAACAGGTGAGCGGATGCCCGCTAACAGGCGCTGCTATGATGGATCTGAAATGACAGGTGCTCTTTAAATGTAAGGACTTATTCTTGCTGGTAGTTAGAATCTTTAATATTTGCAAACAAAATGAAGGTTTCCTATTTAGAATACTAAGCTGTCAGGTTAGTAAAACAGCAATATCAGAACCGATTCAATGATACAGTTTGTAGTGTACATAGATTTGCAAAACAATGGAATAAAGGAATATTCCTGAACTTTGTTTTGTCTTATGGTTACTGTGAAATTGTGTGAATGCATCAATGCAGTGCATGTTATCTTAGTTTGTAGAGCTTAGATTTATTGAATGAGTATACCAAACATGTAAATATTGCAGAATATACAGCCTCATGCTACATAACTAAGCTCCATTTCATGCTGAATAAACTAAATTATACATGTATCATAAATAGAAAACTATCTAGAGATATATTTTTACTCCAAAAGCATTGTATTAAAATAAATGTAATAAGAATCCAAAAATTCAGATTTAAATAAAATAAATCTGATTTAAATAAAAAAAATCTGATAAAAAAATAAATAATCGTTGATTTTTATCCACCCTGGTATGGTGGATTAATTACCTTTGAAAGATAATGGTGCTTTTTAACAATTTGTGGATTTTAAGCATATTACAAACAACTTAAAAAATCTCTATCAAAATACTTTGATATTTATGGTATACCCTGCTCCTTTTCCCTTATCTGCAGCTCCCTGGCTGCATTTACTGGCAAATCCAAGCTGTCATTTTAACAGCCTGAACTTGTTCTGTATCCCGAAGCAGTTTTTGTCTGCAGTGTCACTAAAAAGTATGATTTAGCAATGTTATTTTCAGTGGCGGCCCGTGCATTGTGGGCACCCCCGAATCCATGCATCCGGCGTCCTGAAAGGGGCCCCCAAAAATGTGGTTATAACCACTGGTTATTTTACTGCATTGTGGTTAATCTGGTTTATTCATCACAGATCAAAGGAGTGATTTTAATCTGCATATGATGTCAGCTGAGGAAACCATGAAAGTAAAAAAATAAAAAAACTGTATTCCTCCTTAACCCCTTATTAACCACTAATTAACCCTACTGGGCCCTAATTAAATCCTCCCTACCCTTCTCACCTTAGGCTTTTATTTTGATGCAGATTTTTTATTTCAAATATTTTAATATTCATTTTTGTTGTTTTAATTTGTTTTGTTCCTTTTTTTTGTGACACATTAAAAAAATCTATAAAAAAGTCAATTATTAATTCCTCTTATTAATGTCCACCTGTGATATAAGAGTAGTCCTTTAGTTCTGCCATATAGAGGACTGTATTTCTCCCATGGTTCAGAGATGCAGGATCTTCAATTCTTTGGATAGCGTAGGACCCACTGATAATGGAGTACTTTGATGCAATAAGTGGGCTTAAGCAACATATAGCAATATGGTGTGACTAAATTCCCATATTTATTTTAAATGTCCAGGTGTTTTAAATAGTCAAAATAATAGTAAAAATGTCATTATTTGCATTTGTGCGCTGTAATATTTTGTTCTGTTTTATGGTCTTATGGCTGCACCATCTTTACTGCATCTTTTAGGGTGTAACCCCCAAATATTTTGTTTGTCTAATATAAGTAGGTGACATGTTCACCCTAAATATCTGTTAGGTATGTCTGCCATAAGTATGTCTGCCATAAGTATGTCTGCCATACCGTATCCTATGTGAGCAATTCCGCACACAGTAAAACCAGCAATGTTCTAGAGAAGACCTGTGACTGCGTTGAAGCATTGATTAATCAGCCAATTTCTATGCATAAAGGTTTCTGCTGCTATTATGGCCATAAATCACAATTTTTCAGAAAAAAACATAAAATGCTGACATTAATGACACAGCACTGTATTCACTCAGAAATTTATTTTCTGTGCCACCACAAAATGACCAATAATGCTGTACTTCACAAAACAATTTTAGCCTCATATTCTAGCACTGAACAATACACTGAATAATATATGAATTACATTTTCTATTCAGTAGATATAACTATGCTGTCAATAATTTTTCAAAAGATAAAAATGTTTTATACATTAACTAAAAACAACTTTGTGGAATAATTTTCTTTTGGGATCATCTACAATGGCGGTGCTTAGCTGCTGCTTGCCCCAATATAGTCAGAAGTATTACCTTGACCAGGTTGTACAAGTTGTAGCCAATATATTTTGGCTTGCATATGATTGGGTGCTTTAACAGAATGCAGCTTGACCTTATTCATTAACACAGAAGTAAGGGAAAACTAGAAAATTAAAAATGTTCTACTCTTTTAATAAATCAAACCAATTGGGGTTTATTTACCAAAGGAGAATACACTGTTCACGTTGCAAGGGAAGTTACACTTTGCAAGTCAATTTTCCTTAGAGTTTAGTGAATGAGATGAAGCTCTGCTGACTTTTTTTATCTTATTATCCAATCATGTGCAAATAAAATCAATTTTTTAAAAATGTTTTCCTTATACAGGCAGTCACTGAGTTACGAACACCAGATTTGCGAATGACTCCTACTTACGAACGGAGGTGGCGTCACGTCACTGCTGGCTGCTTGCATTCCACACTGGTCCTGGATACCGCAGAGCAGCCATCTTGCAGCGCCAAAAAAACCCGGCACTGCAGTACTGCATGTCCACTAAAGCCCCAAATAACACGACTGCATGCCCAGAAGTACCCGGAACATCTGATATCACTGCACAGGTTGGAGTTAAACTTAAAAATGTACTGTTCCAACTTACAAATTCGACTTAAGAACAAACCTACAGTTCCTATCTTGTTCAAAACCTGGGGACCGCCTGTATGTGATTCTTTGCAAAGTGAAGTTTTGCTACATTCACAAAGTGCTGGGGGAAATTTCTTTGTAAAGTGCAACTCCCCTTGCAAAAGGGAACAGCGGATTTGTCTTTAGTGCAGTGCCTTGAAAAAGTATTCATATCCCAATGAAATTCTCCACATTATGTCATGTTACAACCAAAAATGGAAATGTATTTTATTGGGATTTTATGTGATAGACCTACACAAAGTGGCACAAAATTGTGAAGTGGAAGGAAAATGATAACTGTCAATCGTCCCAAAAATTTGTCAAAAGTTTCCGATGTGTCCACCATAATGTCGCATTCTTGAAATAAAAAATTGCAGATCGCCGCCATTACTAGTAAAAAAAAAAAAACGAATAATAATAAAAATTCCATAAATCTATCCCTTATTTTGTAGACACTATAACTTTTGCGCAAACCAATCAATATACGCTTATTGAGATTTTTATTACCAAAAATATGTAGAAGAATACATATTGGCCTAAACTGAGAAAAAAAATAGCATTTTTAAAAAAAAAATTGGCGATATTTATTATAGCAAAAAGTACAAAATATTGTGTTTTTTTTTTAAATTGCCGCAATTTTTTTGTTTATAGCACCAAAAATTAAAACCGCAGAGATGATCAAATACCACCAAAAGAAAGATCTATTCGTGTGAAAAAAGGACGTCAATTTTGTTTGGGTACATCGTCGCACGACTGTGCAATTGTCAGTTAAAGCAACGCAGTGCCGTATCGCAAAAAATGGCCTGGTCATCGAGCAGCCAAATCTTCCGGGGCTGAAGTGGTTAAAGAATACATTACAATACATCATTTCGGAAGTTGTGTTCTGTCTAATGAGATTTTTTGTAACTTCAGTAACCTATTTGTTTTCCATATGAGACTAGCATGAAAAAAAAATTGTCCCATATTCTCAATGTGTGTATGGGCCTTTTATTCTAGTAACAGTCGGAAAATCCGATCGTGTGTATGGGGCTTTAGGCTGGGTTCACACTAGTGCAAAATGGATGTGGTTTTCCCCACATTCAATTTGCATGTCAGGAGACTCTCAATGGAACCGGTTCACGTAGCTCTGGAACGGCTGCAGAGCGGTTTGCAGAAGAGTCCTGTGCGTCTTTTGGTCCCTTTCAGGTCCGAATTCAGTCCAAAATTCGGGCTGAAATCAGACCTGAAACGGAAAACAGGGACGCACAGAACCCGTGCAGTGAGCCACTCCATACTGCAGTGTAAACCAAGCCTACCAGATTCATCCATCCACACAAGAGAGGTGGATGCATAAGTCCCCTTTACCGAGATGTATTCTGACAGTGGGGACTCTTCTCTATCAGAATACACTGATCAGCGCTGCAGCTGATTGGCTGTAAGCTGCTGATCGAACAAGTTTTTCCAGCAGTCCCTATCTACAGAAGCTGATCTGATGGGACAAGGCCACACATAGATTAAATTTCAGCTGGTCCCTGCTGAACCAAACTATTTGTGATCCGTGTGTACCCACCTTTAAATTATTCCTTGCTCCAATAGGCTTTCTCCAGTGCTGTGACTGGTCCTCTGGAGCTCCTGGGTGAATTGTGAGTGGCTGTGGTCACACTCTAGACTCATCTTACCATACAGGGTTAATGTTCCTGTATGGTAGGTAATGATGCTGAGGTCTGGGTGGAGGGAGGAGAGCACTGCAGCTGGCTGGAGCAAGTACAAGCTTTCCCCCAGCACTGCGAGGGTGCATGTTTACACTTTGCTGGAGTTGGGCTGAATCCCATCATCTACTGTTTATGGTCAAATCTTTGAATATTTTAGAAATATACAAGGACATTTCAGGCTCTACATAGATGTATTCCACACACACACTATATTTTATTAAAAGGCAGGATTTTAATGTGATATAGTGTGTGTTTGTGTGTGCAGTACATCTATGTAGAGCCTGAAAAGTCCCAGTAAATTCTAACCTATTCAAAAACATTTTACTTTCTCTTTAGTAAACCTGCACTGCAAGGGTCAATACAGGAGTACAGCACAGCATTGTACAGTCTAGAAGGAGCAACAGGTCGGGACTCACAGGGGGGAGAGAAAGCAGTATGCTATCTATCATCTGTTATCTTCAGTCCGCCCGAGGAGAGAGGAAAGCAGTGATCGGGGCTGCAGTTTACTGCTGTCTGCCTGCTCTGCCCACCTGTATTGGAGCTCTCACTGTCTGACCGAGCCTGCCAGCTTGTCAGGTACCTGTGCCCTGGAGAGTGTTTGTGTCCATTCTGGAAAGGGGCGGGGAAGCCTGCAGTAGGTATGGGCACATTCTCAGCTCTGCTTTTGGACAGGCTTTAGCATCACAGAGGCTGAGACAAAGGGTGATGCTCCAGTGTTTTGGTGCCCCCTCCCACACTCCACCCAGGGCAGTGGCCCCTCCCACCCCCTTGTAACGGCCCTGTTTGGGGGTCAAATGGCCTTGCAAATCACCCAAAAAACACCATACCAACAGTGAAGTATGGAGGTGGCGTTTTTAAGCATACGGTACTGACAAATGTCATATCGTTAAAGGAAGGATAAATGGAAAAATGTACCAAGACAGTCTAGATACAAATCTGCTGCCATCTACCTGGTAGATGAAATGGGGGTGGGCATTTCAGCAAGACAATGATTCCAAACACAAAGCCAAGGAAACTCTCAACTGGTTTCAAAAAAAGAAAATAGAGCTGCTAGAATGGCTCAGCCATTAAATACATTAGAAAATCTATAGAAAGAACTAAAGATCAGAGTTTATAGAAGAGGCCCACGGAACCTTCAAGATTTGAAGTCTGTTTGCGGTAGAATGGAAAAATGCGCCAAAATCACACCTGAGCAATGCAATGCGACTAGTTTCTCTATACAGGAGATGTCTTGAAACTGTCATTACCAACAAAGGATTTTGTACAAAGTCTTAAATACATTTCAGTTAGTGTGTACAATACTTTTTCCCTCTGTCATTCCATTTTATCACACATAACCTAATTTCTAAACTTATTTGATTTGGTTTCTTTATATGTATGGATTGCATGGGTTATTACCGACATGTGGTGAACATTTCATGTCAATATCACCTTTAGAAATATATTTACCTAGAAAAATGGTGACGTGTTCAATACTTATTTTACCTGCTGTATATCCAGGGATACAATGCAATTTTCAGGTGTAACCTCTAACCTCTACTCTACTCTAGCACAAACTGCTAGAAACAGTCAACCTTGCTTTGGCTGAGCCAAGCCTTGTCCATTCTTTTATTACATGTGTTTATAGTCGGCCAATTGTGGAAGGAAGAATATCTAGAAACATTAATGATGCCTTCCTTGTTCTCATTCCTAGTTTTGAGTCTTCTGTGCTATACACTGTAACAGCTTGCTTCTATCAGTTAGTGGCATCTAATAAAATATGCACACTCACCTATACAGTTGGCAGCTCCATTAAGTCTTTCACTGTCATCTACCTGGCACTTCTTTTTTGCCACTTTATTCAGGATTGAAGCCTTCTCTTTGAACTTTCCTTAAAATATTAAACAGATATATGTAGGGATGAATATATGTCACAATATTACATAAGGCATAAACAAATAAAAATAATCATTGTTCACATGCTTAACTGTACTGATTAATAAACTGTAGGTATTAATAACTAATTTAAAGACAACCAGCCTTTATACTGCAATGCACATAACTTCATGCCAAGGCAAATGACAAAGCAAGTCACAAGCATGAGGAAACTTAGTGAGAAATGGAAAAATGTGCAATAAACAAACAAGCATTGTCAGATTACATAGCTTTAAAATGAAAAGTTTTTCTTTGACACATTAAGGTGTATAAAAACATATTAGTGCTTACATCTGTGAAGGTTCTCGTTTTAACCAGGATATAGTATAGCTTGTCACATTAACTTGATCTTCTAGTAGAAGTTTATCCCCCAATTCAGGCTCAGCCCAGACACTCTTATGCCTTGTACACACAGTCGGACATTTCGACCACCATTTTTTCTGACGGATTTTGGCCGAAACTTGTGTTGCACACACGCGGTCGGACAAAGTTGTCAAAAAATCTGATCATTCCTAACGAGGTGACGTATAAAACGTACGACGGGACTACATAGAGGCCAGTAGCCAATAGCTTTCGTCTCCAAATTTCTTCTGAGCATGCGTGGCACTTTGTGCGTTGGAATGCTCTACATACGATCGGAAAAAGTCCGATCGGATTTTGTCGGAAAATTTTAGATCCTGCTCTCAAATTTCAGACTTTCAAATTCCGACAGAAAAAGCCTGCTAGAGCCCACACACGATCGGATTTTCCGACAACATAATCCAGTCTGACTTTTTCCATCGGAATATCCGACCGTGTGTACGAGCATAAGTCCTACACTGTCCTATTTACATAGAGAGAGAGCACCACTATGCTAAACAGATTGCTAACCATGGGTTGAAAATAATTTGATAAAAAAAATCCATATAAAGTAAGAAAAGGCATAGTTTAAATGTTAACATTGTCTTATAATGTTAAATCGTTAAATAACTTTTTTTGATAATCCACTTTGACAATCCACCTATTTTCAACATGGCCACTGCCCACTTGACATTGCTTCCCTTTCTATGTATCTAGTCCTTGACTTTTTATTTTTATTATTTTGCTATTTAAACAGGTACATTAACTGTACTTTAAAACACTAGTAACTGAAATATTCATGCGCTGAGATAAAAAACAAAAACAAATTATCATGTTTATCTGAAGGTTTGATCTATTATAGTTATGAATTAGTCATAGAAGCCCAAGTGGCTGCAGTGGGGCTTGTACAAGAGTCAGGTCTGAAGGCTTAGCTGCAGGCCATGTCTATTGTGTTTTATGTCTACATGTAGCTAATACAGCACAGGCAAACTTCTCGCTATTGTACAGAGCAGTGTTTCTCAAATACAGTCCTCAAGGCGCCCCAACAGGTCATGTTTTCAGGATTTCCATTATTTTGCACAGGTGATTTGATCAGTTTCACTGCCTTAGTAATTACTACAGCTCTTTCATCTGAGGGAAATCCTGAAAACATGACCTGTTTGGGGGGCCTTGAGGACTGGAGTTGAGAAACACTGGTACAGAGCATGTCTACTATTCATACTATTCACTGTTTGCAAAAAAGCAAAGCTAAGACTAAATTGCATATTGCATCAATGCAGACATATAGGAGTGATAACATGAAAAGTAAAATTACACATATTAATAGACTTCACAGTTTAGGGCAATCAAGGCAATGAACAGCGTTTACTGCAATCATTCTCTGTTGTATCATGTAGGTCCACATGTGTTTTCATGTACCTGCTTTGTGATTAAGAAACCTGGAATAATTATACAATATTTGCAATCAGGATGAAACATTATAGGGATGAAGAGAAGAAGTGTCAATTTGATAATACACAGTTTACTTATTTTAAAACCATTTACAACAATGGAAACTGCTTAAAAGCTGCAAATGTGTGTTGTTCATAATTTCTTGCAAACCAATACTGGTTATTCCACCGTCACCCTTAAAAGATCTGTGGCTGAACTTGTCTGTGTTTGTAGACCAGTGAGACAGTGTAAATTGTTCCCATAGATACTATTAACAATAGCCAGGTACAGATATATGTATCTGTATTTGATGTACAGTATTTGCATCCCTAAGCACACTCTGATATGCATACTTCAGCTAACCATTAACTAAATAAATAAACTAACCAACTAAATAAGTTAAAGCAGACTTGGAATGTCAGCTTTTTTGGAATTTCTCCTTTGTCACTGTGACAGACCTAGCCGGGACACAGGCTTTTTGAGAGGACTTAATGCAAGCCTCCTGCCAACCGATTATGGGCCCTGGATTTTAAGTGGGCACAGGGTGAAGGAGAACCCCAACCCCAGTCAGATTCAATGCGGTATATATGTGTATATATAATGTGTGTGGTCTCATGCTGTTGGGACACACACTGTCAGATGTTAGTGTCATGAACACAAGATGTTAATTGAGAGAGCTGATCACCTTGTCCTCTGTACAATGAAGGAGACGGTCCGTCTGTTACTGGTGGTCTCCTGCTATTGTGATGAAATGTCTTGTGGTGGTAATTATGATAATTTATAATCAACTGTGTTTAGATCGTTGACAAGTCTGACCTGTAGTGAGTGATGAGTCACATCGGCTGCTTAAAGGGATTAGTTAATTAGTTTATGTTAAGTTGTTACAGGTGTATTGTTAGAGTAATATGAGCAGGAGGGGGGACCTCCTCTCCTATTGTATATAAATAGTTGTAATTTTGGTTCTAATAAAAACAGTCCATGTTGGCACTAAGCAAGTGTTGTCTTGTTTGGTGCTTGGGAGCCATTGGAATATCTGATATCTATATCCAGACTGGAAGGAAGTGATATATGACGAACGCACTCAAGAGGAGTGTAGGGACGTTCCGTCACAGTCACCTTTTGATACATATATATACACAGTATATATGTATATAGCATATATATATATATATATATATATATATATATATATATATATATATATATAATATACATATACATTTTTAAAAATTTATATATATATATATATATATATATATATATATAATGCGATTTAAAAAATTATAAGCTATTTTCTTGCTCATTCTCACTCGTTTATTTGTCATAAATGTTCAGTTTGGGTTGAAACAATCAAATAACAGGTTTGTAGTTATAAGCCAATTACTATAAAAAAGTAAAAATTTTGTTTACATTATATTATCATGATAGGTGTTTTTTACCACTACAGCAAAAAATATATATTTGCAAATACATGTGTGTTTTATTCAGCTTCCTGTATAGTAAATTGTTTAACAGAAGTAATCAATACTTCTGAGTTTGAGCATTGCTTGCAGTTACTGGGCCTCCTGTTTATCCTAGATCCATTTAAATGCTTCAGGTAGACAGATGTGGAACTTATCACACACAAAGGTTTTACAAGTTGGTGAAAAACCTTCCGTCTCAGCAGGACCTGTTCCTTCACTCTTCTTTGTGGAATATGTGTCCAAAGTATATCCACAGGAGAGCTTATCTTGTGCTGTGTTTAAATGCAATTGTAAAGAAGGTACATACAAGTTTTCAGAATTCCATGTGAATGCTCTGCAAACGTGAAGCTCTGATTCAAAGAATTTAGCATTGTTTTCCCTGAATTCTCCAACTTGGGTCTCTGAGTTTATAGGACATAAGCATGGAATGTCTACCTTAGAAACTCACATTTATTTTCTGAACAATAGGTAAAAGGTAAGATTAGTACATTTTACAATGTCCTTGCTGTGCACACGCTTGCAGGGGCATTGTACCTTTGACCTGGAAATTAAAGGTGAGGATCCTTACCCTCTTGACAGTGGGGCACTGTACATCTACAGCTATTTAGTGGGTCCCTCTTCTTCTTGCCGATTCTTGCATCTCTGACAGCACCAGCCCAAAGCCCAACCACTGACCACAGGGAACAGGATTCTTGTCAGCAGGCCTATGTTACATTTCCTTTTCAACCTTTTATTTGTGAGTCAAATTATAAAATTTTTTTGTTCATTTTAAATTATTTGTATTGCATGAATTTGCTGTTTCTCTTTTTTTGTAGAGCGTTGCAGGCTATTGCCAGTCTATTGGCTCAGGCAAAAATTGTCAGGGGACTACTGGCACCACACATGCACTGATTTCAGAATCTACCTCTCATAAGCACATACAGTATTTAGGCCCAATACAAAGGTACAACAAGAAATTCATCTAAACTGCAATGCTGCACATACAAGTACTGCTCCAGGTGTGGTTCAACTCACGGCATTGCAAACTAGACGAAGTAGAGAAACCTGTTGGTTTTATATCCAGAACCCTTACAGAAGCAGAACAAAAGTATTCTACTGTAGAAAAAGAAGCCCTAGTATGTGTTTGGTCAACATATAAATAGGGAACGTACAAAGTACTTGTGGAATTGACCGATTGCTTTGCTGGCTGACCATAATTCTTTATATACACTGCTTACAACAAAGAGCCTAGGGGGAGAAGGAATGTGTATAGCCAGATGGTCAGCAAAGCTACTCAGCTTTTACAACACAATACAATACAAACTGGTTTCGAAAAAATCAAGTACGGTACTGCTTGTCTATCATGACAATGATAATAATATCATGAAGTTGTTGAGGTTGTTGCATTTATTGATATAGACTCCAAACAGGCTTCTCTTGCATGCCCAGTACAAGTATATTTGTGGGACATTCTACAAAGCAAATGGGAAAATAGTCTGAGTCCTAGTCTATGCCTTTACTGCAGGATTTGACATAAACGGTCCTTAGTCTATAGTTATATTGGGAATATATAGGGGTAGATCTCAGTATGTACTAGTACCAGAGACCTTGAGACCTTATACAACTTATACACGAGAATCACCAAGAAATTGTAGGAACCAAACAAAACTATGTGAATTATACTGGTGGCCAGGCATGGATGCCCAATTACTAATGGCCCTTTAGTCTTGTATTACTCATTAAAAATCTGCTTTCATATACACTTCACCACTGCAGCAGCCAGTGTTCGCCCAACAATGTTGCATGGGGCTCAGTTAATTTTTCAATCAACTTTTATTGAGCCAGGTTATGCCAAGAGGGTCAAATTTCGACTGATTTAGCAGGAATTGACCAACATTTGGACTGTGTGTGTGTAACATAGGACTGTTAAAAATCAGCAAGAAAAAGTAAGACATATACTGATTGTAAACTTTGTGTGAGAGAAGTACACTTTCAGCCTGGATCTTTAGTTATAGTTAAAGTCTATCTCCAAACAAAGTAAAAATCCTCCCTTGTAGAGAGGCTGCCCCGGCACTGCAAGAGTTCAATGCTCATTTAGGTCTTGGAACTTGGAAAAGCATTTCCACTTACTGTTTTCCCTGCTCCCTCAGCAGCCAGTGCTATCCTCTACTCCCTTACACTCAGGTGGTGAACTTTCCTTCTGCTTCCTCACGTCCAGTGCAGGGCAATGAGCTCTGCATTGCACTTGATAATGTCAGAGGCCATGTGACTGCTGTAACTCCGGCAAGAAGAGCCTATAGGGACCAGTCAAGCAGTGTAGAGGGAGCCTGTGGGAGCAAGGCATTTAACCCTCCTAGTGTGCCAACCCACTGCATGGGAAGATTTTTGTCTTTCCCTTTTTGTTTTAAGAAACCTGGCTTCTTGAAAAATTGACAATTTAAATGCTCAAAACTGCTTAGTAACAAGTCATTGAGAACCTTACATGTATGAACTGTCTGATGGACACGGATGGAATGACAGTCATCTTTAGCCTGTGAGGCAGAACTTTTCAGAAGTTTCATTTGATGAGGGACACTTTCCTATCCCTACTGGTAACAACCAAACCAGAAAAAGAGTGAGACACGTGAATACCTTCTGTACTAAGAAGACTTTACTGTGCTACACATTCATTCAGTTGGAGGGCTTTTGGATTCCTTTAGTCCTTTCCCACTATAACCTTCATATTTTTTCTCACTGTTCAAGAAACAAGCAAGTGAATGTATTGGCTTCTAACTAAATTGGCCTTAGCGCGTATATGTGACTTTGAAAGGGACATCAAAAAGATTGAGATATGGAAGCTGTTGCTGCATACTTTTTTTTGAAGGTGTAACATCTAGGGCTTTCATTCTGATCCGGCTTTTACTACCTGACAAGTGAATACCCTGGAACAAGCAACATGGCTAGTACAAAAGAACACCAGATAATACACATTTATGTAGAAAGATATATTTCAGGTTTTGGGAAAACACCAAAGAAAGCCACCCCAGTTCTATGCTGATACAGCTCAAACCCAGAACCATGTGTTGCATTAAAACTTTACTTACCACTGGAATAGTGTAGGTGAATTTACACAATCCGTGTTTGTTTATAAACACTCAATTACATGTGCAGGATTTAAAAAAATAAGCATTCCCTCTGAACAGAATAGGTTTGGTTGAATCGAACTCACTAAGCTAATGAATGCCTTCTGTAAGTTAACCAAGTTTTTTCATTTTACCATTTCGCGGACAAGCCAAACTCTTTAATTAAACATATTTTACCCATTAGGTAATATTAGGTAATATTTTTATCAACTAAGTGAATTACAACAACAGAATTACATATGGGAACAATATGCAGCAAATGAAAAAACACAAGATGAAGGCACAAACTAATAATTTCAAGACTTATATATACCTGTAGATAAAGAGATATTGGTATTATAACCTGTATAGGGGAAAGGAGATTAAATCAATCCTCAATCAATAGTCCAATAAGCAAGTATTCAAATGCAATAAAAGAGTCTATAAGATAAAAAGTCCATTCTCAAAGGTGTAGTCTGCAACATAAAAACAGAAGCAGATTCCAGCAGCAGCTAAAAATAATACAAGAAGGAGAGGCGCCTCTAAGTTTAGGAGTAACAATACCATTTAATGTATATAAAACAATAGCAACTTACAAAGGGAAGTAAGAAAATATCAGGCAGATCAGTATAATGGGGCATCCGATGAGCTGTCATCAGTGAACATGACACTGTCCGCCGACTCCCATAGTGTATGTTGTCTCACCGCTACCGGGAAGTCAGCTGTAGGATGAAAGCAATTTCAAAGCGAGGCTTGGGGCACAAGTGGAGACCAGCCTGGGGTGATGACGTCACTGAGCGTGCGTACTGCGAATATCCAGGCAGTCGCGCTCTTTCTTTAAGCTATGTATGTAAATATTGCTTCAAGTTATATACCCCAGAGGATGTCTTTGGAGACGAAACGCGTCAGTTCCATGCCATTCAGGCATTACATAAGTTTATTCCCTGCTGGATTTTATAATAAGAAATTTTTACCTTGGATATGATGTAAGTGTTCTATCTTTTAAATAAATTCTACAGCTACAGTTTTACATGTGGAGGCTTTTTTTATTTCTATGGTCCAACGTAATGCACGACACAACACTGTGAATGGTGGTCCTGTCGTGATGCTAAGATGTGAGACCCTTAGAGCTGAACTTCATACTCTGGTTCCACATAAGCACTGTTGACAACGGTATTTGAGTCCACGTGTTACGGTAAGCGCATTATCCCCTTTGGTGTTGGATTTTCACATATGGGTTATTGATGCACGTACAGTGGTGCTGCTACCTTTGATCGCTGTGATTGCACCAGGATTCTTTTTATTCCCCCTTTTGACTTTTTTTATATGTGATATGGACTTTACAACAATTGTTACTGTATTTTTTTTGCACATTATTATATACATTAGATAAGATATATCAAGTTTTTCAACACTGCACTTTTGTACTTTTAGAGGCAATAATATGAAAAAAGCTTGCAGCTTAGAAAGTCAGAGTGAAGTCAGCAATTGTGATCCTGATTGTCCGGGTCAAAGAAGAAAGAAGAAATCAGCAATGGCAGGGTTTTTTGAAACACGTTTCCTTCAATGTTATGTATCACAACATGGCAAAGCATGCTGTATTGTATAAATGTAGTTTATCAGTATGCCCCTGGGAACTAAGCTTTCATTTTAGAGTTAGCAGAAATTAGATCAATTATACTGATAAATATATCCATTAAACTAATGATTGCAAGAGGAATACACTGCCTTGTACTTATTGTACAATTATTGAAGGAAATCTGCATTTTTTTCTATAATCTCTTTTATAAACATAGATCCAGTAATCCCCTACTATGGGTCACTCTGCTCTGACTGACACCTGGTAAAAAGCAGCCAGTCTTCCATCGCTAAGAGGCATATAAAGACAACGAGAGACCCAGCCTACCAGTATTCACTCAATGCTGAAATATTATTTTTGGAGGTTTGCACCCACTCTAGAAGCACCTTAAAAAAGTCAGGTACTAAAGAGTCAGAATAGATGGGCTGCCTTATCACATTGCAGCAGCCTGGTAAAATGTGAATAGGTACAAATTATTTGACTAAACTCAAGAATGAGCAGAATGGAAGGGTGTTTCGTGCCTATTGGTGTGGGCCACTATATTCAGCATGCTAAACACTGCACGAATATATTATGGATATAAATTGTATAGGTAAAGGTTTGTTAAAGTTGGTATGCATTAATTTACATGAATATACTTTTATTGAAATAAGTAAAATTCAAATGAACATATACACAAGCTCTAAGAAGTTGAGGCAAGTCCTCACTAAAAAGCAAATATATCACTATATTTACTGAATTACCCATTAATGTCAAAGTTATTGTGAGTTGCTTGTTGGTTTCCATTTTCTTTCTTATTAAATTAATGTAACAGAAATAAACAATAATTATACTGTACAATTTTCGTAAAAATCCGTAAAAATCCAAGAAATACTATATTTATAGCTCTGGTATACTTTGTGTGACCACAAACCTGCAGTGATTTGCTTAGCTGAGTGCGCAGACAGAACAATCCAGCTGATTATGAGCAAGACTGATTGCTTCATCATGACTCATGACAATGGGAGCAAAGAGGCAATCAGAAGACTACTCAGGGACAATAATTACACAATACAATCATCAAGAGAAAAAGACACTATGAGCACTATCATCTTGGGCATATACCCAATTTCTGCTGCAAGATATATCTTAAAGGGGCTCAGTCTTGAAAGAAAACAACTCTGCAAGAGGTTTCTGATAGAAAAATACATTTGCTAATCTATGCACAGCATACCAGTTCCAAGGCAGTTGAGAATCTTCACTAAATTAGGTAAAGTTTACTACAATTATTTAATTATGCATATTCAATATCTGCATATGATTGCGTATTTAAAGTCAACACTGGTAAATTTTATTAAATAAGGATTCTCAACTCCTTGTAAAGTAAATCAGCCTCAGTGATTAGAGGTGGGTGAAATTAAGTTATTTTAAGTTTAGGTTTTGTTGAAAATAGGGAATTTCAGCAATGTTTTTGTGACCTGCATTAGAATGGAGTTAAAGGAGAAGTACAGCCAAAGCTTGATTGGCTGTACTTCTCCTGTGGTTTACAGGAGTGCAGTTCACTCTACACTCCTGTGACTTGTTTCCAGCAGACAGCGGGCTGAAGCCTGCTGTCACCTGACATCACAGAGCCGGTCCAGGCTTGGGCAAGATCGTGACAATGAAGTCGGGATCTGCGAGCCTCTGAGAGCCTAAACTGGCCGTTCCCGCCCCCTCCACAGCCCAGCGCTCCAGTGAGTGAGGGAGGGCAGAGCAGACAGTGGTGACTGACAGTGGCCAACTCTCTGCTCAGGGAGCCCTGAGAACCGAGCGATCGTGGTGTTAGATCGCTCGATTGTCAGTCTTAAAGCCATCAGGGGACAGATGCAGCATCGGACCGATGCTGAATCCACCTAGGTAAGTATGATTCTGAAAAAAAAACCTCCATACTTCTCTTGAAAGGTGTTTGTTAAGGGTGCAATGGGCTGTAGCTCCCGAAGGCCCCTTTCACACCGGGGCGTTTTTCATGCGGTACAAAAAAAAAAATAGCGCCTGTTCACCGCCTGAAAAAATCCGGCCCCTTTAACTCCAGTGTGAAAGCCGGCGGGCTTTCACACTGGAGCGGTGCGCTAGCAGGACGGCAAAAAAATTCCTGCTAGCAGCATCTTTGGAGCGGTATAGGAGCGGTGTATTCACCGCTCCTATACCGCTCCTTCCCATTGATTTGAGTGGGAAACCACAGTAAAACCGCGGCAATACCGCCGCAAAGCGCTGCTACGGCGGCGCTCTGCGGGGGTGTTTAAACCCTTTTTCGGCCGCTCGCGGGGGGTAAAACCGCACCGCGAGCGGCCGAATACCGCGGTTAAAACTACGGTAAAGCAGCGCTAAATATAGCGCTGCTTTACCGCCACCGCGGCTCCCGCCCCAGTGTGAAAGGGGCCTAAGGTTATGGAGGATGCCTTCAACTATTCTGGACTTGTTCTTGTGCCATAAATGGCCCCTTATTGGTATCATTATTTAACTTTTTTCTTATGAAGGAAAAAAATCCAAATAATAATTTAAATTGTCTGCACACATCTAATATTTAAAAAGCATGCAGATTTTTTTTTTTTTTTTTTTACTGCAGATTTAACTTAAAGCATTTGTTACCCCAATATTTCATATTTTTGATATGTGCCTGCTGTACCATATACTTGTATGAGAAGTATCCTGTTCTCTCTGTATAGCTTCCTTTGTGTTAAATCCCTGGTGTTCCTGCCAGTGCCCCTGCTTTCCTATTAACCACTTTAGCTCCAGAAGATTTACCCCCTTCATGACCAGGCCATTTCTGCGATATGGCACTGCTTTATTTTAACTGACAATTGTGCGGTTGTACGACACTGTACCCAAATAAAATGTATGTCCTTCTTTTCCCACAAATAGAGCTTTCATTTTGGTGGTATTTGATTTTTTAATGTTTGTGCTATAAACAAAAAACAAAAAAAAATAGACAATTTTTTAAAAAAAATATATTTTTTACTTTGTAACTTCCGGTCGGAACACTGCATTCGTAAGTGTAACTGCCGCCTGTTCATGGATGTGGGATGTTCCGGGCGCTTGTTATGTTATCTGGGGAGTAGTACGGCAGTGTGGGATGTGTCCGGAGGTGCTCGAAAGGTATCCAGGACCAGCGTGGAGCGCAAGTGGCCAGCATTTGAGGCCGTTCGTAAGTAGGAGTCGTTCGGAACTCGGGTGTTCATAACTCGGGGACTGCCTGTATTGATTGTTTTTTGCAAAAGTTACTTATAGCGTCTACAAACTATGGGATATAGTTATAGAATTTGTATTTATTTATTTGTATTACTAGTAATGGGGGTGATCAGCGACTTATAGCAGGACTGCGATATTGCTGA
Organism: Lithobates sylvaticus; assembly: GCA_028564925.1. Lineage (NCBI taxonomy): Eukaryota > Metazoa > Chordata > Amphibia > Anura > Ranidae > Lithobates > Lithobates sylvaticus. Next base: position 347,296,373 of record CM053026.1, on the reverse strand, counting down.
GGACAAATCAGACACCTAACTGTCACTTTACACTATTTGGGGACCAGTGACACTAATACAGTGATCAGTGCTAAAAAAATGCACTGTCACTGTTCTAATGACACTGGCTGGGAAGGGGTTAACATCAGGGGCGATCAAAGGGTAAACTGTGTGTCTAGCCAGTGTTTGTGCACTGTGTTGGAGGTGCATTTACTAAGGGAAAGCATGGCTCCATGTCCCTGCTTTGCAGGCAATAAAGGAACCATGCCTTCTCTACTGACAGAATGGTAATCTGCCTTGTAACGAATGATCGGCAGTGCTGGTAGACATTAAGTCCGTGGTACCCGCTGATCGTGTACCCCAAAGTGAGCTGCCCACGGTGTGCATTCTCGCCTATGACTGTACAACTTGACTGTAGACATGTGTGATTAGTTTCGTACGGATTTCTGTAAATTCGTACATTCGGGAGGATCTGAACTACGAATTGCTTTGCTTCCGAATTTTGTACGAAATACGAAATTTCATTTACGAATTTCGGATCCAAATTCCGTTACAACGGAAACTTGACTGGTGTTTTGTTGACCAATCAGAGGTTTTCTTCTGCTGCTGAGTGAGGGTTGGGAAAATTACCTTTTTTAATATGGGAGTGGAAGACTGGTACTGGTAGTCGATGGGAGAATCGGACAAAATAAGAATGTTTGTTAATTACGATTATTCGTTATAATAAAGTAAAATACCCAGGAAGTCAGCACAGCACAGGGATGGTGGGAGCCCCTCATAATGATAAATTAATCATAACGAACGTTCGTAATTGTTACCAAAAGTTAACGAACCTAACGAAAATTCGTAATACGAATTAACGGCTAATACGGAACGGGATGAAACTAAACAAATTTATTGACGGCGCACATGTCTACTTGACTACTTGACTGGACCCCTCCTGCATAAACCAAGATTCTAATTCAATCCTACAAATTTTCCATCAGTACTAAATATCAAGAAACCGGCTACAAAATAGCAACTCGTGGTATTGCACCCTGATGGCATTAAACCGTATATACCCGTCTGTGTTGGAGTTTTGTTGGCACGGGCAGATGTGGCATGGGGGTTTTGATACAGCATGGCGAGACATGCTGCATGTCTTTTGGTCTTGTCCATTTCTGAAAAATTTCTGGTTGTAGGTACATGCTATACCACAGATGTATACTGATAGACCAAGACCATTTGTATCCTCCTTTTTCTTTAGTACAATAAACCGTTCTCTCTGAAAATGTACAAAAAAATGGTGGTATTTAGTAAATGCTGCCAGGGCATGTATCCCCGACCTGTGGAAGTCTAAAGACTCACCTTCATTACGACAGTGGTTTTACAAACTAGAATACATCAGACAAAAACAGGGTCTGACTAGTTCACTAAAAGGCACACACAAAAGAAACATTGTTTTTTTTGGATTGAATATTCTTGTACAGAGGAATTTAACCAAATCATGGCTGGTAAGCTGGTCCACATTGCAGTTTATCATTACCTTTCAGGACTGATCTCTGTGTTGTTCACAGTGCCATATGTTCATCTGAGTACTGTATTTTTGGAGATCATTTTTCATAATGGAGGTCTACTCTCCACCCACCTGGTGCTTGGACATGCAATGGATCCTGTAAGTCTTCCTTGTGTCATTATGTCTTCTTGCTTTCTCTTTATAGCCTAGTACACATGGAATGACTGTCAGACGGCATTGACTGGTTCAATAGAAACTGGATGACATTTGGCCCGTGTGTGTGGCAGCTGGTCCAACAGCAGCCGGCCGTTCGGGCAGCTTCTTTCAAAGGGTCATGACTGGAAAAGGTCTGCTGACTGGCTCCCAATCAGCTTTCACAGTCAATGGCTGAGAGCACTAACTGGAGAGTTTTGGCAGGGGGGCCATCTCCCTGTCAGAACACAATAGCACAGCAAGGAAGATCACTGTACCAACATTGGATTGTTAGTACAGTGGCTCTGGCCTGGGCTGTCAGTTTTTTTCCATTCAACTCGCTAAGTTGAACGGAAAAAAAAACTATTAGTGTGTACGAGGCTTGACCTATTCTTCAAAAACTGTTATACTAACCCTACTCGAAGGTGTTTATTTTCTCTTGCTCTACCCTGTACTGAGTCATTTTAGTTTCTTGCTTGTCTCTTATGTTTTCTAGTTACTTTCTGATGACCACCTATTTCCACTGTAGTGCATTATTATTGCCTACAAGTATACATGTTGCAAGGCTCTGCAATGTTTAATTTTAGGTGGCTACGTATTCTATATTGTATATTGGATAGTGAATGAGACTCACAATTTTGTAATACTTATGGGCTTGCTACCGTTTTTTGGAAACATGTTTATGTGGTGGTAAATGTTTCTGCATTTACATGAAAGATCTGTTGTGTGGTCACTTAACAGGACAAAAAAAGTTTTTGTACCTTATGTGACAACTCTTAATAGATGTTTAAAAACACGTATCCATTACTTCTGCCTTACTTCCTGGACAAACTATAGGTCATGACACAGGAAGGAATTGACCAGCTGAGGGTTGATGATGCAGGGTGTGTGCTAATGTGATCAGCTGGTCAACTTCTTCTTGTGTCATGACCTAAAGTCTGTTCAGGGAGTAAGGCAGAACTAATAAAGCAGTGTTTTTAAACAGCTATGAAGAGAGTGAGGTAAGTCTGTGTAGAATGAATGGAAAGCTGCTTTATTTTTGCAAAATAAGTATAATAATGCTATATTGGTACATAGGGAGAGCTGGAATTTAGAAAAAAGAAAAAAGATGAACTTAGCCTTTAAAGTGATGTACACTTATATGAGTTGTTTTTTTCTATTGTACTTCATTAAAATCAAATTGAAGTGTTCTGTTTTTACTCTATTGCTATTGATCAGTGGCAAAAAAAACTAAATTGAATGAACTGTAGTAAATTGACAATAAAACATTTAAGCTTCCAAGAAGGTGACTACTTTTCAAAGCATAGGTAATGGCTATAATATGGCCTCAGTGTGAACAAAAGAGAGACTAAGATGATAATCATAAAAAAGCCTCAAGCTAAATTCCATGAATAAGAATTATTGTTTTTTTTACCAGGGATACAGCACTGTCAAGTTACTGTGGCCAATCGGTGCCTTGTTAAAATACCACAGTCAGAATCATGCCATGCTAAAGTCAGAATGATGACATTCTACCAAAATACCATAGAAAAAGAGTGATGGATGAAGGGCCACTGTATAACATAGCGTAGCATCTGCCATTTTACTAGAATTGTAATTTTTCGTTTATTACATAATACCAGTGCAATCAAAGTAAAGAGAAAATCAAATAATTGCACAGGTAGTCATCTGACAAACAGTAATATGGAAAATAGAATACCTGTATATCCATGCAATAAGAATAATCAAGGGTAAGAAATATCTGATTAAAATCAAAATTGAATTAAAAGGCCTAGACACAAAAGTCACATTAAATGAAGAGCTCTGAACTTTGCACTGTGCTAGGAAAAATTTGTAACCCAAATATATGAATAATAACACAAAAAACACCATACTGCTAAGTCTATGCATTTTAATACATATATCTGCATGTAACGGAGCCTAGGAGCATGGAAATGTTATCCGCCAAAGCCAGGGAGTGTAGAACATCTAACATCGGCCAGGTAACAGTATATTAATTTAACAATATGTCCATATAGGTCAGTGAGACTGACATGTCCACTGACGCCTAATATTTAAAAAGGTAAATTTTATAAGTGAGGGGTAATCTAAATCACATGTGTAGCGATACCCCGAAGGAGCTACTTAAGTTAGTTCAGTCCGTTACTCTGCCTCTCAACCCTAATAACAGCCTCAACCCCCTTTGGCACACCTGGCAATAGTGTAAGTGCAATGACCAATGAAAAACACTAGTTATAATAAAACACAGAAATTGTCTTTACTGCAATATTTCTGTGGAAGAATAACAGACAATAATAGTATATATACAACTGTTCAACTAGAGAGCAATAACTGAGATTTAAGAGCAATATAGCTCTATGTCTCTGTTTCCTACAAATGGGCAAAAAGCCAGGCAGGCAGGCAGGCTCCCCTGGCGACCCGACTGGTCACCTCACGCTGGAACGCTTCACCGTCAGTGCAGGTGCGCTTGGATGTGCACCTGGGATCCCCCTCTTTCAGGATGGATGTCCCAACTGGCAGCAGAGACCTGAATCGTGCGGGGAGATCACCTGAGAGACAGCATATCCCCCTCAGGTTTTATCTCTTTCCCAGCCTTGTGCTAACTGACTCTCTTCAGGGAATCAAAATGGAGTCTTTTACTTTACTGCCCACAGTTAATGCTGGTCTTGGTAGTTTCTGTCACTATACAAGGCTATAGGGCCGCTCTGTGCTGGAACCTCATATTCCAAAGTCCTTTTCATCTGCTTCCTTGTTAAAATCCCTCTGATTGGCTCCTTTAACTGCTCCTTTAACTTGTTGCCGCCCGCCCACTGTCAAATGACGTCGGGCGGTACGCCTCTTGTTCTGGGACGCCGCTATATGACGGCGTCCCAGAACGGGCACGTTCAGCACAGCGATCGTGGCTGCGCCGTGTTGCTAGGACACTAAGCGACCCTGATCTGTGTAAAGAGCCACGTCCGTGGCTCTTTAACCATGTGTCCAATCACATCCAGTCACATGTAAACACGGAGATGCCGGTAATCGGCTGCCCTCGCCTCACACTGACAGAGTGCGAGGCAAGGAGAGCCGATCAGCGGCATCTCCTCACAGGGGGACATCTAGGGATGTAATCAGGGCACTGATCATCAGTGCCCTGATTACAATAAAGAAATATAGTGTAACAATACAGTGCCCACCAATGCCAGCATACAGTGCCCACCAGTGGCAGAAATCAGTGCCCACCACTGCCCACAAGTGCCACAAATCAGTGCCCATTAGCCATGCCAGTCAGTGCTGGGAATCAGTGCCGCCTATCAGTGTTGCCCATCAATGCCCATCACTGCTGTCCATCAATGCCCATCAGTGTCACCCATCAGTGCCACCTATCAATGCCCCCCATCAGTGCCCATCTGTACCGCCTATCCATGCCACCTGTCCGTGCCGCCTATCCGTGCCCACCAGTGCGGCCAAAGACAAAAGCATAATGACCTAGTATGCATAGCATACTAGCTCATTATGTAATACACACCTGAGATCGAAGCCCTCGCTGCGGTGCCCATACACAGCACTGGCCGGCGACATCACTCCCGGGGGTTACTTCCGGGTATCGCGGCTCCGGCGCTGTGACTGGCCGCGATGACGTCACTCCCGCGCATGTGCACGGGAGCCGTCCGTAATGGCACAGTCTAACTGAAGCAATGGCACGTACGTGCCATTGCTTCAGTTTGCTTCAGTGCGCATGTGCCGATGACGTCGGCACATGCAAATACAGGGGATATCCTGGGTAGCTACAGGTAAGCCTTATTATAGGCTTACCTCTAGCAAAAAGTAGAGGTAAGGGTTTACAACCACTTTAAGCAACTGGGTAAAGCAAAGACAATTTTAAAGTTACGGAGCAATAAAGGCTTGTTGGTAAAGTAAGGTAAAAAAAAACAATGTTTAAAGTTTAAAGCTTAGCTACAATTTTGTGAGCACTGTTATATATTTAGCATGGCTCAGCAAACCTTACTATATATTAATGACCCTCACAAGCTTACAAAGGTTGGGAACATATACTTCAAAGTATTGAAAGTTTGATATCTTAGGCAAAAGGACACCTGCCTATTTGCTTTAGGTTTAGGTAGCTAAATGACAACTACAACAAATTAATAAATAATTTTCACAAATATAATTAGCAGCAAACAACATCAAAAATGTTCCACACATAACTAAGAAACAATTTAGGAGAGAGACAGTGAGGATCAAGTTTTAGTTAAAAGGGATAAAGTTTCTGTTTCATTAAGGCATACTGTACAAGAAAAAGCAAGAAGAAATAATGTAAAGTATATTTTGGAGTAAACATGCTCTCCTTAGACAATGTGCTAAAGCAAACCACAGAATATAAACAACACGTGAGTGCAAAATAAAATGTAATAAATCTCAAACAGCCGATGAACAGAATGAAATGGGTTGAAGCACCCAATGTCCTAATTTTTTGGGGGAATCGTTATGAATTTATTACATAAGCACTTTGATGACATTTCTTAGGTTGCACTAATTTGATGCACTAGCACTTTATTACATTTTGCACTTTATATTTTGTATATAGTTTTTTAGATGCATTTCATAGGATTATTTGCACAGTATATTGAAGAGATTGGATATTGCGGTGCGAATTAGTGCTGCTCTTATTACTTTACACTCTAGGACCTTAACCACTTGCTTACTGGGCACTTAAACACCCTTCCTGCCCAGACCAATTTTCAGCTTTCGGTGCTCTCACACTTTGAATGACAATTACTCAGTTATGCAATACTGTACCCAAATGAATTTTTTGTCCTTTTTTTCCCACAAATAGAGCTTTCTTTTGGTGGTATTTTATCACCTCTGGGTTTTTTATTTTTTGCGCTATAAATGAAAAAAGACCGAAAATTTTGAAAAAAAACAAATTTTTCTTTGTTTCTGTGATAAAATTTAGCAAATTATAAATTTTTCTTCATAAATTTTGGCCACAATTTATACTGCCACATATATTTGGTAAAAATAACCCAAATTAGTGGATATTATTTGGTCTTTGTGAAAGTTACAGACTCTACAATCTGTGGTGCGAATTATACAAAGTTGATCACATCTGATGTACTGAGGGCCTATCTTATTTCTTGTGACCCGAACAAGCCAGGAAAGTACAAATACCCCCCAAATTACCCCTTTTTTAAAGTAGACATTCCAAGGTATTTAGTAAGAGGCATGGTGAGCTTTTTGATGTTGTCATTTTTTTCCCACAATTCTTTGCAAAATGAATTATTTTTTTATTTTTATTTTTTTCCACAAAATTGTCATTGTAATAGGTTATTTCTCTCACATAGCATATGCATACCACAAATGACACCCCAAAATAAATTCTGCTACTCCTCCTGAGTATTACGATACCACATGTGTGGGACTTTTTCACAGCCTGGCTACATAGAGAGGCCCAACATGCAGGGAGCGCCATCACGTGTTCTAGGAGCATAAATTACACATCTAAACTTGTTGACTACCTATTACACTTTTATAGGCCCTGGAGCACCAGGACAATGACACGTGACACTAACGTGGCACTGATGACAGGTGGCACTGATACGTGGCACTGATGACACGTGACACTGATGTGGCACTGATGACAGATGGCACTAGTATGGGGCACTGATGACACGTGACACTGATGACAGATGGCACTAATACGGGGCACTGATGACACGTGACACTGACAGATGGCACTAATATGTGGCACTGGTGACAGATGGCACTTATACGTGGCACTGATATCATGTGGCACTAATACGGGGCACTGATGAGAGATGGCACTACTATGTGGCACTGATGACAGATGGCACCGATACGTGGCACTGATGACACGTGACACTGATGACAGATGGCACTGATACGTGGCATTGATGACACGTGACACTGATAACAGAAGGCACGTGACACTGACAGGTGGCACTGATGACAGATGGCACTGATACGTGGCACTGATGACAGATGGCACGTGACACTGATATGGCACTGATGACAGGTGGCACTGATGACAGATGGCACTTATACATGGCACTGGGGACAGGTGGCACTGGCAGATGGCACTGGGGACAGGTGCACTGGGGACAGATGGCAGCGGGGACAGATGGCAGCGGGCACAGATGGCAGCGGGCACATGGGGACAGATGGCAGCGGGCACAGATGGCAGAGGGCACAGATGGGGACAGATGGCAGCGGGCACAGTAGGGGACAGATGGCAGCAGGCACAGTAGGGGACAGATGGCAGCGGGCACAGTAGGGGACAGATGGCAGCGGGCACAGTAGGGGACAGATGGCAGCAGGCACAGTAGGGGACAGATGGCAGCGGGCAGATCGCACATTTCGGTTTTTTTTTTTTTCTTTAATTACGCCTGCTGCAGCCGTTGATCTCTCTCTCCCCACACGCTGTCTGTGTGGGGAGAGAGAGCGGCGCTGACAGATGATCTCATATGTTTCCATATGAGATAATCTCTCATTGGACACGCCGACGGACACGGCCAGCACAGAACTTCCCCGATGCGCGCTCTCAGGAGCGCGCATTAGGGAAGTAAACAGGAGGACGTCCAGGGACGTCCTCCCGGCAGGGAGTGTCCGCGCTGCAGCTGTCTTTCGGCTATAGCGCGGGCACGAAGAGGTTAATGTGTTTCTTCTTGATCCACTCCTTTGTTGCTTGGCTGTGTGTTTTGGGTCATTGTCATGCTGGAATACCCATCCACGACCCATTTTCAATGTCCTTTAAGAGAGTGCTCCTAATCTAAGCTTGTTTCCTGTATAGAAGACACCTGGGAGCCAGAAATCTTGCTGATTGATAGGGGATCAAATACTTATTTCACTCATTAAAGGGGACCTTTAGTAATTTTTTCAATTTTCCATCTATTAAATCTTCTCCCCTGTTGTTTTAACTTTGATAGTAAAACATTATTTTTTTCTGCCAGTAAATACCTTATACAGCTGACTTCCTGTTTCTTGTCTGGTAAAAAGCCTAGGCTTATGACATCATACACAGCTCTCTCTCACTCTTGTGAGAGCTTGCCAGGAAAGGAGGGGGGATGAGTCATAAGAGGGCCAATCAGAGCTGCAGAGCTGGAGGTGTGTGTCTGTGTAAATCCAGGAAGTGACCAGGCAGCAGCTTCAGCTGCCCACAGTTAAAATGGTTGCAGCCAGACTCAGAGAGATTTCTGCAGCATATTTGGCAAGTACAGAATCACAGTATATATAAAATAATATGCAAAGTGGTTGGAGGGAAGCTTCAGAATGGCAAAGATGTTTTTATTACAAATTATGTGAAATTACATCGACATTTACTCAACTATTTGAAAGGAAAGAACATACAGTGCCTTGAAAAAGTATTCATAACCCTTGAAATTTTCCACATTTTGTCATGTTACAACCAAAAACGTAAGTGTATTTTATTCAGATTTTTTTTAATAGACCAACACAAAGTGGCACACAACGTGATGCTGCTTCCACCATGTTTCACGGTGGGGATGGTGTGTTCAGGGTGATATGCAGTGTTAGTTTTCCGCCACACATAGCGTTTTGCTTTTAGGCCAAAAAGTAAAATTTTGGTCTCATCTGACCAGAGCATCTTCTTCCACATGTTTGCTGTGTCCTCCACATGGCTTATTTAGATAATCCCCAGCACACCAAGGATCATTAATTTCATCCAAACTTTTTTTAATTCAAAGAATAATCACATCACAAAATGGTGTAGGCACTACACCATTTTGTGATGTGATTATTCTTTGAATATAAAACATTTGGACGAAATTGATGATCCTTGGTGTGCTGGCGAATATCTACATATCGCATTGGTTCCAGTATCCAGCTGGCTGTCGCTACAGCACCCGATACCTTCAGAGCTCATTCCAGGAACGTGTGCAATGTTAATATGGACTGTGCCACACATGGCTTCTCGCAAACTGCAAATGGGACTTCTTATAACTTTCTTTCAACAATGACTTTCTTCTTGCCAGTCTTCCATAAAGGCTAGATTTGTGGTGTGCACATCTAATAGCTGTCCTGTGGACAGAATCTCCCACCTGAGCTGTGGATCTCTGCAGCTTCTCCAGAGTTATAAAGGGCCTCTTGGCTGCTTCTCTGATTAATGCTCTCCTTGCCTGTCCTGTCAGTTTAGGTGGACAGCCATGTCTTGGTAGGTTTACAGCTGTGCCATACTCATTCCATTTTTGGATGATGAATTTAACAGTGCTCCATGAGATGTTCAAAGCTTAGGATATTTTTCTATAACCTAGCCCTGCTTAAAAACTTCTCCAAAACATTATCCCTGACCTGTCTGACGTGTTCCTTGGCGTTCATAATGCTGTTTGTTCACTAAGGTTCTCTAACAAACCTCTGAGGACTTCACAGAACAGCTGTATTTATACTGAGATTAAATTACACACAGGACTCTATTTTGGTGAGTTCTGAAAGCAATTGGTTCTACTAGATTTTAGTTAGGGGTATCAGAGTAAAGGGGGCTGAATACAAATGCACGCCACACTTTTCAAATATTTATTTGTAAAAAAATTGAAAACCATTTATCATTTTCCTTCCACTTCACAATTATATGCAACTTTGTGTTGGTCTATCACATAAAATCCCAATAAAACACATTTACATTTCTGGTTGTAACATGACAAAATATGGAAAATTTCAAGGGGTATGAAAACTTTTTCAAGACACTGTAAAAGTGCAGGAGGAAATTTTTCTTTGAGAATGTAAACTCTTGCAATCAGATTCCATATCCATTGTGCAATACTGAACAGGACAAAGAAGAAATCCGTCTGTCTGAGTGGAGTAGAAGCTATGATGTATATTCTAATGACTCTGACTACATCCAATGTAGAGAGATTTCCTTTTGAATGCACAGAAGCAGGGCATAAGGATGGGAGGACAATGTCCCAGTTGAGGTGGAATGCTGAGGCCATTTTCGGAAGAAAGGATGGCCTTGGGCAAAGGACAACCTTGTCACAGTGAAGTATGAGGAAAGGCTCTCTACAGGTAAGGGCTGCAAGTTCAATAACATGTTTTCCAGTTGTGATAGTGACCAAAAAGGCTACTTTGCATGAGAAATTCTTTAGTGGGCTATCCCTGATAGGTTCAATGTGTATTTTGTGCAGGGCAGTGAGAACCAAGTTGAGATCCCAAGAAAGAATAGGACTTAATATAAGATAATCCTTAAATAAAAATGTTTACAAGACAAGATGAAGCCAGAGGCCTTTGAAAAAAGAATAGATAAGAATAGACCTGACTTTTAAGAGTACGTAAGGCCAACTTCTGGTCAAACCAGATTGTAGGTAGGCCAGAATTCAAGGTACAGAGTAACCTCTTAGACTAAAGAGCCTGTTTTTCCCAACAGGCAAAATAGGATTTTCAAGAGTGATAATATCTCTTCCTGGAAGAGATTTCTCTTGATTATAGCAATGTAGGAATCTCAGACTCAGAAACACCTCTATTTTTTAATACCTGGGTCTCAACAGCCATGCAATTAAAGTCAGAGACTGTGAAGTACGATGTAATCCTTGAGATAGCAGATCGCGTCCGTTGGGAAGAGGCCAGGGGTCATTTGCCAGAAGTCTGAGTATGTCTATGCACCAGGTTCTTCTGGGCCAATTAGGTGTAATTAGAATTACTATTTTCCTTTCTTGCTCTATTTTCTTGAGAGGACAAGGTAGGATTCGCAAGGGAAGGCATAAATTAGCCCGATTTGAGACCAGGGAGTTATCAAGGCATCTGAAGCCAGAGAAAGAGGATCACTGGTTCTGGCAACAAACAAACGTAGTTTGATGTTAAGTATGGAGGCTAGGATGTCTACATGCAGAATTCCTAATTTTGGGCATATCAGATTGAACACATCTCGACAAAGGACCCATTCACTTGATCTAGGCATTGGCAGATGAGCTAATCCACTTTACGGTTATCCATTCTCCTGGGACAGTAGAGATGAACACCCCCCGGTTCGCACCAGAACATGCGAACAGACAAAAAATGTGTGCAAACATGCGAACACCGTTAAAGTCTCTAATGAGACACGAACGTGAAAAATCAAAAGTGTTAATTTTAAAGGTTTATATGCAAGTTATTGCCATAAAAAGTGTTTGGGGACCCGGTACTGCCCAAGGGGACATGTAACAATGCAAAAAAAAGTTTTTAAAACAGATGTTTTTTCAGGAGCCGTGATTTTAATAATGCTTAAAGTGAAACAATAAAAATGAAATATTCCTTTAAATATCATGCCTGGGGGTCCCCTTAGTCTGCTTGTAAAGTAGCGCATCTTTCCCATGTTTATAACAGTACCGCAGAAAAATTACATTTCTAAAGGAAAAAACGTCATATAAAATTGCTCGTGGCTGTAATGTATTACCGGATCCCAGCAATATACATAAAAAATCATTGAAAAAAACAGCGTGGGTTTCCCCTAGTCCATACCAGGCCCTTCTGGTCTGGTATGGATATTAAGGGGAACTCCACACCAAAATGTAAAAAAAAAATTCTGTGGGGGTCTCCCCCAAAATCCATGCCAGGCCCTTCATGTCTAGTATGGATTTTAAGGGGAACCCCACTCCAAAAAAAATGGGAGGCGTCCCGCTGACTGCTGTCTTTTCGCTGTGACAGTTCTTATATAGGCAAGGGCAGGGCCACCGCTAACATAACTGGATGACCCCCCCAGATGGCACATGATGTCAGGAGGGGTGGAATCACACGGTTATGTCACCGGGTGGCCCCGCCCTTAACTATATAACAGCTGTCACAGCCAGGAGGCAGCAATCGGCAGGATGCCTCCTATCGATGTGGAGGTTTTTTTTTTTTCTATTTTTCGGGTCCATCTGTGCCATGAAGATGGATGGATATTGCTGGACATTTTTTTTCTTTTTTCTTATTTAATAAAGGACTTTGTAACTGTGTATTGTGGTTTTTATGTTTGGACACTTTTTTGGTGAATGGGTACAATGGGTACAATGTACCCAATACCCAGTCACATGGGGGGGCGGGGTCTGGGGGTCCCCTTGTGAAAGGGGGCTTCCAGATTCCGATAAGCCCCCTGTCTGAAGACCCCCACAAGGGTTGTGGGGATGAGGACTCCAAAGCACCCTCCCCATCTTGAGGGCATGTGGCCTGGTACGGTTCAGGAAGGGGGGGCTCTCTCATCCCCCCTTTTCCTGTGGCCTGCCAGGTTGCATGCTCTGATAAGGGTCAGGTATAGATTTTGGGGGAACCCCTTACCCTTTTTTTTTTAAATGTTGGCATGGAGTTCCCCTTAAAATCTATGCTAGACCCAAAGGGCCTGGTATGGATTTTGGGGGGGGGGGGGGTCCACACCGTTTTTTTTTTTATATTTTGGCGTGGAGTTCCCGTTCAAATCTATACCAGACCCAAAGTGCCATAGGGTTTCTCTTAACCACTTCAATACACTATATTATATATGGTACACTGCACTATATAACCTGCACTGTATTATATATACTACACTGACTGCATTATATACTCTGAACTGCAGTATATATACTATACGGTCTGAACTATATACTCTGAACTGCAGTATATATACTATACGGACTGCACTATATACTCTGCAGAAAAAATTGGGCCTTAGGTGTTGGTTGTGCCAGAACACTATAACCCCTCACAGTTACTCTTGTTGGGCGCAGGAATGTGCCCTGCTTTTAAATATTATTGAAAAAATTGTAATTACATGTCCCTGTTAAACAGGGGCAGAAAAATTGGGCCTTGGGTGGTGCCCTAAACCAAAAATATTGTTGGAAGCTAGCATCATCAAGATTCAGGTGGAAGAGGATAGGCAGCATAGGCAGTCTTCAAGGGATCCCAGATCCATAGCAAATTCAAATTCAAAATCATCATCAGGTGCTTGATAGCTGCTGATCCAGGACTGATTCATTTTTATAAATGTGAGCCTATCAACGAAGTCTGTGGACAGGCGCAGTCTTTGATACGTTACAAACCCTCCAGCAGCACTGAATGTGCGTTCAGAAAGCATGCTGGATGCAGGACAGGTCAGTAGCTCGATTGCATATTGAGCAAGTTTTGGCCATTGGTCCATCCTCAAGACCCAGTACCCAGTGGATGCTCTGTTAGAAAGGTCTCAAAGTCTCCAGGTCTGCTCTTGCCCCTAGATATTCACTATACTATACTATATACTATAAACACTATATAATGCAGACGCTGGAGATGGTTGCTTGAACCTATCAGACCTTGGCGCTGAGGACTGAAAAATAGTTTAAAGGTATCGATTAGCCGGCCACCTTCTCCACTGCTCTTCCTCTGACCGAACAAAGCCTCAGAAACACGTTGTCCAGCACCAGGAAATGGTAACCTCCCAGGGTCTGGAAAGGCGTTACACAAACTTTTATTCAAGGCCTCCTGAAGATGTTTCATCCTCTGCTCCCTCTGCGAAGGCAGGATGAGTTCTGCAACTTTACCCTTGTAACGTGGATCAAGAAGGGTTGCCAGCCAGCAATGATCCCTATCCTTGATACCACAAATCCTAGGGTCCTTTGACAGGCTTTGCAGAATCAGGGAGGCCAGGCAGCATAAGTTTTCAGAGGCATTCGATTCTGAGTCCTCTGGGTCACTAAGGATCAGATTATCTGTAACTACCTTCTCTCAGCCACGTACTACTCCTTGGGTTTCTGGGGACTGAAAACCATCCCTTGAAGACTGCTGCGTGTTATCCTCTGCATCCATGCTGACACAATCCTCCTCCTCCTCTTCTTCCTGTTTGTTTGGTGGCCCTGCAGGAATGCTATCTGGATAAAGGGGACCTTTAGAGGAACGGTAGTCCTCCTCTTCCTCCCGCTGTTCTGCCTGAAGTGTCCTGTCCATGATTCCAGAAAGCGTGTGCTCCAGCAGGAAGACTAGAGGGACACTGTCACTGATGCATGCATTGTCACTGCTCTCCATCCTTTTGGGCTCCTCAAATGTGGACAGGACAATGCATGCATCCTTGATCAGTAGCCACTGGTGTGGCGAAAAGAAGCCAAGCTCCCCTGACCTTGTCCTGGTGCCATACTCGCACATGGCCCTCTGCTGTGTGTGTAGCCTCTGCAGCATTGCCAACGTTGAGTTCCTTTCTGTGTTATATCGCACTTGGTGTTGCTGCTATTTTATTTTATTTACAATGATGTAATTTTTTATTATGATTTTTTTGTATATTGTCCAGCGCAATTTTCCTTTGTACCAACGTTGAGTTCCACCTGGTGATCATGTCACAAATGAGGCAGATGGTGGGCAGGTTGCAATCCCTTTGAATGTCAGCCAGCCGAGCACTGGCATTGTATGACCGACAGAAATTACTACATACTTTTCTGGCCTGCCTCAGGAGATCTTGTAAGCCTGGGTACCTGGTCAAGAAACACTGCACCATCAAATTCAGGACATGTGCTAAACATGGAACATGGGTCAGGTTTCCCTGTCAGAGGGCGGAGAGAAAGTTGGTGCCATTGTTGCATACAACCATTCCTGGCTGAAGCTGGTGTGGCGTCAACCACCTCTGAGCCTGCCCCTGCAGAGCTGACAGAATCTCTCCCCCAGTGTGGCTCCTGTCCTAGGCAGACCAACTCAAGCACCGCATGGCATCTTTTAGCCTGACTGCTTGGGTAGCCCCTTGAGCGCTTACAGAACACTGCTGGTTCAGAGGACAATTCTGCAGAAGACACCATAGAGGAAAAAGAGGAGGGGGTGGAGCAGAGAGCTGTGGCAGAATCACCACTAGATTTTTGGAGGCGTGGTGGCAGAACAAGCTCCAACAACAATGAACCTCATCCTGCATCCTTTCCAGCTGCCAGCAGAGTTACAAAGTATGCCGTGAAGGAAAGGTAACGTCCCTGCCCATGCCTGCTGGACCATGAGTCAGCAGTAATATGAACCCTACTGCTGACGGCCCTGTCCAACGAGGCAAAAACATTTCCTCCCACAT